>VWZK01013642.1:3738-267648 GCA_013396935.1 Baryphthengus martii
GGAAGAGTCGGAAGAGAACGGTGACAGAGACCTGGCCCAACAATCAGATGTCACCATCACTGACATCTGGCAAGACCCCTTTTTCCTGCAGCTCCTGCAGAAAGTCAGCCCTGATCCCCAGGAGGGGCCTGCCTCACCCAGCACCATGACCACACCGGCACAGTGACGTGCAGAGCGAGTCTCCCGTCCCAGTAGAACTCACGGATGTTGAGCCAGTAGCACCAGCCCTAGGAGAGGCCAGCGCAGCCATTGTGTCGCCGGCAGCCGCAGTTCCCATGGAGAGTGCGACAGGGAGCGGTGCTCTCTGTGCCACCCCGCTGACATCCCCTCCCTCCTCTGCCCCTGCTCCTGCCCAGACCATCGCCTGCAGTTCTTCTCCTGCAGACAGGACTCCGGTTGAACAAGGACGGCCCTCCCTCTTCAGGAGGATGCGCAAGGGTGTGCGCAGGGCTTTCCGCGCTGTCTTCTGCATGGCACCGCTGCCAGAGCAGTAGCTCCCCACTGACAGCACCAGGCGGGTCCCCAGATATGGGTCCATTTTCACTTCAGTCTGCAGTGTGTCCAGAGGAAGCGGAATGGGGAGACAGGCGAGGGATGAGTGCTTGGAGGGCACCTCAGCCATTCAGTTGCCCTGAGGACATCGTGCTGCCAGACACTGCTTGGCCCTGGACGCTTTCTGAGCCCCATTAAAGTCCACCATTTTCCCCCAGTGGTCATCTGTGCCTGATCCATCGTGGCCTCCAGGACTTTTCCTGCAGCCACTGCTTCTCTCCAGCCACCCAGTCTCATGCCATTACAGGACAATGCAGCGCTTGCACCTAACGTCACTTTTTAGGGTCTCCTATCCCCGTGAGGGTGTTTAGGGGTGTTTTGCATTGACAGGGGAGCCTCATGAGATTACCCACCTTCTTGTTGAGCTTGGTCATGCCTGGCAGAGGGGGTCATGTTCAGCTCTGACATCGCAGGGCAAGGAGTAACAATTGGGAGAAATGGCGGGAAAGCACCACCCTGAGGTGGGGTGGCTTTGTGAGCTGGTGCATCGGGGACTCTGTGGGCTGGCTGGGAGTGGCCCCAGCATGTTTGTGCCATTCCAGCTTCATTAATTTACAGTGGTGAAAATACTTTTTCTCAAAGGCTTGGTGTTTCACCTGCTGTCAGTGTCTCAAATCAGAATAGCTATTTTGATGTAAAAAAAAATATGTTCCTGACTTAAACAACAAAAAAAACCCCTCCCTTTGTATGCTTGAGTGTAGTGCTCTCCATGACACACACACACACCCACACACACACCCACACACACCCACCCCGCCAAACATCCTCTCCCTCCCCTGCTCTTGCTCTTGCTCTCCCTGTGCAGGTGCTCTCCGAGCACAGAGGTGACACACAGCCCTCCTCTGACTGCAGGGACATGCCCTCTTGTCTGCTCCTGCACCTCCTGCCTGCTCAGCGGCAGCTCTTGAGGTTCTCCTATGTTTATTGCCTGTAAAATAAAAATGTACCAGTGGAACCATTTATCTGACTGAAGGTTCTGTTTTCATAGAGATGAGCTGTATCCATCACTCTCACTTTAATTTGGAGGTGATAGCTTTTTTTAAAAGCAACTAAGCCATGCAAGGCAAGATAGCAGAAACACAGAGAGACCACCAAGGTGAGCTTGTTAAGTCAGGACCAGTTAATAACAGTTAGAAGCAGAGAAGTAAAAATCATCAGAAATTCCACAGGGGCAAAAAAGCACAAACCCATCTTCACTTGACAAGATGTAAAAACCCTATGAGGAAGGCAGTACATCAACAGGATCTAGGATCAGCCTGTTCTAAGGAGGAACAGGTTGACACGTCTCTTCTTGATTGACAGTACCTTGGCCATTAGAGACTTGCAAGGTGACTGCCCTGTGGACACTGAGCTTATGAAAGCTTAGCCTAATTATGTGAGTCCTGGCCCACTGCTGTGTGTGTTAGAAATAAGATTATTTTTATTTATGTACAATCCTGCAGTAAAAAGATGCCCAAAACATCGAGAGTTACATTTAATGTGATCTCCTGTATCGTGCAGACTGCAGTACTGGCCTCAATTAATTCCTCCTTCAATTAGAGCATATCTGTTCAGGAAAAACAAACAACAAACCTGCACTCTCTCTTGAGTGAAAGGTTTTCCAGTGATGTATACTCTATTTTAGCCCTTGGGAAATAATTCCACTGGTTAATTATCCTGAATTTAAAAAAATCTGCATGTCAGTTTTATTCTGAATTTGACTGTTTTCAACTTCTAGCCGCAAGATGTTGTATATCTACTTAAAACTAAAACCCCCACATATTATGTTGCTGATGCCTGTTTTGATGGTGATTAAAGAAGTCTTTCACCTTCTCCTTGATGTGCTAACCACACTCTCACCTTCAGGTCTGTGGCTTAATGTGCCCTGAGCCCATCATTCCCTTCAGTGGACCTTTTCTGCATGCTCATAGTGCTTCAGCATTCAGAAACACACACAGTCCTGCAGAGATCACGCCACTGCCAAATACAGAGGAGACCCATGAGTGGCAGGAGAAACAGTAGTTTCTGTTAATATAACAGAACAAACAGTGGTTGACATATCACTCTCAGATGCCACCTACCACATCTCTGGACGCTGATTGCTGGGGCAGCCTGTGCACCCTCTTCAGTGTGAGGAATACTTTGTCGGCAAATACAGGCCTGTATCATCAAGGACATGTCATTTGCTTGTGCCTAATTTAGCAAGTGCTCCAGCCCGGCGATCTGTGATCTTTATCACTCTGTTCTTGCTTGAGTTACAACAGAACAGGTGACCCTAAACTGACCAGTGAGGTATCCCACCCCATATACACCACATTTAATATAAAGCTGAAGGATCATGAAGGGTCAGGCCTCTTCTTCAATGGATGGCATCTGAGGAGGATTCCATCTGTTCTTCCTTCAATTCCAAGCTCCGTGTTCCTGAATCCAGTTCAGGAATGCTGGGGGGCAGCTGTGGCGGGGGAGGGGGGCGGAGGCTGGGTTTGATACTGGTTTTGTATATATTTTTATATATTACATTTTGTTGTTACTATGTTCATTAAAGCTATTCCACCTTTTCTAATCCAAGTCTCTCTCCCCTATTCCCTTTCTCTTCCCTGTTGGCAGAGGAGAGGGCTTAATAAAGAGCATCTCTTACAGGTCTAGTGGATGGCCCTGACCCTAAACCTTGTCACACTCCACTGACTGTTTTTATTAGGGTAAGACTTAGTCTGTAATGCAGCCATGTTTCCATCCATGTTATGGATAAAAGTGTTTGATAGCAGAGAGTCAAAAATTAATTGGTAAGAGAGCTTGCTCAAGTCTCACCTCCTTGACTTGAGGTCACTCTGCTTTAATGCTTCATGGACAGACTCTCATAGTAGGCAGTATTCTGCTTCCCCAGTTTCCACACAGCACAGAGGTGCATCTCTTGATGTCTGTTGACGCAAACACACAGCCATGACAGGGGAATCCAGGCACCACAATGTATGTATCACAGGTGAAGTCCTGCCCGCCTCTTACATCAGAACAACACGCTGGTATTAAATCTTCTCCCTTTCACCTCTTTGCTGCTGCTGCTCTAACCTGTATATTGAAATAGGGTCACAAACTGATCCTTGGACACTGACACTCATAATTCATCACCTAAGTGACTCCTGCTGCTCTTACATTTGCTGGTGCCAACACGCTCACTCAGAGGTTGCCGGCTTATATACATGGGGCAAATGGTGCCTTAAAGTTTAATGTTTCCTGACTTCCTGCTGCTTGTTCTTGCAACATCTATGTTGTTATGGCATCTGTTGTAAAACCAGAATGATATATGAATGTGATGCTCATTCCTATAAACCAGCAAGCAGTATAGCAGGCAATGAAGGAAAGCGCAGGGGATTATATGGGTATCATACAGGGAACACATTATATTAACTAAATACAAACATACATTTTCTTGGGTTTTGTCTTTTGGAATGGGCACAAAGGGGACAAATCAACAGAACAGGGATATCCCAGTGAAGCTTGACTGAAGTCAGCGCAGTTACACCAGGGATACATTTGGCTGATTCTTTCGCTAACGGCTCCCTGAAAGCCTTAGTATAGACTTTCTGCATGTGTGAAGTGCATGCCAAGACAAACACAACATACTAAATGGAACCTCTTGATTTATTTAAATAAAAAATATGTTACAAAAAAACAGTGGATAATTGGAGTGGAATGGATCCAGACTGGAATCGTCTGTCTCGTGTCTCCAGAGTGTCTGAGGGAGACGCAGTAAGGAGTATCTTCCCTGTATACCTAAGCAATGCAGGATATGTAGATAGCAGATAATTTCTTGAAATGGCTAAGATCCACCAAGGGACTCAGAGCTCTTTACAAGACAAAGGCTGTATAAAAGCACTTTTGACTGCAGTTGATATGGACTAAGAGATTACCAAATACAGCCTGTTCTCTGCTGTTCATCAGTTATCTTCCTTATAGACATTTGTCTCCGTCTCCCCTTCCAGTTCAGATGTGCTGGTATCACTGTCACTCCCTAGCTGGCCAAAATGGTCTAAGTATAAAAAAAATAACATTTAAAATAATAATAAAAAAAAGTCCTATCAAAAATGTTGAGACTAAACGTTTATTTTGTCTTAACTGTGTTGGAATATAAGCCTGGAGATGTGCTGTGGATGTGGTATCTGTGAAGTCGTACCAAACACCTGAGGCTGGGCAAGAAGAGGCAGTATCTTGGTGTGGATCAGCAGCAGGCTGAACAGCATCTCTGAGAACAGTCTAACTTCAGTGTTTGAACACTATGTGGACCTCCTCATTACAATCTGTAGTTGCAATGTTGTGGAGGTACCTAGAGCCCTCCAATGGCCACCCTTCTGCTTGTGCTGACCAGCAAAACCATGTAAGCCAGCCATGTAACTGTTGAGATGCTCAGAGACCTACCTCACATCAAAGGTCTGGTGGGCTTCTCAAGCTCTGCATTTCCCCTGACTTCAATACCTGGTATTCCCAACCAACCAGATGCTCCCAGAGCACACCTAATTTGCACTTGAGGGATAGTGCTGGGAGGAGGGAAGGGGTGAAGTGATCGTGTACCAAATAACTTCAGATATGAGAGATCAAATTTTGAAGGAATACTAGAACGAAATCTAGTGCACCCATGTGCACTATAGGAAATGGTGCATGGAAGCTTCCTCAGGACATGAAGCTTTTCTACTTAACATGAGATAATTATGTAGATGCCTCTAGGAAGAGGTCGGAGTAATTCTAAAAGCTAATACCCATATTAGAAGCGCATAAGGTACATTGAATGTCTACACCTCCCACAAAGGAACACTATGGACTGAAAATCCTCAGCGAAGTTCTTTGCCACAATGTTAGGAACAACAGAACAACTTTGTCTGCATAGCCACTTGGAGCCAGTGGCAGACTATTTTTAATTTTAAGTGACTATCTGTGATGAGAAACAACCAGGAAGAGGAGAGTCAGAAATTGGAGAGCAGTTAAAGCACTCCAGGAAATTCCATCCAATCCCCAGATATATGTCATCTCAAATGTTGAGAAGTGTGTTGCTGCAGCACTGGAGGAGTTATCTTGGCTACGTGAGTATCGCTGTGTTTGGTGAAAGTACATGTTAGAAGAGTAAGATGGAGTGACAGTGCTTGTGTAAAACGGATGGAAAAATACTAAAATACAGTCCACTGAAAGAATTAAAGGTGAGGTTTTCAAAGATAGTTTTAGAAAGTTGACAGTTTCCCTCATTTCTAGTGGGAAAAAGGTATCCAAATTGGACACTTTGAAAATGCCTCCCTTATCCACAGATACATAAATTCATTTTAATTGGTTTATATTCTTCAGCTACTTAAGTACTTTTAAAAATGTCACCATGAGTCAACAAAGATGTGCTAATTGATTACATCAGTGAGTTTAACATTAACATCCCAGTGTTAAATTAATTCCTTGAGGTTTAGTATGTGGCTTCTAAAAGAAGTTATCTCCTGTTAGCTTGAGTTATATGAAAAAGCAGAGTAATCTTAATGCTATCAAACCCAAATGCCTTGGAGCAGTGTAAATAGCCTGACTCTGACATCCCAAAGTTTGAATATGGACATGTAAAGTCATAATGTACTTTCACAGCTTGATCCAGTGTCCACAGAAGTCAGACAGAAAATTTCTGATGACTCCAACAAGTCTTGACTCACACTTTTAATACGGCTTTTTCGACCCTAGTTAATGTCTGACCTTTATTCCTGTAACCAAACTCTGAGGGAATCTCTGCCTAATTTCTTAGAAATCGCAAGGTCATTTTCTAGCACAGTTGAACTCAGAGCAAAGCCTAAAGGCTGGTGAATAAGTAGCTTCTTTAAAGACATACACACCTAGACAATAATGTTTTAGAGACTACAGGATTCATTGTTTTTTGCCTAATACTATACAACTCTGGTGACAGGGTGAGAGGTTTCAGTTCCAGTTCGTGAGGTACAAGAGTTATTACACTTTAAAATACTAACTAAGCATGGTGCAGAATCAGGCCTGTAATAAAATCTGGCATTGGAAGCCTGTCATGCAACCAAGCTCACCCACTGGAAGGGACAACAGCTAATGTGCTGGACCAGGTCCTTGGAGCTGCATCCTTTAATCCTGGCCTACAAACGATATTTTAGGGATTACTACAACTCAGCCAGCCTGGATTACCCTCCATATCAAGAAAGAGAATGATAATTTTTTCACACAACTCTTTGGTAGGTGCATGCTTTATTTGATTAGGACCAGCTAGCTTAGTATTATTCAGACAGCAAGAAAAATTCAAAGCAGAGAGAATTTCCTTTAGACAGTGACATTCATTTGTTTACAGCATGTTTTGCATTGGTAGTGCAACAAACTGAAAACCACAGCTCTCTTTGAACCTCACTTTTCTCCTGCATGCAGAGTTTTTCAATTTCACAGCGTATCACTGATTCCAGAGGAGGGGAGGGGCAGAGGGGATAAGAGAAGCGATGATATTGGCAGCGATACCCTTATGATTTACTAAAATAGCAGCTTGGCAAATTTGGTTTCTCAAGTATCTCATGTTTCATTAATTACTGACAGCTTTGTTTTTAGCTGAATGTGAAATAATGTGGAGCAATGGGCAAGCATGGCCCCTGACTCACCACTGCCCGGCTGAGCTCGGCAGGTGGGAGCAAGATGGCTCCAAGAAGGAGCCCAAGCAGCACTCGCTGCCCCAGTGTACAAGGTTCAGCAAATAGGAGAGATCCTGAGGCACAGTTATGGGATGCCCAAAACAGGCTTTTTCCACCCTGGGTTTGCTGGGCCAGTAGGAGGCTGGAAATCTTGCCAAAACAGAATATGAAGCAGGGTGCTCAGCCCCTAGGGTTTCCTGGTGGGGCACTCCTTTCCACAACCACAGTTTGGTACAGGTAAAGATGAGGCACAGGATAGCTTGGGGGAACTGTTGGCCTCAGTTCTGTCCTATGTGGAGAATCAGGGAACCCTGGCCTGTCTAGACTACCAGTGACTAGAAGCATCCCTTTAGGGGCCAGTATGTTTAGCTGGGAATAGATATTCAGGGTAGGTGGAGCCAGGTCACCTCACCCATGTTTACTTCCGACTAAGGACCACATCTCATGAAAAACAGCAAAGTGTGAGACAGAGGTCTGCAGTAAGTGTGGGCAAAGTGGGCCAGAGTAGACACTCCTCTTGCAGTTCCTCTGTTGGCATTTCCTGGCCACCTGGAAGATCATGTGGAGCAATATCTCCACATACTTTGATCTCACATACTTTGAGTGATGTTTAGTCTCCCTGGTTCAATGAACACAGGGCATGCACAAAGCAGGGCCTCAATGGGCAAGCTTCAGAGCTGCACTTTGAGCTGGAATCTCCTAGACAGAAACATGGGAACTTTGCACGAGCAGGTATCTGTTCTGCAGCTCCTGCCCTCCCTGCTTCTCTCCCAGTGAGTGTGATGGGACTCAGGTACCAGAACATGGGGAAATTCAAAGACATAGGAAGGTGGAAAATTCAAAGCTAATGAAAGACAGATGATTTCTTATGTCTGCATGAACGTAACTAATCTATTCACTGCTCTAGGAGATCTCCAGGGCTAAGAACATAGCAGATTTTGTTTTTTAAAGGACCTGATACTTAATGAGATAATAAAATCCAGTCAGGTTAACAAACTTAACAAAAGCAGAAGAAACTCTTCAGCTTCAAGGTTTATACCCATTTCTAATGCGCCGAGACTAGGACTAAAATATTCCTGGGAACCAGGGTTCCTAAGGATGGTTGTGTGGTGACGGGATACTGGACTAGCACTATTGCTGGCCATGTAAAGCTATCTATGCATAGCTGCTCCTAACGATCCCATGGCAACTTATTTTTTGATCTGTGTTTATTGTACTGGGTAAACGTCACGTCCACTTTTTGTCTCTTTATTAGCACAGCTCATCAGGCGCTGTGCGTGTGTTTGTGTATGCACAAGGCATAGACATAATTATGCGTAAGTCCTTTCGTGTCACTTTTCCCAGAACAGAGTAACACTTCACATATGAAATGAATTTTTATAGAAATAATGCTACAGATATAATTTTTTCCAACCATTTTCCCCCTTTGTATATCAAAGAAATGGAAATAGTGAGTCAGAATATATCTGTGATCGGGTGGCATGAAGAGAAATTCAATTTCAGAAATGCTGAGCTTTGTGTCTCGGTGCAGGAGGAAGGCTGCACACTTGGGCTGCACAACACATCGCAGATCTGGCATTTATGACTGATAAACTGCTTTGAGAAGCAGCAGCACTTCAGCCCTGATTAGTCAAAATTACTTTGCAACTGTCCTCTCACTGAAGTTAACTGGAGCAAAGGAAGCATTCTGGGAAATTGAGCCTGTACAGTGAAAGCAGAGTGCTGGGAATACCGCCTGCTAACTTTGGCTCTTCTACAAACTCACTGCCTGACCTTCAGCACATCAGAAGGAGGACAGGAGTCCAAGAGTGATTTGAGGCTGCTTTTCCATCACTGGGCTATCCCTCTTCAACTAGCACTTGTTTGTCTGGTATCTCATTTCCTCTAAAAGACAGGGGTGGAAAAAATCGCTTATAAAGGGATCCTGAGCTGTGAAGCCCAAACCCCAGTTCCAGAAAACCTTGCTGACAGGTTTCTCATTTCTTACACGATGCAGAGGAGGAACTATTACTCTGTGGACTCACAATTTTGTTGGATAACGTTTCTGCTTGCAGTCATCCCCCTCGCCTCTCCATCCTGCATACTCTTCTCCTTTGCAGACAGCGCTCCTGTCCCACAGGATGAGAAACCTCCTGGTCCCATCACCCAGTGCTCTTCCTGGGGCGGGGGGGTTCCCACCACCCAAGGCCCTGCCCCACACACCCACCCCACCAGCCAGGCTTCCCTCTGGCAAGTCCTTTGCTAACCTCTAAACAATGGAATTGCATTTAAAGAACCAAGAGATGAAAAGAAAAGAAATCAAGCGATGGCTGGGATTAAAGCAAAGAAAAGAAATTACAGGAATGCCAAGTACAAAGGGGGTTAAAAAAGGAGAGAAAAAGAGACAGGAGGCTTGAATAGCATGGAATATTTGAGTTTCTTTTGTTTGAGAGGGTTTTTTTTTTAAAGCTGCTTGGAAATGTGGTGGGGTTTTTTTTTTTCCATACAGGTGTTGTGTGTACATTTTTCCAATTAGAAGAATCTCCTTTATATATTTAGCACTATTTAGAGGGGACTGGGAAGATAAGGCTGCTGAGGACTGCTTCAGGCCAAAGCGAGGTTCTCCAAACTGGCTTTTGTTGCACCAATGTGAATCACTTAATAATTCATATTTTAGAATACATTAATGCAAATTATAATTTTAGCTTGCTATTGAATTTTTAAATATGTACTACAAGCAATTTATGTTTCTGTTCATTTTCCCAGGTAAAACTGTTTAGACGTTTTTAACATATGCTTGGTTTCACTCATCATATATCATCTCATTGTTTTAATTTGGGGTAATTAAAAATTAGGAGCATCGCAAATAATACATGGAGCCCTACGTTTGTGGAACAATAACATGGAACCAATAGTCTTGCAATCTGAATGAAAGATTTTCCAGTGATGCTGCAGTAACAAAATAGCAGCATCCTGTGTTTATGCAGATAATCTATGTCTAAATAGTAATTAGTGTGATTAATCTGTATCTATCTTTCTTTAAATCATTAGAGGGTGTTTTTTATAGAATTATTTCTAGATTTACAAGGAATATTTGGTGTGGGAAGGACAAATGTGTTGTTTCTTCCCTACTGGGCTTGGTAGATAATTAGAAGACTGAAAATCAGAAGTTATTGAAGATTCGCTTTTGGGTTTTCATTTGTTTCTTGGAACTAATTGATAGAGTTGAATCCCATTTTTCAAAAACAGCAGGAGCTCAAGTGGCAGGTGAGCTGGTAAGTTCCAGAGAGGCCAAGCTAGGCCTTGCCCAGGGAAGGTTAAGAATCTTTTTTGCATTGCCCCTCACCCCTCCAAGCTCCCCATGGAGCAGGAGCCAGCCCTGCCCGCCCAAGTGATGATGGCCCAGCAATGTGCCACTTCATAAGGACATATTTAAAGCAGCATTGGGTACAGAGGAAGCAGCATCCTGCAGTATCTTCTCTTCCACGAAGAATGCATGCACCCTCTGTGACTTGTGGCAAAGTAATAAAATGTCCCCAGAGGGCCAAGGGGTGAGGAGGACCTCCTGAGGCCCAGCTGTCCCTTCTTTCTTCCTCATACTTCTGACAGTGGCCCTTCAGCTCTGGGGTGCCTCTGGGGATGTTAGCTTGGCCCTTGGGGTCACATAACTTCTCTCCCATTCAACCATGTCTGTAATAAAGGATAAGAAAGAGACTTCTGCACCTTCTCCTCCACTGTGAGGCAGATGGACCACCCCCTCACCTTCCCACTTGTCCTTCTTGGGCAAGAGAAATTAAAAAATGTTGCCTTCCATCCCTTTTCAGGACAGCAAACCCATCCTTTACCTTTCAGTGTCAGACTGAATTCCACAAACATCTTCTAGCCCCTGGCTTCCACTGGTCCATGACTGCTCAACTGTGATAAAGTGGTAGCATTTCCTAGATACGAGATCTACAGACAGATATGACCCACCTAAATGCTGGACATAACCCTGAGCTCCTATATGCAAATCTCATCCTGTACTTAATCAAATATCATCTATCTGGGGGGGTGGAAAAAAAAAAAAAAAGGCACTATTAGAAAGGAAACGGGAATGAGAATAAAAGAGATATCAAGGAACCAAAATAATTTGTTGTAAATTAGTATTACAACCTGGGGATATAAATATGTCTGGTTTTTGGAACACGCATTCTCCTCCTTAAACCATTGCCAGAAGCATAAAACTTCCCATGACATGCTGTATTGGTCAATGTATCTCTGTAAGAAGGTGCTTTGTATCTCAGAGGTAGCATAAGAGCCATTAGATGTGGGTGTTGCTATGGTAACTGCTCTTTTTTTTTAATTGAATAGCATAGTAAGTAGTCTTGTAAAACCCACCAACCCGTAACTTGCTGGTGCCCTGAGGCAGCATTAATGCAAGCACCTTTTCTTTGTCTTATTTCCTTCCTAGAGAGATGCAGGTATCTCAGCATAAACCACATCCTTACAAGGGTAGTAACTGGGCCAGGAGAATACATCCAGCTGCCTCTTAGAAAAGGGAGGATAAACAGATGGTCAGGTAAGATACACCAGCTTTGTTCCAGGGCATTTTACATAACATGGGGTCAGGGGTCAGGTAAACAGAAGACTCTCCCCTTCTTTTGCAGCTGAGATGGGTAGCCACAATCTTTTGCTAATCTACTGTCTTTCACACACTCTCCCCAAGCCCGGGTGCTGCACTGCAGCCAGCTAGTAAACCATCCAAACGAAGCCTTCCAGTACACCAGCCAACTGGGGCAGATGGCTTTTGTTTAGGCTAAGATTTTTTTTTTTTTCTTGACATGCATCAAGTGGGTGTGTGTTGTGTGACTCCAAGATCTGCTTTTACAGTTCTTTTCAGAAGAGCTGGTCACTTGCCTGGATCTTGGACCCTACCTGTTGTCGCTGTTCATGTTTTAAGTCACTAGTAGAGCATTTTTAGAAGTACGAGAGTACCAGCCCTCCTCCCAGCAGGGAGGTAGTCTCACCTTACTTCAACCTAATTGTTTAATTTGGTTAAACACATTTATTTTTCAGCTTCAGCTCCAAAATGCTGCTTGCCACTGCTGACAAGCAAGTTGTCACAGTTTTGCTGTAGGATGCTCTCCACAGGGCTGCATCTCTAGTTTCATTGTCCTTGGCACTTGCAGCTCTCTCCTGGAGTCTGTGCCAGACTGCACTTGACCTGACCAAAGCGTGCTCATGCACCTACTCAGAAAGCTGCCAGCAGTTGAAGGGGACCAGCCAATGCTTCCCTTGCTCTTTCCCTCCCAGCCCAGTCCCTCAGCTTCAGCACAGCTGGGATGTTTTAGGTGGTGTCTGGGCAGGTCCTACTCCTACCTGACCAGAAGAGCTTCCACATAAACCTGGGACTGCTGACTTTCCTCTCTCCATACATTGCAGTGTTGTGTCACTTAAAATGTTTGTAATTCCCCATGACCAAACATGCCTATGCTATTCTGTGCAAGCCCACTGAATGGAGTGATAAAGTGGTGCTGTGGTTTAACCTCTGCTGGCAGCTAAACATCACACAGCCACACACCCACAGCTTCCCTCTCTCCCCTCTCTGCACCCTCTCTGGTGGGAGGAGAAGGAGAACTGGGAGGAAGGAAATAAAAGTGAGACCCCAGGGGATGAGATAAGGACAGTTTAATAAAACAGCACAAAGAGAGTAGAAAACAACAGTACTAACGATAGAGACAAAGACAGCGACAGAAGCCAGGAAGGCTCTACTTGCATGCAAGATGCCAACTTACTCTGCTCCAGCCACACAGAAGCAAGTGAAACACAAGCAACCACACCATGGCCCAGCCCTCCCCTTATACAGGAGCATGACTCAGTATGATATGGACTCTCCCATTGGCTGGCTCAGTTGTTCATCCCAACTGTGGCCCCTCCCAATTGCTTAGGCCAGCAGACTAAACCCAAACCAGGAGAACTGGAGATAAGTGGCTTTGATGCTGAAAGAATAACTAACTGTAAGGTTTCTTTTGTTTGGGAATTTTCATTTATGTGTTGTCTGTGGCAAAGTCCACAGCTGAGCGCTTGAAAATTCCCATTCAGGTGCTCCCAAACAAGAATGGTGCTGACACAGATTTTTGAAATAAGCCAGCTCTGGAGCCCCCTGCATAAGAAGGACATGGACCTGATGGAGCGGGTCCAGAGAAGGTTATAAAGATGATCAGAGGGCTGGAGCACCTCTCCTACGAGGGCAGGCTGAGAGAGTAGGGGTTGTTTAGCCTGGAGAAGAGAAGGCTCTGGAGAGACCTTATAGTGGGCTCCAGTATCTGAAGGGGGCTACAGGAAAGGTGGGGAGGGACTGTTTACAAGGGCTTGTAGCAATAGGACAAGGGGCAATGGTTTTAAACTAGAGCAGGGGAGATTTAGATTGGATGTTAGGAAGAAGTTCTTTACTATGAGGATGATGGAACACTGGAATGGGTTGCCCAGGGAGGTGGTGGAGACCTCATCTCTAGAGACATTGAAGTTCAAGCTTGATGGGGCTCTGAGCAACCTGGTCTAGTTGAGGATGTCCCTGCTCACTGCAGGGGGGCTTGGACTAGATGACCTTTAGAGGTCCCTTCCAACCCAAGGCATTCTATGATTCTATGTTATTTTGTTTTTTTTACCTTAAAGATTTTCTGGTCACGTAAAAGTTCTGCTTCAACTATGTTTCAGATTTGGCAGGGCTCTCAAACTGATCAGATCCAGAACTGTGGATCCTCTGCCTTAAGTGTCTCAAGAAGCTCTTGGAGCACCTGACACGTGCCAGCATGGCTGAGCTGCCCACATTATACTGGTTTCTTCAAAAGCACTCTTGAGGACGTGGGCATTGTCCAATCTCCAGGCTGCATCCAAGGCTGACCAGCCCCAAAGTTCTCCTAGAACAGTTGTTCCACTGTGGGAAAAACAATTCAGGATTTATTGAGTTGGACTTTGCTTCAACATCTCCAATTATTAATTTGTTTTAAATGGTATTTTGATGTCAAATTTAAAAAAAAAGAGCTAGAACTGAAGCCAAATACAAATCTCAGCTTCAGACAGCCATAAACTCTGGGTATATTAGAAATAGGAGCTGAGCAGTATGGCCAGAATCCATGATGTATTTATTTTAAAAAGTGAGAAAATTCATCCACTTTAGAGAACAGAAGTGAACTTCGGGTGGCACATAAGCCTGGTGTTGCTCTGCCATTTGGGAAGTTAATTTCCCCCTAGAAGGAATGGTCTTTAATCAAAAGCTTGTGAAAAGTGACTAATTTTACTAGGGTGGCAAAGGCTTCTAATTTGTTTTGATATTTTTGGTCCTATCTAGGGAATGTCCTTTATTGGAAGAGACAGATTTAAAAAACAGATTAAAAAAAAAAAAGAGGAGGAAATACCTGACGTGCACTCGAAGAGCCCAGATTTGTTCAAATCTGAGCATGGAAAGTCTGAGTGATCTTCACATTCAGATCACAACTTTGCTATAAAGGAAAGGTCACTTTTGCTTGTGTTCTAGGGGCAGCTTTTTCTCTTTTGTCCCCTTGGTAAGATCTCTCCTTTTGTATTATTATGGATGTACCTTGGTTTTGAACTTTTCCTTCTTTCCTTCTATTTTTTTTTTTTCTGTACGGAGAACTGATATTTCATCTTTTAAAAGACTTACAAGAAAAAGAAGTAATGTATGCACCACTGTGGAAAAGCATGTCTCTGTTCATACCTTTGCATTTTACAGGAAAATATGTCATTCCTTTCAGATCCATGAATTAAGATGCACTATTTTTTGCTGAAGGCTATTTTAAATTAGGCTAATAAATTGCTGCTCTCTGCCTTGCGTGATAATGCATTACATTATCTACTGATGTACACGTATTGTTTGACTCTAATGGTGTGGAAATTAAATGTTAGACATGGGCCAGATGTTCCTATAGATGAATATGAAGTATGACTCTGTTGTAGCTGAGTCTCAATGGGACAGAAGGTAGACGGTGAGGTTTTCTGAACAACAGCAACAACAAAAAAAAATCTTAAGTGGGTCATTCGTATCCACACCCAAGATGCGGCCCTAACGCTGAGGAGCATTATCAACCTGAGCTCCGTTGTTATTCCTCAGCCAGAGCTGGTGCCTTTCTTAATTCAAATGCTTCAGTGCTTATAAAGCCACAAAGAACGGCTCCTAGAGCTGGTAAATGTTTGCCATCCCTGTCAGGCTGACAGAAATAGCTTGGGGTGCATCCCTGGCTCCTGCCATAGCTACAAACGTTTTGAAGCTCTCCCACTGCCCTTCCCCCTCTCCCTGTGTATTTTCACGCAGTGGCTGAGGGGGCAAACAGATGTACATTACAGTGAATATTAATGAAGGTCCCCCACTGGCATCTCCTCTCTGGAAAAGACAGGGGGGAAACAGTTTACAATCTCCCTCACAGGGCTAAATTACCCAGTGACTCATAATCTTAAGTACCAGCAGAACGCTGCTGAACATGGGTATTTAGGATATTTGATAATGATGGACAGGGGCTTTTTCAAAATTGCTAATAAAGCAGCTTTGCTTCGGGAATGTTCTGACTTACTACAGCCCACTAGCACCTGAAAAAAAAAAAATCCCTGACGAGTGAAGTGAGGTGAGGGAGAGCTGGCTGTGGCCACAGCACCACACTGCTGCCGAATGGGTAGTGGTGCTCTGTTGTGTCCCATCAGATGATGCAGTGGTCAGTCACTTCTGAGGCAGAGACACATCTGGCTTGAGAGCTCCAAGCTGCTACCATGTCCTGACCCAGCCTCCTGTTGAGGTGACATTTCTGCAGAGAATTTTGGTATAAGCTTGTTTTTGTGTGCCCAAGCTCACCAAAGGGCAGGGATCATAAGGAGTTAACATTATTCCTCCTGCTGACTGTGGCAGTCACTCCCAAGAGCATCAGGCCTTGACAGTGAGCTCTGTGAAAGCCACATCCTTGTCTCCCATAGCTCTGTGAGCAGAGAAGATGGGCATACGGTGTATCCCACCACAACCCACGGGCATCACCACCTATGTGGTGTCTGTAGGAATCACCAAAGAGACCTCACCATGGACCAGGCAGGGTCCCTACCAGGGAAGATGCCGCACCACCGACCTCTGAAGTCAGCATCAGGTCTTCAGCATATGATTTGTAGAAAGCAAGGCTCATTCCTCATCTAGCTGCCGTGTTTCTCGGGCCTCTTCAGTGGCAGGCACCGTTGGATGTGCTGGAGAATGTTTTCATCACAGCTAACAGAGGGCTATACAGATTGCTCATAACTGTTTTTAGCACAGTAAACATGTAAACCAAGAGCCTAGGGAAAGGGAAAAAAAAAAAAAAAGAAAAAGAAAAAGCCTGTCCTTGCAGTAGCTCATCATTTTAAATTAAATCTCAATCTATCAATCTAGTTACTGTGTGAGAAGGAGAGAACCAGCCCTGAAGGAGTTAGGATGTGGGTGTTGTGAGATGGCTGCTAGCTCCATGACCCAGGGCAGCCTCCAAACCCAGCCAAGGCACTCCAGCACAAGGACAAGGCGCAGGGGCAGGGTGGTCCCACCAGCCTGGTCTCCATCATACAACTTGTGGGCCAAGAGAGTCCCTCAGAGCCTGGAGTGGGTTTCTGCCAGGAGATGATGTGGTCCCCACCTCACTGAGCTCCCACAGAAAGCAGGGTTTGTAGCAGTTGGGTGTCTGATGGTAGCACGAGAAGCATGGGCACTTCTGACTGTGCTGCTGCAGTGTCCACATCCCCCTCGGCTGGATGGTGCTGAGCACGGCTCAGGAGTGCCTGATGCCACGGCATGTGGGCACCACTTGGGCTCCTCCTGGGCACCCTGCACCCTTGACAGCAGCAGTCCCTCTGTGGATGGGAAGGGAGTGAGGGTGGCGTGAGTTGCCTTCTGGCCTCCGGGCTCAGGAGTTTGCCCTTCCTAATGAAACTGGTCCAAAGTACTTTAAAATGTGAAGGTAGAAAAGGTTCATTTGACAAAATGTGACACTTACTGTCTTCAAATGTTTTTCTCTCCCATAGTCACTGTTAGCCATGTTGTTCATGAATGAAGAACAAAAAAAAAAACCGTAAATGATAGTTGCCAGTTTTGATACCAGTTTTGGGTCTGAGTGGAGGTGGGAGGGGGAGAGAATGGCATGAGTTCATCTGCATTTCAGGAACAATGAACCTCAAACCTGAAATTATTTCCCATGAAATTTGAAAATAATGCTTAGATAGATTTTTATTGACAGAGCCAATTTAGGTCCCCAGCATCTGAGATCTTGTGAATCACCTGCCAGCTTCTCCTCTCCTCTACCACTTGCATAACAGTGAAAACTGTTATTTTGAATTTAACTGAAGATGATCACCAGGTAGCTGGAGAAACATCTGAGAGAAAGTGAGGGGAAGAGAGACAGACTCAGGTACTATAAACGTACAGGAAAAGTGGGAGAAGCATTTTAAAACCTGAAGCCATAAAAATATTTTTTATCTGTCTAGCATTTAGATAGCAAAGGCTACGTAGATCAACACATACACATGCTCACAATTCACCAGAGACAACCTAAGCCAGACACTCCTCCTCCCTGCCACAGATGGTATTAGGTGAGAATTACTTCAGATGTGATTTGATATTCTAGGTTTTTTATAAACTATTCCTGTCACTGAAGAGGACTGTGACAGCCTTAGGGCTTGCACTGGCTCTCTATCCTCCATCCATAAGAGGAAATGTTTGCCTCTAGGTCTGACTACACATCCCTTTTGTCCTATATGGGTAAAAATATCACTATGGCCTCCTCAGTGTGCATTACCTCCTTTACCGTCCTCATGAGTGAGACGGCCTCAGTTTCAACTCTCAATTGTCTGCTCTGGGCTCACCACTAATGAAGCATATGAGTAAGAAAATGAAATTCTTCTTCAGAGGTCAGTGAAGTGAGTCTCAGCTCCGTGACATTGTTTCCTCTTCAGGATCTGTTCATACAACTAACCACACACAAGTCTGCCAGAAAATATTTGCCTTGATAATAAACAAGATGATAAACCTCGATTTAATGTTCACAACTGCTACCTCCGTTTGAAGAGTCCAGGGTGAATAATGTGTGATACTTCAGCAAGAGAACTCAAGAGCTATCTGACCTCGCTGGGTTAGTGATGACGAGATGGGGAACTCTTCCTGAAGCCTGGCACTCGTTGCAGGCTGTGCCATGGTGACTTCCCATAGTTGCTTCCTTCTCCCCTACAAAAGCCTCTTATCAAAGAAGCAGGGCAGATGTTTGAACTTTTTCTGCTGTACAATCCCTGGCCCTTTTATGATGATCTCACCACAGTGGGTATTGTGGATGCAGTGGCTCCTATCTACCAGGACTTCAGTATGGCCTTTGATGCTGTCTCCCATAAGATCCTCATAGACAAACCATCGATGTATGGGCTGGATGAGCAGACAGTGAGGTGGATTGAAAACTGGATGAACAGCCAAGCCCAGAAGCTGGTGGTCAGTGGCATGAAGTCCAGTCAGAAGCCAGTAACTAGTGGTGTACCCCAAGGGACAGTACTGCCCTAGGTCAAGTCCTGTCTAACATCTTCATTAACAATCTCGATGATGGGGCAGAGTGTACCCTCAACCCTTCTGTGATTTTGTGATCTCAAAGATGGTGCAGAAGGCGAATAACTGAGAGTCTGAGACCCTGTTCTATTAAGAAGTGTGCTGCTAGAGCAGGAAACTGAGGCGTGTAGTCATGTATCTAAGTGTACCATGGACTGGCTGCTGTGCTGAGAAGTACTAACAGGATGACCTAATGCACAGCCAGAGCTTGTCATCTGGCCTTTGACCCTTGTGGTCAAAATAAGTGTAGAGACAGACCCTATCTCATAGGATCCTCATCGGATCACCGGTGAGAGTGCCTGAAGTGGCCTTGTTTACCTATGGAGGCATCTTAGTTCAAAAGAACAAGTTTCTTACCCTTCTTGTAAAACCTCCCTTGGTTTTAACATGGCATGTTCCTTATGTATTAATTAATTTTTCCTGCAGTTCACATTTCAAAGGACTGTAGCTCTGCAGTGGGAGAAAACCATAGCAAGCCAGTAGGAGCTATTCAGACAGTATGTCTCAAGAAACAATTAGGTTTTCCACACTCGGAGTAGCAGGAATTTTGGAAAGAGTACCTTCCATTTACTGTGGTGGAAAAAGTGTAATCAATTGCTAATTCGGTGGAAACTACTAAATTAAAAATCCTTAAACCATCTGGATCCAAGGAAATTCAGGGCTTGATTCTGCACCTATCAACTGAATGGAACATATTCCTCTTGTACTCTGTGGGACAATGACTGGTCCCTGGTTACGGGAGCTAGCTTCAGGCTAAATACAAGAAGCATTTAGTGACTGCAGGGGGGAAACCCCAACCCAAATATTTTCTTCTTCTTCTAAAGCTGAGGGGTTGTCAATCTAGAAACCCTCACTTGGCTATAGGTCTCTATATGCAGAGATGGGTGGGGTTATTCACACATATTTGCCTCTAAATTCTGCATCCTTGCTGGTTACATAAAGTGATAGATCACTGTCCTTTGTTACTGTGATTTCTTACTGCACAAAGACTCCACAGCAGGTAGCAATATAAAGTGAATGTCAGGCATTTTCTAGCCCTTCACCAGAAGAAGGTGCCTAATGATCCTGCACGGCAGGTTCTCTCCTACCTGTGACAGGTCTGTGATGGGCTTGCTGCCTTCTGAATGGCAAGTTGTCTGCTTTGTAGGATTTTCTCCTCGGCATCTGTGCTTTTACTCTCTCAGCAGAGACTTCCATGGAAACCCTCAAATGAGAGCTTATCCTTCCTTTTTATGATGTGGACCTGTGGCCAAAGAAAACTAGGCCAAGATCTCCAAACTCACCCAAGCCATCACAGCAAGCAACATCTGATCACACTGCTTCTATACAAAGCTGAGCACATTTCAGCTGGTGACCCAGCTGACTGATCACTGCTCGCATAATCCAGCCAGCTCCCTTATTACTGACAGCTTTAGCTGGAACTGTTACTTAATCAAAAATGCCATGACCAGTCCCATCACTGTGGGAAGCCAAGAGCAAGATGACTTTAAAAGTCTCTGACTCCAAATGAAAAACCTACCCTGTTTTTTCCCTTTGCTCTTTAATTCCCACTGCAGATTCACGTCCTGGTGAGTCAGGACATATGCACAGCACATATGTATGAAAATAAGTTGTCTCTTCTGCCCTTCCCCTGCTACAGCTGCTTCCTCACCCCCACACCTCTTTCTTCTTTCTAGACCACATTCCACAAAACTTTCTAAGAAAGAAAGAAGAAATTTTCCCATAGCCACCAGTGCTGGACAGCACAAGCATTTAGTGTGGGTTTAACCTACAGCTTCAGCCCAGGACTCTGAGCCTGAGCTCTGACTGATGAAGTGACCAATCTCTCTGCCACACTAAGCTAATCACAACAAGCCAGCTTGAAGTGTCAGTGCAAGGTGGACAAATGCTAAATGGCAAAACAGATGGGAAATAAATAATAGGTATTTATTTTTACACCATGAGTCTACCAAGAATTGTTTGCTAGTGATGCAAAAAACATCCCTGCAGATAGCTTGACTATGGCCCCATTTCAGAGTTGCTAAGTGAAATACTGAACAGTGGTTTCCTCTTCGCAAATACGTTTTTGTTAAAAAAAAAAACAAACCACCCCGAAAAACAGTTGAGGTTAAACTGTTCAAGAACACCAAGTGTGTCAAGTTGGATCCTTGGCCTCAGATATTGAAATTCTGTCCCATTGTAAGTGACTGAAAATGCTCCCATGCACCCTCCTCCTGTACCAGAGGGAGGGCAGCCATGGGTACACAAATAGAGAACAGTTACATCTGAAGGAGAAAGCTCAGTGAGCTGGCAGAAGAGGTGCCACCAGAGCATTGTTTGTTGTATAAAGCATGAGGGCCTGCTTCTGGCTGAGGAAGTAAACAGAATTTGTCTGCAAGCTTATCCTCCTACAGTGCTAAAATATTTCCTTCCTGCACTTTTTTGTCTCTTTATTTCTGATTAAATGCCATGCCTCTGCTGTCTGCTGCTCCCTTCTCCAATGGTTCTCTTTTCTTCCAGCTTCTCTTTTCACTATTTCACTTCATTTGTTTTCCTCTTGGACATTTTTGTGCAACGTCCAACCATGTACCATCACACTTTATCCTCTCTCTACTCTGTAGACTTCAGCTAGTACTTGAAAGCTCCTGCAGTAGTGTTTCCACACAAGCACTTCCTTCATCCTTTGCCCTTGCCAATTATGGCCATTTGTTTGCAATTGCACAAGGCACAGGCACATTCTTCTTTCAAGATCTTATTCCACAGCTATGTCAAGTTCCTAACACCATTTGCATCATGTAAAATGCTGCATTCTTCAAAGATGAAGTGTGAGCTTGCTGGCTGCTCACGGCATCTGATAAAATGGCAACCACAAGAAGCCTAAAATATAAAATTGATCCGTGTGGGCTGGTTTATGACCCTGACAAAGCTTCCATCCCTGCCATAATCCTTCTCTTTCGTCTGCCACTGATCTGCATAAAGAAATCAGCAGATTTTTGTTACCTAACAGCAGCTTTTTCTGAGATATGTAAGGAAACTTAAATAACAGGCCTTCCTGGGAAGCGTACAGGATAGCAGGAGAAAATTGTGATTCCACCAGTAGGATTCTGCCACAGTAACTCCACTTAACACAGGGAATACTGTGTCTTCTCCTAGTTGGTCCATGTTTTCAGCCACTTTTAAAGAGACAATAATTTACTCAGGAATGGTTTCAGTAGAGAAATTCTAATGCCCAGAAGAAAATCTCACTCGTTGCTAAAAGAGGGCACTTTCCCAGGGCAGGACTGGACTTCAAGATGCCTATTGGGGCTCTACTCCTACAGGAGTGTGGGTGGTTCTCTAGTTCATGTCAGTCTCAGAGAAAACCTGTATTCACTTTTTGCCAGATTCTGTGGCTTAAACACAAGCTCAGAGACTTGCCTGGTTTTGCTTATAGAGCAGCAGCCAGCATCTTCTCCCTCAGGCTCCAACATCTCTATGAGGGTCCCATTCTTCCAAGGGGAAGAACTGGCAGCCAGAGGCTCAAGGGGGCCAAAGAGGAGAAGAAAGAGGAATTCCTGCCAGACACTGCATGGATGTTGAATTGCCCCTTTGGGTCTCGGTCTGCTCACTGCACATGTCAATTTGTAGAGCAAGATTCACAAATCAACCTCTTCTCCAGTGCTTTGAGCAAATTCTTGAATTTCAGAAAAACCCATGTTTGGATAACCAATGTAAGATGAGGCAGCCAACCCATATTACGTGTGCCAAGCCACACACATGGGAGCTCCAGGCAGACCTGTTTAGTATGGGATGGTTCTGGTGACAGGAGAGATGTATGTAAACATTTCTAGCAGTACAGCCTCCACTGTGACAATAGTGGTGAGGACCGGGGAGAAACTAAGTGTTGCTATTAGGCCTAGTCAAAGACCATGTGGGTGAGAAGACCCATCCCCAGTCTCTCTCCCATTCTTGATGCCTGTCTCCTCAGTCTAAGTGTCTTCCTATACACACCAGCTACATTCAGTTCAAGGCTGTCACTGCTCTGTAGTGAACAAAGTCCACAGGCCAGACTGAACTGGCCCACTTGATGGATAACTCTGCTTCAGAGGGCATAGGATGCAGCTTCTACCATCAAAATCTTCCCATTGCAACACCTTGCTCTTATATGCTCAGAACTTTACAAAATAAACTGGCTCAAACTAAATCATTGAATGGAATATTTTTCTTTTCCTGTTGTCTATCCAAAGTTAAGAATCTGGGAGAAGTTCAACCAAAATACTTCAGCCTTTGTTTCTTTTTCTTAACTTGAGATTGAAATCAAGAAAATTTATTTCTTTCAGAAAAAAAAGAAAGCATACAACCTTCATTAGGATGCTGTAACACTGTGCTACTTGAAACTTGGTATCTACTCTGAGGATGTTACTGGGCGTATGCTTGTTTGCCATTTTACTGGACTTTTTTCTCAAATGTGGCAAATTATATATATATATATAAAATGGAAATCACCACATGTTTACATCTGGAGAAGACCTTTTGCAGCTTAGCTTCTGAAGTATCTGAAAAGCCCCACATTCAGACCCTTCCAGTGAGGACACTTCATCCTCTTATGCCTAGAGACCAAATTATATGGTCTTGCTGTCAAGTGACTCAGCATGTTCCAGCCAGCAGTACAACCTAGTCCTTTCTTGCAGCTGCTGAAGGATAGTGTGCTACTGTCACTGGAGCACAAAGTCAGGGAGTTATCCCTTTCAATTCCCAGTTCTCCATCTGCCCGTGCCCAGAAAATGGAGTGAATGGGATGAGGTAGAGTTCTGGGAAAGGGTTAAGGAAGGGAGATAATCTCATCCTTAATTCCATTTTTTTCCTCATTTTTTAACCTGTTTTATTCTGGCATCTCCATATTCTTTCCTTATGATGCAACTATATGCTATCCATGTAGAATACCCTTTTTATTTAGAGGAAACTATAAGTGTCAAATAAATACATTTTCTTTGCACTGTAGCTACATAAAAGGTTTATGAAATTGCCTGTGACAGCTCCTTGACAAGGAAGACCAAAGATATTACTATAGTAACATTCAAAGGTGGTTGTGACAAAAATAAAATAATTCAAACTAAGGCAATATTTGCTCACATATCATGAGTCATTTGGACTGTGAATCCCTGACAATGATAAAGAAGGGGAAAGTTGTCAAGGAAGAGTGACAACGTGTCCTCACTTCATGCTGCAGAATCCAAGGGTTCTCACTGACAGCCAAGGAAAAGACAGTAACACAGAAGTGGAACATACATTCCTTTCTAGCAGATTTAAGATATGCACTGACAGCGGGCCGAGTTCTGCTCTCACATATGCTTTGGATTGCCTCTTGATTTCTGAACAAGTGCCTGTTTATAGCAGTAATGTATCTGCACAGGGAGGGACTCAGTCTCCTTTGGATCAGGCTGTGAATATGAAAGACACCACCGAGATCTTCATGACCGAGCAGAGAGATGCAGAAGGAAGCTGAGAGCTGATTTTGCCCTGCACAAGAGCACGGCATCCAATGTGATTGTTCCTGCTAAGGCCCCTGCAGAGTATATGTAATAATAAAAATAAATATAAAGCTCCTGAAGACCACTACGCTCTTAAACAGAAAATAGCTACAAATAATGTGCCAAATTCTGTTCTTCCTGGGCAGCATCATCAATGTGCCAGGGATGCAAAGACAGTCTGACATCAGGAGATTAGCACAGTGCAAGTGGGACCAAGAGCACCAGAAAAAGACAAGCTCATGATTTTTCCCTATAGAAAGACTGATGAAGGACCCCTTCTCTGAGTGATTTCACTTTAGATGACAGGCAGCAAAGAAATAAATGGAGGAGAGCACCGTGTATCTCTGTAACGTGCTCTAGCTGCTTGGCTTGGTACGATGGCAGCTGGGAGTTTGGGGAGTGTTGTGGTGTAACCTCTGCCAGCAGCTCCACACCACACAGCCGCTCACCCATTACTTCTCCCCAACTCCCTCCTGTGGGGTGGGAAGGAAAACCAGGAGAATGAAAAAAGGTGAAACCTTGGGGGCTGAGATAAGGACAGTTTAATAAGACAACACAAAGAAAGAAGAAAATAACAGCAATAAAAATACTAATCAAATAATGCACAAAGTGAGTGACAGAAACTGCAAAGCTCTACCAGTACCTGAGATGCTGCTTTCCCTGCTCCAGCCACAAGTTGAAGCCACACACTGAAACAAGCTGAAAACAGGCAACCCTGCCCTGGGCCAGCCCTCCCCTTATATAGGGGGCATGACATCAGTATGGTACCAAATATCTCATTGGCTGGCTCCATTGTTTATCCTGGCTGTGGCCCCTCCCAACTGCTTGGGCCAGCAGCTGCTGGTGATAATTAACCAAAACCCAACCCAGGGCAGGGAGATACTCCTTGGAACTGTAAAGGCATTGGAAAAAATGCAGTCATGTCAGACACAGAGCCCCTCATCTCTCAGCCCTGTAGCTACCTGCCCCTAAGATACACTACGTTTATTTAGGAGTAGGCAAATCACACTTCAGATTCCTTAAACGCACTGAAATAACTTGTACCTTGGAAGAGCAGCCTTGTCCCATGGAAAAAGAAATGGGAATGACCTAAAAGTGCTTGACTGCCATTCTTAGCATACTAGAGTGCCCGATTCCAGATGAGAAAATTCCACAGGTAGCTGGCTGCTTTGGTGGAGGGAAATGGCATGCTTGGAGGGGCAGGGGAGAAGGACAAGACAGGAGCTTTACTCTCTAAAATCCAATCCTCTTCTTTAAGAAGAATTTTTTTTCAAAATCACCTTGACAGCCAGTGTACCTAGCTCTGAAGCAGGAAAGTTCAAAGATACTGAGCTTCTATTGCCTAGATTTTAATTAGTCTGTGGCTAAATGGGGAACTTTGAAGTTGTCTACACAGCGATTTTCATGAGCCCTGTTGACTTGAAGAGACCAAAGGCTCCAGTAACATTCAAAGCTGCTCTCTGCACATGTGTAAATGATCCCACAAAATGCAAATGTGGTGATTTAGGTCTTAGCCTGAAATACCTTTTTAAGGACATGCATGCTAATAAAGAGACCTGTGGGTCTCCAAAGAATAACTGCAAAATCAGGTTCCCAAAAGAGCTGAGACCTGCAGACCCAGCACAGACCACGGTGTTTTAGTTTAGTCCAAGACGCTCTGAGCAATAAAGTAGTGCAAGCGATAAAATCACCCAGTGTGTAGAGAAATCAGCCTCTGTTCATTTCCATGAAAATCCCTGCATTGGTTGAGCTACTTTTGACTTGCAGTGAGAGATGAATTTGACCTGCTCTCTCTTTCTCATCTGTTGGGCTGCAGCTGTGCCCTCTAGCACTGTGTATGTATTCCAAGCTCATCTAGATGTCGAAACAAAAGCACAAATGAGATGACAATCTTCCATTCTTTCTGCACGCTGCCAATACCTGTTTGTCACTATAATGGTATTAATCATCTTTTATTTATAGCTGAACATTGGAAGCTTCCATTTTTCCTTTTTGATTTATTTGTAGGACAACAGGTGCACAACTTAAGCAGGTGTATGGATGTGTGCATATGTTGTGAGCTTGCTGATAGCCACAAAACATCTTTAGTAAATTATTATTTGTATCAAAGCAGCCATTATTTTTATTTCAAGCCTAAACTTAATTCCACAGATGTTAGCTCCCACAGCCCATTAGCTGCTTTGTATTGCAACCGCAGCAATGCAGCTTAGAGGTGCAGGACCTCTCCTCTCACCCACCAAACCCCCTCACACAAACAAAACATCCCTAAACCACACTGCTTCCCGTTTCTGAAACTTGGGAAAGGTACTGAAAATGTATCAACAGTTTCCATTGGCAACTGCTGCAGAATAGCACGATACTGGTTCAACAGCTGACATGAAATGCCTTTCCATATGTAAAGCTGTGCCTTAAACACACAAGGGACACTAAGAATAAACTTTGTACTTTCTTCTTCTTTTGTCTAACAGCAAATGGGTTGTGAAGAAGTGCTGGATGCTTTAAAAAAAAATGCAGTTATAATTTTGGATCCACGCTGTGAGAACAGTCATTGGAGACAACTGTTCTCTCATGGGCTAGCCTTGAATAAACAATCACAGCTCTGTGTGATATTACTTCTTAACCAGATTCTAGAATTGAGCTGATGCCTTGCCATGGTTACTTGCTTTTTAAACCAATGTTTCTTTTCCCTCCTTTTTGCCAAGTTTCTCGCTTGCTTGGCAGTGGCTTGTTCTCATTTGAACTTTTGACCTATTTTAATCTCCACCAAATTTTTACTCTAAAAGAACCTTTTCACCAATATCTTTTTGTTGTCCTGAATTTCTTTTCTGCGTGTGAGAACTTACTTGGGGACCTGGCTTATGGGAAACAGCTCAAGTGACTGTCTTCTTCTGAGTATCCGGCAGCTGGCAGGCATCTGTGAGGAGATTAGAAAAGAAAGCCACAACAGCACAAGACAGGAGCCACTCCTGAAATAAAATGAAAAAGGAAAGAAGGACACATACGTATATACACACACAAACTACCAGGTCATTCTCTTGGAGATTTGTGCTTGTCAGCTCCTAAGCTTGCCTCACTTGAATTCACCTCAGGATAACATCATTAAGACCCATGTAAAAGCATCACTCTGCCACGTGGGGGTCTGAGGCAGAATCCCTCGCTTGTGTTGCACCCCTGGAGTGGCAGAGCACCTGGGTCCTGTGGATCATAATCAAATCCTAGGGAAAGGGAACATGTCTCTGGTTGCACTGAGGCAATTCTCCAGGCAACCTGGAAGAAATAAACCTAACAGCTTCTACAAAGGAGGCAAAATTCCTTTTACCTGAGGAGAAGTATCTTCACTATTTTTTGTTATAAGTTTTGTGGAGAGTCTGAAAGGAAAAAATAAATGGGAACTTGCTGAAGGCTCTCTCCAAAATATTTCTAGCCATGTAGTTGACTAGTATTATTCCCACTGCTGAAAATTAAAAAAAACCAAATCATTCTCTCACTTTCTCATTCAGTTGCTTATTCATTGAAAGATGTCAGTGTGTGCTTGCCTAAAAGAAAAACATGTCTATAACGTACATGTGCATATGTGCATACATGTATACATACAAAACCCCAGCAACAGTGTTTCTTACTAGTATTTGTCATTGGTAAAATCCTTTTTCTTACCAGAAACACAACTGCCAAACTTTGGGTACTAGTGAAAGCACAGTTATTACTATTTAAAAATAACTCAGTCTTAGACTGTATCTTTTTTGGCTGAATTTTTATTGTAAAGTCAAACCTAGTTCAAGCCTCTAGGACAACAAACTCCTGCAGTGTGCCCTATGGAAAACGAACCGGAGTAACATCCTTCTGGTATGTGCATCAGATATTCTGGTAGATGAACCATAGGCCAGTGATTTTGTCATCTTTATTCACTGATACATAAGGAACTTTGTTCATAGACTAACATATAAGACCAGCTTTTCACTATTTAAAATCTTCTAACGGACATTTCAATGTAGGAAAACCAGCAAGTTACCTCTTTCTTTTAAAACCTAATCTTACCAATATTTTATATGGTAGAACATTTTAAATTAAATCAGACAATTAAAAGTCTATCCTTGCTTACTCTTGTTTATTAACTTTCAGGGAGCAATTTTCTTCACAGTGGCAAAATCAATACTCTGAGATAAAATTTCTAACAAGAATTTCCTTTCTCATAAAATTTTATTGGCAATGTAATTTTTCATCTGTACTAAAATGGCAAAATGTAAGGAACAATGCTCTTTTTAGGCTAGTAAAAAGTCTTTATTTACTTTGGAACACAAGCAGGAGATACATTTTCAGCTGAGTTCAATCATTTTCTACAACCTTATATCTCTTCATTTGCACAGAATCCTGGCTGACAGAAGGATCACCAGCTAACTGACTAGAGCATGCTTTATATATGTGAGTATTGATTACAATCTGCTTCTCAGCCTTCTTGTGTCTGAGTTGGAAGTGGGCAAAAGCACTTGTCCAGACACAGCACTGCACTGAATCTTACCTTGGGCCAATTTACACCTTAATACCTAATATACAAACTTATAGTTGAATTTAGAGCTGAATTACTGTGTTTTGCTGTAGCACATGTACGGCAGCAAATCACTGCACTGCCTTGGGCACGGAGGGGAAGGAAAAGGGCCCAATGTGTCGCAGGATGGGAACACAGATATTTCTATGAGAAAGACAAGGAACAAAGCAGGAGACAGAAGGAAGGCACATCAAAGCCTTCCATAGGGTTTGGCCATTCTAGGCTCTCCCATCTCATGATTTCCAAATTACTTCTATAGTTTTGAGTCATCAGATGATGCCAAGGTGGACACAAATATTATGCCCACTCTATAGCAGGAACGCAGGGACACGGCCAAGTCAGGCAACTTGAGCAACCTGGTCTAGTGGGAGGTGTCCCTGCCCGTGGCAAGGGGGTTGGAGCTAGATGATCTTTAAGGTCCCTTCCAACCTTAACCATTCTATGAATCTATGAACTTCAGTCCAGGACTCACACTGAGACCCCTAGCTAATTCAGCTCCTGCTTGTTTCTTATGCTAGAACTGGTCTTTCTGGCAAATGGAAGCCTCCTTAATGCCTCAGTTCTGGTTCAGATGATCCCCTGAACCAGCTAGCTCCTGCATGGTGAGCAAAACCAGCACAAATGGCACCTCACAGAAGTGTGGATGAGAGCACACACAGCTGCTGTGCAGCTCCCACCAGGGAGCAATTAGCACAGAATTTGCCCCCCTGATATCTAGGCACAATAATCCTAAACTGCTGGCAAAACCCCTCACTTGGCATCATAGCTATCCTGGGGGTAAGTCAGGCTCACAGAGCCTTTGGGAAGGAGGCTTCTGCCCGTACAATGCTGACTTGAGTCTCAGTGCAGAGCGTCACTTTCCCACACTGAGTAGTCCCTTGATCTGTGAGTAGTGCCTATGACTTCTACAGGGACTACTTGGGAAGGACAATGCAGCTCAGCAGGCTCTTTGTAAATGTGTGGCCGCGGCTCATTCATCAGCAACAATGACCCCTCTAATCGTTTACAATGCCTTTGGGCCTCTGTGTATCAAAAAAAAAAAAAAAAAGTGCTGCTATGCCAAGGCAATGGGAGAAAAACTTGTGCGGTGGTGGTGGCTTTCAAACCGGGATTCTGAAGCATTATTTGTATCGAGAGATGAAATAACAAGAAGTGGGGAAGGGTGAGAAAACATGAAAGGAAATAGGCTTAGGGAAACAGAAGCTGGAAGTAATCAATAAATCACAGAAAAAAAGTGAAGAGAAAAAACCTTTAAAGTGCCCAAGCTTAAATGTCAAGAGTATTAGAACAAAAGGACTCCAAGCAGGAGAATGTGTGACAGAGGAATATATCGAAACTTGGACAGAAAGCACCCTTGCTTCTAAGCGTGGAAAAGAGTACAGACAACAAAGGGCAGCAGAGAAGAGCAGAATGAGAAATTAAGAAACTGTGTAGGTTCCTCTTCCTTAAATAGTCTGAACGCACAGGATTGATATTATTGTTTCTAGAAGATTCTGAGGAGTAAGACTGGAAAAACCCTGCCATGATAGTGGTGGAAAAGATCAGTTTTAAACAGTATAATATGCTGGGAATGTGCTATCACATACGTACGAAGCTACGCCATCAATATTGCAGAGTAAAAGGATCTTGCTTACATTGCTCTGCACCAAAAAGAAACAGAGGCAGCCAAGACAGAGCTGCTGTTATATTTATCCCTAGACAAATTCATACAGCTAAAGTTTAGGGTTTTTTCTAATGGCACTCTTTCAGTGATGCACTTAATCATACATAGCTCTAGTCATACTTGCCTCTAGGGACTTGTTTTTGCCCCACTGAAATCTGTGTATATAAACATACACTTAAAGTTAAGCAGGTACTCAGAATGTTTTTCCAAGCTGAAGCCTTGGTGCTGATGGATTACCTAGTTACCTATACATTGCATGGTTATATCTGGTTTTGGCTACTGGCTCAGAAACAGATACCTATTCTGTTTGAAGCAAGCTTATAATGACTGTTCTTCCTGTAATACCATAGATCCTTCTGGCACCAGACGGCTGTACGTTTTGAAAACAAAATTTTCTGTTCAAATGGGGCCTGCAGTCAACTGAGCAAAGGCTGGTGATGCTCTCCTCAGCAGGAACCTGTATGGAAAGAAACTACCATGCTTTGATGTAGCTTGAAGAGCAAAACTTGGGAAGCCCTCACAGGCTGCTGGGACACATCTGTCCCAGAGAAAGGCAGACAGACCTCTGGCCCTGTGCTTTGGGTGATGGACTGTGTCAAGCATGGCAGGTGGGAGGGCTCCTGCAGCCATCGTGCCGCATCGATGGGTGGCAAAGCTGCACCACAGCTTTTCTTAAGAGCAACAGTGGCATTGCCCACTGCACAGGCCTCTGGTTTGGGCCAAGGGCCAAATATATACCCTTTGCAAAATGTGTGGTGTAAGGATTTAGTAAAAAGTCATTAACTCCCCCACCCCATGCCAGGGAATTTGTTGTTGTGGGACTAAAGCATCACCTAAAATCCACCTGGGCCAGTCAGGCAGTGTCAGGGGAGAAAAAGTACACTGAATTGGTTGTAAAATGCTTTAAGTTTGAATCAGGTAGTGATACTGATTGAAAAACAAAGAGCCTTCATTAAACTATCTTGCCCTTTTGTTGTGTGCGCACAAATGCCAGTACTGACGTGCAAGAGGAATGTCCGCAGGCAGGCTGAGTGTTAGTGCTTGTGTTCGTGTTGCTGAATATGCCCACTATAAAAAAAAAGATGTTTCCAAAAACCTCATGGGTCTGATGTGAGCAGAGTGCTGAGTCAGAAAAGGTTTCTGCAAGTCTCATTTGACAGCAAAGGATTTTGCGGTACGCCTCAATGAGACATTTAAAATTTCAGTCATAATTTTATGAAATGTCTCTCATTCCCGTTGTCAAAGCCTGACAGGGTTGTTAACAACATCAAGGGGTGAATGGTCCTTCACAATAAACAAACTAAAACTGACACCTGTTGCAAAGATATCAAGAATTAAAGGAGATACAGAAGATGTTTCTACTCCTTCCTGTCTAGTTTAGCTTAAAGAGGTTGATATTCTGATTGAGAAAAAGTTGGAAAAGCAGGAAGAGCAGTAGCCTAGATACTGGCCTTAAGTCCAACTGTCGGGCTGGCTCTGAGCAAGGTCACTAAAGAGGCAAGAGGCCGGACAGCTCACCAGACTGGGGTCCGCTAGTTATCTTCTGTTTCTAGCAGTCTACTTCCACCAGGAACCAAGGAACTGGGAACCCCCTGGAGAAATAAACAGGAAGAGTGTCCACAGGATTTGCACAGTGTCTTGACGAATTTGACTCTAACAATAGCAAAACAAAACCTCAAGCTACAGGTTTTTTTTTGTTAAATATTTGACCTCTATTAAAATGCCAGCATTTTTCGGTGATGTTAGCTCTCACTTTAAGTGGAGGTCTTCAGTCCATGTCTTAGTTTCCCTGAATTTCCCAGTAAAAAACCACTAGTGATGTACATGAAAGTGTTTTTTCCCAGCATATCAGTACTTGCTCATAGCCAGTTTTGACCAGATGTACTTGAAACCTCATTCTAAGAATTAACCAGGGTACCAAAGCATGTTACCTGAGTAAACAGCCATATGGATCAGTTAAGATTTTGAACATGAGATCAACATTGTTACCAAACCATGCAAATGAAATGGGGACCAAGAATGACTCCAGTCTTAGGATGTGAAATACATGGGGACACACACACACATGACAAAGGGACACGGGGACACTCCTCACAGTCTGCTCAGGTGCATTTTGTGATCGGGAAATCAGATACCATTAAATAAATGATTCCTCAGAAGTTACTCAGCTCTCTCCTATAAAGCCAGCAAGGTCTACACTGAAGCTGTTGCATGCTTGGCCAGCCTGGCAGACTTCAACAATAGATGACAGACTTGGGAGGGCAGAGGATGTGATTTCGCTCCCCTCTGGCAGGACTTTCAGCACTGTCTTCCAAAACCACTCATATAACATCCAACAGACTGATCAATTACAGAGTAAATAAATGGACAGCGAGGTGGACTGTAAGCTGGTGGAACTGCTGGGCTCAAAGGCTTGTGATGACTGACATGTCCTTTTGGAGGCCAGTCACCAATGGTGTACCCGAGAACATGACACTGGGACCAGTACTATTTATCATCTTCATTAACAACCTGAACTGTAGGACAGAGTGCATGCTCAGCAAGTCTGCAGATGCTTTAAAACTGGGAAGAGTGGTTGCTAGACCAGGTGGTTGTGTCTCCATTCAAAGGGACCTTGACACATTGGAGAACTAGGCTAACACAAATCTCATGAAGTTAAAAAAACCGAAATGCCAGGTCCTGTCCCTGGGGAAGAACAGCTCCGTACATCAGAACAGGCTGGGGCACACCTGCTGGAAAGTAGCATTGTAGAGAAGTCCCTGAGGGTCCTGGTCAACTTGTTGTTCACCAGGACCCAGTGATGCACCTTCATGGCAAAGACCACCAACAGTCTTTTGGGCTGCATGAGGCAGAGCATTTCCAGCAGGTAGAGAGAGGTGATTCTCCCTGTCTGCTCAGCACTGGTGGGACATATCCTGGAGTGTTGGGTCCAGTTCTGGGCTAACTGAGACAGGTCCAATGAAGGACCACAAAGATGACTAAGCGTTTGGAGCATCTCACATAGGAGGAGAAACTGAGAACTGGGACTGTTTAGGTGGGATGAGAGAAGGCTCTGGGGGATCTTATCAATGTGTATAAACATCTGATGGGAAATAGCATGGAAGCTGGAGCCAGACTCTTGTCAGCGGTGACCAGTGACAGGACAAGATGTAATGGGCACAAATTAAAATACAGGAAACTCCTTTTAAACAGAAGAAATCATTTTTTTAAATTATTTTATTGTGAGGATGACTGAACACTGGAATAAACTGCCCAGAGAGGATGTAACATTTTCCTCCTTGGAGTTATTAAAAACCTCAGTAGAAACAGCCCTGAGAACTGAGCTCAAGCTTCCCCTGCTTTGAGGAGTGGGGCTGGAGTAGATGATCTCCAGAGGCCCTTTCCCACCTCAGCCATTCTGGGATTCTCTGACAGCCACATCTTCATCCATGCCTTGCAGATATTGGTGTACTGAATGTCTGTTATTTTTATTCAAGGAATGGCATATATAATCAGTGATTTTTCCAGAAAGCGCATCAGTTTGTCATTTCCTTGACATACTGACTGAATTTACAACTCTATTGCCACCCTTATTTTTTCCTGGTTCTTTCTTCAACTTCGCAGAGCACACTCTAATGAATTAAGTCTACAGTGTATCTCACACAACGTGCAAAGGCAAGAACCGATTACCCTTTATTGAGAGCGAGCTATTTTTAAAGGTGCATTTGTTACCTAGTTCTGCTGAGCCAGCACAAAGCCTTTCTTACTTTGTAGCAGAGTACGCTGTGTGCAGTGTGTATACCACAGTGTCCTTTGTAAACATCCAATATTTAAGGGCTGCTATTACTATCCCAGGATTAGCGACTCTGAACGGTGTCACTGTCCCAAGAGAACTCAAGAGATGGAAAGATGCTCTCAGGAGCTGCAGTTTCCTCCTATTTCATAAGGTCTTTGGCTATTGCCAGTGGTGACTATTTCTTTCATGCCACTGCCTGCTCCTGTATAGAACACAGAGCCATTTTCTACTCTCCACTGTGTTGTTTTACTACAGGCAGATGCAGATCCTAAGTGTAGTAGCAGGTCTCAAATCAAATATGTATGTTTCCCCTGTCATTTGAGAACTTGGGACAATCCACAGGCTGCACCCTTAATGCCTCAGTTCTGGTTCAGATGATCCCCTGAACCAGTATCTTCCTTCACATCCCCCAGGGGAGATCACGCTTGCATAAAACTGGAATGTTGCTGCAACTGCAAAACCTCACGTCAGTTCTGAAAAGCTTGTATGACTGCTGCACAGGGATCTCAGCTACCTGACAGAGAAAAAAAAACCAAACAACAAGAAAACCTCACCAAACTTCAAACAGAATCTGGAGTAAAATTTACCCTTATGCTTGGGAAATAAGAGGGAGGCACAGGCAGCAGAGGAGAGAGAAGTGCTCACGAAAGACTGCCAAATGGAGAGAAATTCACTCTTGCTGATGAGAAGGCCTTGATGAACTCAACTTACACATTATTGCAAGAAAGAGACAAAAATCACTCATTACTACGAAAGTATCATAGAGCCATTCAAGCACAGTGAAAGCTTTTCTGAAAACATGCCCTCTGTGGAGCTATGGAGCCACAGGAAACTTTTTTCCAACTTTGTTCCTTTACAATTTTCCCTGCTTATTTACCTGTTATTTAATGTCATTATACATATATAAATGTAAACAGAAATGTGTGTTTGTGTGTGTGCGCGCGCAGGAACACAAACATACGAGCATATGTTTATTTCTGTTCTGTGTGTGTACAACTACTACAGCAAAAACCTTTAGATGCAGCAACGGTTTGCAATTCATTAATTTTTGCCTTCTTCCTGCACTTGTAATGCCAACACCAATTAATTTACAGGGATTATTTCTAGCACTAGTCAGTGGCAGCAGTCCTCAAATAATTTGAGCCAATATTTGGCCAGAGCTGCGTGCTACAATAAACCCAGGGCGTGTGTATTTGTGTACGAGGCTCCTCTTGCCTTTCGCTTGTTGCCCAGTTGCTACGTAATCAGTCCCTGACCCTTTTCCCAGAGGGAAGCAGGATGTTTGGGAGCGGGGAGTCAGGGTGCTCTTCAACATCCCATGCCAGTGGTCCAGCAGCAAGCAACACATGCTCTCTGCCGGTGCTCGATGCCTATTATAACACATACGTTGGGAACTGGAGAGCTGGGGCTAAGCCCCTCTGGGCAGTAACACCCCACCAGGCCCCAAAACCCACCCTGCTCCATCCAAGGCTGGAATATGCTTGGGAGCATCACGGGTGTGCAGGGAAGCAAACAGGTCACTGAGTCCTCCTCGACCCGCTCAGAGCGTGCGCTAAAGTTAGTCACTACCAGTAGCTGCTATATTTATAGAGGATAAGTCTGATGTAAGATACGATTTGTTTTTTCTGTACAGCAGGGCAAAGGTGCCTTTCTCATCCCCTTCTTCAGTTTTTGGATAAATCCTTACTTGTTTTCACAGGAACATTAGCTCAAATCTGCTGCTACAGTGCACAGCCGATAAAGATATTGCTTGGAAAGACCATATGTCACATGGAACTGCTCAAGAGGCATGAAAGCCCTGCTTTTCTGTCGATCCTTTAAAGATAGAATTTTATGCTCAGTTAAAATGAAAAAGAGCATTATGTTTAAAGATAAACCCATTTACTGTGCAACCACTTTGCCCAAATTACTTGTTAGCAAGACATTTGGACTGCCTGTTTAAAAAAGAAGTTGTTACACGTCTTTCTCCTTGTTTATCAGTTGCTATGACAATGCTAATGACAATATCATCACAGACAAGGACTAAAACTCAACTCCTAGAGGCGAGAAAAGCCAAAAATCAGTTCTGAGGAGAAAGTTCCCCTTTATCCATATACTTCTGGTTGCCCTCTCTGACCTGGGTGGTTAGCCAATAGTCAGGGTCCCTACAGGTTGTTTCTGTTTGGAGAACAAACGGATGAGGGAGTGAACTGGGCTTTTTAACACACTTCTGTTTGTTTAGAAAGATTGTACACAACATCCCATCACCCTGGGCACCTTAGGAGTCAAAGCAATAGGCAGAGCTTTCTCCTTTCACACTTTCAAGCTTCTTTTGAGCCACAACTCAAGCTCGCTCTCTCAGCTTTCTCTCAGGGTCAGGCTACAAGGGTTTTCCTCACTGGCACTGGCACGTCCTTGCTGCTTCCCCTGTCTGCTTCGTCCATGTTTCTGCTGTCACTTTTGGAATCGCTCCGTTTCATCATATGCCACCTTGTCCCCAGCGTCTGCAGTTAGATCCTGGAGAAATGCCTCGGTCCCCCCAGTTCAGCGCTGCCAGGCACATGCGGTGCTATATGGAAAAGGGGTGTGTGGCTCCTGGGGTCTCAGTGAGCACCTCCAACAAAGAAGGTAGTTCTCAGGGTCTCTTTAGGGAAGGGAAACATTCTCACCAGCTGCAGTGAGGGTTCACTGCTGACTTTCAGCATAACACTGAATTTATTTCCAATAGTGATTTTTGTTCCCTGTCAGAGTACTTTCTGTGCAGTAGAGCTAAGAGGTGGGGGAGCAGAAAATATGCTATTATTTCCTAACAAAGTGGCTTCTGATGCAACTATAATAAAGTTGTGAAAAAGTCCTAGAGGAGTTAAATGGATTTGACAGCATTTAATTTCCCTAAATTTTGGGCCTGATCCTGCTTTTGTTTGGCTGATGAGTGAGAGCTTCAGAGAAATTGAAGACAAAAATAATGTCCCAGCTCAGCAGTGGAATGTAGGTCTGTGATAGACCTGTTGGGACATTTTCATGCCCAACAGAGGAAACTCTAGTGCTCCTGCTCTGGCTTCAACCCATCTCTGCTGTGACCAACAGGTCTCCTGTACAGGCCTGACTGATCTACACAGAAACTGCTTTTGGCAGCAGTTCTGCTGCTGGCCCTTGGGGCTTTGCTCCTTGGCTGGAACAAAGGTTGCATATAATGTAATCTTTGCTCAGGCAGGGAAAAGATCTTTGATTTTCAACAGTAAAAACTCGTAACAGTTGCATTTTCTTTTGCTTTTAAGGGAAAACTCGAGGAGTTTTAATTTATCTTGGGTTTATGCCACGGCTATTAACATGGCCCATTTGACACATAAGAAAGCTTCTTTTAGTTGTTCTCTGGAGAGACACATCTCTGGTTTCCATATACTGTCTTGTTATCATTCCTTCCATAAATCCATCTCCAACCACTACCCACCTCCATCTTTATGTAGGTGATAGGCCATGACAGGGTTCAGTGTAGACTCTGAATGGAAAAAGATCCTCTGGTATGACCTCAAGCATCTACAGCTTTGAAAACAACTCCTTCAGGACTGCAGATGAATCAGGTAAAATTTTCTGTAGGTCCCAGCAGAGCAAATGGGTGCCTTTGGCCATGCCCACAGGAGTAATACTTTGGCACTGATGAGACAGTTGAAAGCTGTCTTTCTAGAGTGCACTGCCACCCATTAAACTGGAGGGCATGAAAAACCTCCGAATTCAACAGAATCTAATTTAAGTGTCAGTTCACATGCCAGAACAGAGGAAGCTTGCACCTTTAATTAAAAATCTCAGGCCATCCACACAACCAGCCAGTCATTAATCCCCAGGAAACACCCTTTGCTGGGACTATTATTTCTTAATTAATATACAATGAACAGTATATATTTGGTTTAGCCTTTGAGAAAGGGCATGAGTATTCTGCAAGCACTGGAGAGGGTAAGCAGCTCTTTGCATGGAGCACCCTGTTGTGGGCACACAGTATACAAACTGCAGTGCTTGATTACACTGTGTCCTCAGCAGAAGATGGAGTTTAGGACTGCAAATTTTCTTGTATTTCTGCTGAAAACCACAAGCATTCTGAAAGAGGAACATGGATTGAGGGGGTATGTGTGGTGAAATCAATTTTTCCTATTAAAACTTTGAAGGAAACAGTTCAACAAGCTCTAGTAAGATTCCCATGTAAGAGACAATAGGTATTCTCGGGTTTACATTTTGTTTATTTCTTCCATTGTCAATAATTTGTCAGCCACTTGATCAGAGTCTGAACAAAAGATCTCTCCCCTCAAGCACGTATCTTCAATAAGCCACTCTACAATAATTGTTCTCTGTCCCAGTCACTCTCAGAGCAAGGATTTGAGAATGCATCTGCTACCCCTGAATCTACGGATCAATCCTAGATTTGCACAAGCCAGTACATACACTAGCAGTACCCATCTGATCCACACTAGAAGGGAGCACTCAAGTTTTTTGCTTGAACCTGCCGTAGGACTGGTCTTTATGCTGCTTTTATCCTTACACCGACCTTCTGCTGGCTGCAAGACAACAGCCAGTCTCAGTCAGCATAAAGCTGGGTGTTGAAGATAACCCATCAACATTTTTGGAACCAGTGTGAACCCAGCGTCAGCACTTGCCATACCAATGTAGCTGGGATGTATTTGATTGCATGGGAGGAGCACTGCAACCGGCCTTACTGCATCATTGAACCACTGCCTAGAAGCGTGCCCTAAATGCAAAGAGATTGCCTTATGAGGCCATTTTGCCTCAACCTCTCCTTTTGGATCTGTTCCACATTGCTTGCAACGCTTACGTATTCACTGAGTCAGACAGCACAAGAGTAACTCTTTAGAGAAGGGCTTAGGGTACTTGTCACAGAGGGGAACCCCATGGGTTCCAGCAGGGACTGAGGCTTCAGCACACTGAAGGGTGTCAGCAGGACCCGTGAGCCACCTCTAGCCCCATCATACTCACTGGCCTGCTTAAAGTCACACAACACCTGAGGAGGACAGACACAGCATTTGGGGTAATCGATATCCCCATCCCCTCACTCTACCGGTGAGCGCTGCCTCAAGTGGGAGGCAGGTACTGCCTCACCCTGTCCTTTTCTCCCCAGCCATCGCATGTGCATCCAGCTCTCTTCCAGTGGGAGCTGCAAGAGCCCCGGGCTTGTGCGGCAACCCCACGGTGAGGTCCCAGCCCGCAGCCGCCGCACAGGTCGCTGTGCCCTCCTGCCTGCTTCTGTTCTTCCTCTGCAACAGTTTTGCTCTGTTTATGGCACCTGGCTTAAGGCTCCCAGGTACCTTGGCAGGCAGTTTCCCCTAAGCTTAACCTAACCTAACCTGACTGACAGAATTCATACATCAGCTCAAGATCTCCTTTGCACCACCAGCAAACAAGCTGTTAGGATTAGTTTAAAGCTTCACCATGTTTAGAGAGGCCAGATGGGTGGTTTATGCCTTCACCCTTTCTGTGAGGCACACCTTTTGCTGCCGCACTCATGTTTGCAGCAGTTACACACCCTTTTCCTCAAACTGATCTGGGACTTGCCTCAGTTCTTCCACCAGCCCATGCAAGCAATCCTACCCTCAGTTTTGCTGGGAGTGATGTAATCCCAGGTTTTTATTCTGTGAACCTCTTCCCCGTTTTGCTCTTGCCAATCTGGCAATTCAGACACCACAAGCAGGTTTTCTGCTGAGAATCAGTACTCTCGACACTCAGCTAAAGCTACCTCTTGTTTAACCGACAGGCCAAAAGCCTTCTGAATCAATGGCCATGAGCCCTTCACGTCAGGTTAGCCTGCACAGGTCGTCTATTGTCACTTGCTAGAGTCATGCCTACCCTTGGAAGTAAAATATTAACACATTCCTGTGGGAAAGGAAAACTCTGGTTTGCCGACAGCATTTTGCACTTCCTAAACAAACAGCCAGGTAAAGCAGAATCAGCTCCTCATTCCCTTGCTTGGCTATTATTCCTGCATAAAAAGTTTCCTTAAAGTCACTGCAAAAATATTTCTAACCTCATATGTCTAAAATCAATTGTTTTGAAAAACTGCCATCAGCTGCTCACAACCTGCTTTGTTGGCTACACCCTTCTGAAGATCATCAACAACAGTCATAGAGACCCCAGCATGTTTCCTCTCCCATCTCAGAACAGTTCCATTATGCCACTTCCAGAGGTTTTGATATTTTGTTCCTTAATCTGATTTAGAAGCATCTGCTAAGAAATTGACATATTCTGAGATCCCTCAGTAATTTAGAGCTTTTTCACCTTAGATTCAGAGTGTTGTTTTTATGGTTTCAGAAGGCTTTTTATTCAGGCAGCCTCCATTTTGAGTAACTCTCTGAATGGGGTTGTCAAGACAGCTGAATTTGGTGCACATCTGTCCCAATTTGGGGCCAGAGGAACCGGTGACAATACACTCGCCTGGATGACAACCGAAATCCTTTTTCCTAAGACACAGCAAAAAGAGCATGCTGGCTTAGACAGCCTAAGAATATTCAAAATTCTCAAAAGCTGAGTCTCCTCCCCTGCCTTGCTCACAGGTTGGGCGAGATCACTAATAAACATCAAGGCCACGTACACCCATCAGCTTAACCTCATGACCAGGGGTATCATCATATCACAGGCTGACAATATCCATGTAACAACATGATAGTCCTAATCCATTTTCCAGAGATGAAAAACACCACCACAGGGAACACATAGTCCATATAAGGGTTCATGTAACACCACCACAGGAACAAACAGCCCTGTGAACGTGCCCTATTTAACCAATATAGGAAGTGTACATGACAAAATTGTTTTAACACACTCTGGACAGACTTGTCATTCTCTCAACCCTTTGAGCCCTGCACTGGATTCGAAAAAGTACCGTTGTGGTTTAACGTCTACCAGCAGCTCAAAACCACACAACCAGTGCTTTCCTCTCACTCTCTCCTGTGGGATGGGAAGAAGAATTGAGAGGAAAAAAAAAAAAGGATGAGATCCCTATAGGTTGAGATAAGGACAGTTTAATAAGACAACACAAAGAAAGAAAATAACAGCAATAACAACAATACTAATGAAATAATATATAAAGTGATAGCAACTATGAGGCTCTAGCAGTACCTGGGCTGCACACTTTCTGTGTTCTGGCCACAAGCTGAAGCCACACACTGAAACAAGCTGTAAAACAGGCAACCCTGCCTGGGCCAGCCCTCCCCTTATATAGGGGGTATGACAGCAGTATGGTACCAAATATCCCATTGGCTGGCTCCATTGTTTATCCCGGCTGTGGCCCCTCCCAACTGCTTGGGCCAGCAGCTGCTGGTGATAATTAATCCAAACCAAACCCAGGACAACATTTTTCCTGTTACTGAATTCAATGTTGCCTATAAAATTATGATTTCTCTATCCATAGCAGGTTTTGTTCTGTAATGTTGATTTATGTGATTTCTCCTCTTGCTAGCCTCAAATATATTTAAAATACTTACATGAGATTTTTTATTAGTTGCACTTGAAGTTTATCCACTTGAGTGTGTTATCCTCTTTCATTACACACCTAACAAATCTGGGCTCATCATATGAGGGGTAATGGCTTCAAACTAGAAGAGGGCAGATTTAGATTAGAAATTAGGAAGAAATTCTTCACTATGAGGGTGGTGAGACACTGGAACAGGTTGCCTAGGGAAGTTATGGATGCTCCATCACTAGATGTGTTCAAGACCAGGTTGGATGGAGCTTTGAGCAACCTGGTCTAGTGGAAGGTGCCCTTGCCCATGGCAGAGGGGTTGGAAGTGGATGACCTTTAAAGTCCCTTCTTCTCCTTTCATGTGAGAAGAAATAATTATTTGCTGAATGTAGCTCACCAGCAATGCAGTGTTTCTTCGTCTAAGATGGGAATCCTTGTGTATCTTCAGTAATGTCTCATTATGGTGAGGCAATTTTTTTCTCCCTTTGCTTTGCAGATTCCAGCTCTGTGGGCTATTTCTAAGGGAGGTCTGTGAAAGGTGACCATGATAAGCAAGCCCACTGTCCACCTGTGGGTGCAAACTGCCCACAGAATGATTTAGACTTGTTTCTGACATATTTTTTTTTTAAAAAAAAACACCCCACAATTTATATGTGGAAAACCGCAACTTTGAAAACTGGCCACACAGTCTTTATGGAAGTCATCATTTTAAACTTCAAAATATTTTTTATTTTCCCCACGAAATAACCAAAGACAACGAGTGATTGAGAACAACTAACAGCAATGGTCCAGAGCACAGGGGGGTTTAAAAGCAGTCTCCGTGGTTCTCTAGTCTCTGAAGACAGGCAAAAATGGAGAGCACAGGGTTGGGCTGATTTTTGGTCCTGCCTAATAGTGCTTGAGACTGGGCAAACAGGAATGGGAACCCACTGATTCTTTCCTAGGGCTCACTGAGGCTTAGCTGATGCTCAGAAGTCTAAAATCTGTGCCAGGCATACATTTTTTCCTCAGCCTTCTTCCAGAGGAAAGTATGGAAATGGAAGCCTGTCTGCTGGGACAACCAGACCATCCCCACACAACCCATAAACCAGTCATCAGAGACAGCAACCTTTCAGCCAGAGTTGACATGCAGGCTTCTTGAGGAGGGAGCTTGGGAAGTCAGGTTCTAAAACCCACAGATGGCAAGAACCAGTGGGATCTTTTTATTAAAGATTGCTGATGATACAGTTCTGGGGAAAAAAAAAAAAATTCCCCACACAATTTCCTATTTCTAAATGCAAATATTATACATATATTTAAAATCTGAATGTTAAAGGCTAATTTAAAAAGTTATTTTAATGACTAAGTTTTATACACACCTTCTCACACTTTGTCTTCATGTGTTCATATATAGTTTGTGGCGCATGCATTATTATTACCTCTGATAATAGGGCAGTTGAAAAATGGTTTAATTTTACTGTCAAATCACTAAGGACTCCTGCTATCTAGTACTAAAACAACTCTAATACTCATATAGCGCTTATTTGTGTTGTAATGAAATAATATTGACAGTCTGAGCATTACAACATAAATGGGAGACACTCTGTACTAGGAAAGAAGACAGTTACCCTAAATGGATATCATTATCTTTATCTGTCACTGCTAGCAAGCCTGAAATAGAAATTACCCTTACTATTTTTTAAAATAACACTGAAATGTTCTAGTGAACTCCCTCGCAAAGCACCAAGATGGATCAGTTCTGTCACACTCTACGCCAGAGACTTTGCGTAAGTTTTAGAAGCAGCTGAGAAGTTGTTTCTTGTTTTGTTTTTTACTGCACTTTTATGTGATGTAGAGGTTATTGATGTTATTTATTCTGACACTTCATTAAATTATTGCACTTTCCCATGTCCTTTCTTTCCTAAAGCTCCATGGAGGGTTGTTTGACCTTGTATGATACTCACCACTCAAAAGTGGTGTGTGAGAGGGGACGGTTATATCTTATTCCACACATAGAGGAAGGAATTCTCTCTCAACGACTGTTGTGACCATTGACAAACACTGACAAGGGCAGGCCTAACAGTGAACCTTTTGGAAAGTTAGGCCAAACCAGCCACAGAAGTCCCGTGTGAATCACTCACCTTCAGCCTCCCAGGTGCCAAACGCACTGGAATTTTTTTTTTTTCCCCAGGTATCTTCCTCCTAAATGAGGAGTACAGGTACAAGAGAACTCACTTGTGTGTCTCGATGTTCTGCACACTTTTTCTGCTAATAGTTCCTCCTCTCACCAAGTACAACCATTTCCCCAATGCCACCACATTTTAGATGGGATCTGTGGTTGACAGCTGAAAAAACCTGACTACCTCCGATTGCTATTTATGATATGATCAGACAGGTCAAGTTTAATTTCAGCATTGTGCACGGACCTGTTATCCAATCATTCTAATGATACAGTACTCAAACCAGCAGTGGGGCTGAGGATGAAAGGAAAACCTTGATTGGAAGTTGTCTGCTGAATGATTGGAGTTTGCAATGAAAGAATGCTAGCGTGCGCGTCACTGACACCCTGCGCCAAAGGTAGGGAACATTTGTATCTTTCCATTGTCACCGGACCTGTAGCTGTGTGGCAGATGAGTGAAACTGTGTCAGAAAGGATGTAGTGTAGTAGGAGGGATCGCTTTGCCTCAGGATTAAGGCAAAGCTACACTTCAGCACCTTTAAGAAAATACCATCTTTCGGGTAGAAGATGAATATTGCTCTCCAGGTTACACAATCCATCCTGCTAAATCGAGAAACCACCAGTGGTGGGCTCAGCTAGTTTGTTTTATTCTGCTATTCCATCAGTGGTTCCACACATTTGAGGAGCTCCTGTGTTTGGCAGGAGGCTCCTTACAGGGATGCAACTTCATGGATGGCACGCATGTTGTGCCGCACACCCTGCCAGGGCCTGAGCACCTCCCTGCAAACAGCCCTCTGGTCAGCAAAATGTACTTGATAAGGGAGCCAGCACTGCCAGATCAAGACAGCCACGGTGAGATGCAGGAACAGGCTGAATCAGTGCAGCCAGATCAAAATGTCAACACAGCCATTGTGTGATTTTGTCACATCTGCATGCTAAAGTTTCTTGCAGGGAGGTGCAATAGCTGGAAGAGGAATTTCTTTGCCTCTGCATTTTCATGATGCCAGCCCAGAGCTGCGCTGTATGCGTGCTTTGCCCCTTTTGAGGCTCTTTGGGATATCTGTCTAACATCCATAGGAAAAAAATCCCTTTCCCAGTACTGACTATGAGCAAAGTCACCCGCAGTCAAGCAGGAGGATTGAAACACTCGTGCCACGGCAAGCCTTTATGTGTAGCTGTCCTGTGCCCGCACCACTCTACACCCCCCACACACCCTCCTCCCCGTTCCAGAATATCTCCATGCCCTTGAATGCGCCAAGCAGAAAATTTGGCTCTAAGAGCTGATAGTGACTGTATAACTTCTGGGAAGACAAAACATTGTCAGATTACATTTTTTTTTTTTTTTAACAAACCCCACTTACTCTGTTCTCTCTAGAGCTAAGCACTGGTTTGCAGTCACCTGAGAATAAAATAAACTCTTTTATAAATTCCTTGTTGTTCCTGTCCTGGGGTTGTGCTGGCTGGATAAGCTGGGAGCTGCGGGCAGCGTGCTCCTTTGCCCACCCAGGCCCTACCCACAACAAACCCCACAAGCAATAGGTTCATGACAGCAAATCTCAGCTCTCCAGCCCCAAGGAATCAAGATCAGACAACAGCTGGCTTCTGGCAAGGCTCTGCCAGTGCTCCTGCTATGACCTCAGGCAAATCGCCCCCATCCCATCTTCCCCTGGGGTAAAATAGGTCTCAATACCCTAACCCAGCTACCTGAGCAAGCCTAATCACCTCGTAATACTCGTTCTTTAATTGTACCTTTACTGTGCATTTTAGCCACTAATAAGTAAAAATTTCCTCTTTGTACAAGATTTACCCTACAACTGTGTGGCCAGAACTGACTGAAAACATGAAGTGGCTGAGTCTGTAACCTCTTTTTTGGTAGTGGGGAGGGGGGAACAACCCACATCACCTCAGAAAACCGCACAGAAACGTTTTGCAGATTCCCTGGTGTCGCCCCCTCCTCCCTCAAACAATAAACGGCTCAACACACCAGACCACCGCAAAAATTAAAACCAAGTGAAAACTGTTCTGTTGTGTACACTGGCGAGAAGGGACGTTTGGTACAACGAGACTGAAACAGAGATCTCTCCGCAGACCTTANGGGCTGCGGTCCGGCGGCCGCTGTGGCCACCGCGGTAAATTAATGATCTTTCCAGCTGCTGCTCGTCGAGGCGGCGCTGGATCCGTCCAGCATGGAGTTGCCAGGGATGGCGGCTTAATGCCCGCCAGGGTAGCAGGGTGGCAGTCGCAGGCAAGTGCTGAGCCCCATTGGCACAGCCATCAGCAGTACGCAAGCCTCACGGCTGCGCTTCCAAGCCAAGATGGTCTCTCCCAACATATAATAATAATAATAGTAATAATAGTAATAATAATCAGTAATCATTGCATGGACATCCCCCTTTAAAAGCCAGAAGGCTCTGAATAACGATAGCTACCAACACCCTGTCCTGGGACTCATTAGATCAAATACAATTTCCCCTGAAAAGCTGATTAATCNGCCCCCTCCTCCCTCAAACAATAAACGGCTCAACACACCAGACCACCGCAAAAATTAAAACCAAGTGAAAACTGTTCTGTTGTGTACACTGGCGAGAAGGGACGTTTGGTACAACGAGACTGAAACAGAGATCTCTCCGCAGACCTTAAGGAAAATGGGGAGAGAAGAAGGGAGGTGAATTTTCCCGTCCGCCTTCCTCAGCGAGCTGCCTCTAAGAGTCCGCCGCTAATGGCGCCCAGCGGCCCACGCCGCACCCCCNTGCATGGACATCCCCCTTTAAAAGCCAGAAGGCTCTGAATAACGATAGCTACCAACACCCTGTCCTGGGACTCATTAGATCAAATACAATTTCCCCTGAAAAGCTGATTAATCCCATCCTCCTGCAGGCAAATTTAGATGTGTGTGAGCTTTGCACGCCCGTGAAGTGCAGGATCGGGGCTCTGCGGCCGTGCCGCTGTTGAAGATAATGGACAGAAAAGGCCGACCTTCTGGTGTGTGTACCGTGGTGGCTCGTCAAGCGCTGGAAGCGTGCCACTGCTCTCCAGCTTCCCCTTCACCGCTGCGATGCAAAGGAGACATGTGCCTTTGCAGGAAACAGTATCTGCGATCCGTTGTTCATGGGTTTAAGAGCGTCAGGAAGCTGCTGACCGTAGGAATCGGTCGCAGTTAGATGCTTGAAAAGCTTGAAAGAAAGTGTCGGCTTCATCTTGGAATATATCTACGTTGCAAATAAATAAAGATTTGTTGTCTGACATGGGCTGCTCATGAGGGTTTAGGCTGTCCTAAGCCTCTGCAATTTGCTCCGGTCCCACGGAAGTAGGACCTCAAAGCATACCTCAGAGATTTTGATAGGTGAATTTCTGGTTATTGATGAAGTCCTGTCTACTTAGACCTTGACTGAGCACTAGGTCTGGAATTAACATGTGTTGGGGGCCTAAGAGCCAGCAAAAAGTGTACCTCTGCTTTTTCTAATGCTTTGAAGATGTGCTACCACATTCTGCTCAGAACCATGTCTGTGTTGCCTCAGACTTCAAATCCCATTACAGGTGATTACAATAATCAAGAGATAACAAATTCACAAATCATCCTACCCAAGTCCTTGTATGAAAGAAAGGACATCATTTCCGACAGACTGGATGTGGAAAAAATAATTTCCTGGCATCCAAACAACAGAACAGCCATGCTGGTTGAGACAAGTCCATCCAGCCCAGTAGCCTGTCTCAAACATAAACAACAGCTGATGCCTGGGGAACAGCGTTAAGAGAGGGGCAAGCACACAATGATAGTTCCCTGGCATGCTGTCCCAAACTTCAGCAAGCTGTGGCTCAGAGACTTCCCTGAGACAGATGTGATATCTTTAAATTTAATAGCCTTTGATGGATTTTTGCTTCCATGAATTTGTATAATTGCCTTTTGAACTCGTATCAATTTTTGACATTGCAGCATCCTGTGACAATTAGTGGTGTGCTCCAACAAAGCAGAGTGTAAAGAAGAGCCTTATTTTGTTGGTTTTGAACAGGCCACCTAATAATTTCATCTGATGCTCCTCGTTCATGTGGTATGAGAGTCAATTACAATCATTCCCCATTCGCCTTCTCGGTGCCATTCATGATTTTGCAGACTTCTCTCATACCCCCCTCACATTTTCATTTCCAGACGAATAATCCTAATCTGTTTTGAAATTCTAATACAGAAGCTGTCCCACAGCCTAGACCTTCCTCTGGCTCCAGCATTACATTTTTGAGCTAGCAGGCTCAAACAGCACCATGTTCTGGGTGCAGATACATCGGATGTATTTATACCAGGACGTAGCAGTGTTTCCAGTTTTGTTCATTCCATTCTAAATCCTAAAATTTGATTTACTCTTTTCAACACTGCTGGAATTTTTGTAAACGCATCTAGGTTTCACAGCACTGCAATGATTTCTACTCTGAGCACTAATTCTGGAGGTGAAGTTGTCTGCTTTTGCCCACTGGCATTACAATACATGTATTGACGCCTCATTTTGTCCTTCATTTTATCACCCGATTACTCAGGTATCATGAGATGGTGTTTTTGTCATGTGTCATGTTTTTGCTACCATAAATAATGTCATTTCACCCACAAGTTTGCCACCTTGCTGTTCATCCCCTTTATAGAGTACGAGTCCAGCAGATGGAGTTGATACCTACTGAAGATTCTCACAAAACTGGAGAGACACTGGGGGCAGGAAAGAGTGGGTACTCTTTCCGTCAGCATGGCCTACATCTTACCTACGTTTGGACTGAGCCAGCTGCTTCTCAGGGAGGTGCTGGCAGACTTTTTGTGACCCTGCAGCATATTTTGAGGGATGCTGGTGAAGGCCAGCCAGGCCAGCATGCATGATGCCAGCTGTTCAGCTGACAGCCGATTGAAGCTAGCCGACGATCCAGCCAAAACCATGGAGTCACAAGCCCATCGTGGGGATGGGTACATCTGACAGAGGTGTGGTGGCCTGAGCAGAGTCTGCAGGGCAGACCTGGGTTGAGGGTGAACCTGTGGAGGGAGGCAGTGCTCATCCTTTGCCCACCTGGTGGTGGTCTCACCCTCCCTCCCTCCCTCCCTGCGAGGCCTGACAGGTATGTTTATTATTAATAACGAGCACTTCTTTTCGGAGGCAGGCCCTGCTCTTTCTTGCTGCTTGTCTGCTCTGAGCGAGGCCAGTCAGAGCGCACCGTGAGTGGTACTTGCACAGTCGGAGCTGTCCCCGGCGCATCCCCATTCCAACGTGTCAGCCAAGCGTTTAAGACACCTGCTTCTTTTTGCTTCTGCGCCAGCCATGGACTAATAGGGACAAACGGGAAGAGGACCAAGTAGAACGCAGAAAATAATCATCCTGTGCCAAAAGGGAATGTATGATCAAAACTACGGTGGGCAGGCAAGCAGTGAGGCAGTGACCCGAGGCAGCACAGTGTGTCAGGAAGAGAGAGCAGCAGCCCAGGGACAGCAACAGCCCAGAGCCTCAATTTGTAATGACTGTGTGGACCACATGCCAAAAAGTCTCTCCCCACCTCCTTGCTCCGGGGAGCTCTCCTAATGTTCTTATCCGTTTGGACATCAGGAGAAAAAGAGCCTGCATGTTTCCAGCACACGACCAAAGGCATCTGCGCAAGCAAAGCAGTGCTGCCGAACCTGCCTCTAACTCAGAGTGCTCCAAACACCTGTGAGTCAGACGATGGGAAATTCTCCTCATCTTCACAAGCACAGATGAGTTTGAACCTTCTGGGCATTTTAGCAGTTTACCATCTGCACATATAACTTTTTTTTCCTGAGCACGTGGAAGTCTTGTAGGAGGATGTTAAATCCAGGAACCAAAATAAGGAAACATGTTTACACCTGCTACATCTGTTCAAGAATTTCCAGCCTCTATTACACTTTTGACTTTCACATTCCCCCTCCTCTTCCCTCCTGTTTGGTCAAATACAACTGTGTTAAAAACAATCCTGGTTTTTTCCCCCAAGTCTCACAGACTTTCTATCGAATCTTGTGAAAACTTACAGCAAATGAAAGAAGCCGTGAAATGGTCTAGTGACAGAAGCAAGTGCTGGCTGCAGTATCTCTTGCTTATCCAGAATTGTCTAGATACTGGGATTCATTGTGAAGAAAAATGACACTAACTACATGAAACATGGTGATTTTACTTTTTTTTTTTAAACTAGAATAAAAAACGAACAGTCAAGCCATTTCTGATACAGATGAAATCTTCCTGCAAGGCAGGTGCAATAAAAACATTTAACAAAAAATAATTATGAAAAGGATTATATACACAAAAGAAAAAAAAAATCAGCACAAAGAAGAACATCTCTGTTAGCAGATGCTCCAGTCAATTATAACTGGTTTGGTATAGAAGAGAAAACATATTGGTATCTGCTGTCAGAGGTGATTCTGTTTTGCTGAAAGAGTTACCAGTATGTTTACACCCAGCACAAAGTCAGACCTATAGATATGAAACATTTATGAAACGGAAAAAAGATTCTTGACTTGTTCGAGAGGGAATAGCAAAATAATTTATATCAAGTAGAATTCAAAGGAGATTTCTTTTCACAAATTTTACTGAATTTTTTGTTGATTGTGACTGAAAAGATTGTACAATATTTTTCAGTGAAGCAAGCACTTTGATTAAAATTATTTCAAGAGTGATCAGTAGCATTTTTATAATCATTCAAATGAATGTATTTATAAAGATGTTGCAAAATAGATCAAGAGATTAAAAAAAAACTGGATAAATTCAGACATTTTTCCCCGAGTACTCTATTTTTGATAATGGCTTTTCTCTTGGAAGATTTACACTGGCTTTGTGACTACACAGGCTGGATTATTAATGATATGGGCAAGGTGGCAGTACTGGGAAAATCCTCTGCTCCCTGTTATTTCCTAAAAAACCCAGTTAATGGAAGAAAAATGTTCTTGCATGTCGACAGGTAACTAAGAAAAGTGTCATTTCTGGTTGTTATACTTGGTATTGTGTTATGATCAGTTCCTTTGAATCGCTGTGTGATGCTGGTGTGAAGCATGCTTTCTAAAACGGCAAGAAAAATTAACAATAATAAGGTCAATATAGGACATATTTGGGAAGGGTTGAGGCAAGTCCTGTGGTCCTAACTCAGGCAAATTCTCCCTGACAGGGCTTGGCCAATACAACCTGCAGGTGTCCACCCTCTTTCAGGATTTAGCCCAGTATTCAACCAGAAGAAAACAGTTCAGTAATTCATTAGGATATGATCATGCCGGGCTGGTTACTAATTGTTCAAAATACCATTGGAGGCACTCCAGGATGCTGCACAGCACTCCACAGCTGGCAGCCATGGTACACAGGCGGGTATGCCACCCAAATAGAGCTGAATAGCACGGGAGGAAAGCAAAAATCCCTCGCTTCCAAGCCCATGGGAAACCTTCCTGTGTTGTGCAAGGAGGGAGCTGCAGGTGCGGGGGGCTGCAGGCAGGATGAGCGCACCGCGCAACCCCACTGTCTCGTGCCAAAGAGAAACGTTAGCGCCGAAATAATTTTACTCCTGGCTGTCAAATGGGAACGGTGGGGTTCCTCTCCTAACAATGAAAGGCAGACTACTGTGCATTAACAGCCCTGCCGGTGCACAAAGTGGCCTAGCCTGTTATTAAACTGTACAGCTGAAGCTGTTGTTTTCCACTTAGCTGAAAGTGAGTTACCATATTGCAGGTCCCCCAAGATGTTCCCTACCCTTGACATATCCTCTCCCTCGCATGAGCAGTAATGACGGAGATCAGATCCCTCAGGCTCCTGCCTGGGCTGCTTTACCTTGCTTTAGAACAGCCTTTTTGAGTAACAGAGAGCTGGTCAGTCACCTCACCCTTCCCTTCACCCCCACCCCCACCCCGCCTCTTCCTCCCCAGCTTTTATTCCTGAAACTCTTTAGTGGCCTTAAAAGGATCTTTCTCTGCAACAAATACAGCCGAGATAACTCAGTTGTCCTCGAAGCAGGTTGCAGGTGGGGTTCCCATGCACAGCCCAGACTGGATTTTAAATGTATGCAAATAGACATTTGTGCACTTGACCCCCATGACACAGAAGCATCAGGATTTACTCGCTGACAGTTTTTTCATGCACTTTTAAATTCACATTTGCAAACTTGGCTCTGGAACTAACAGAACTACAGTAATAACAAGATTCCAACATCCTGGGAAATTTCACAGCCCTACTGAGTAAAGACCTGAGCCTAAAAAGCTGTACAAAAAAGATATAGATGTATTTTCTTATATACACATGACTTTTTTTTTTTTAAAAAAAAAAAAAGAAAGGAAAGATCTGTTTAGTATTAGTCTCACTTCCTCAGGATAGACTGGATGGCCTTCACACGTAGTGCCGTAACAGATAAAATCAGTCCTTTCCCTAGCATCCTTTTTGTGTCACCGCTTGGCTTTGCTTATATCGTGTGTATCTAGTCTTGATCTGTCGCTTTCTCCAAGGCCAGCGAAGTAAACTCATCCTCCTGCCTCACAGCTCCAGATGGATTCAAACTCAAGCACACTGTCCCCCTGGAATTTGGCATATGTAGGTTTATATGCCCTAATCAATCAGGCTGATTTCAGTTAATCCTAATCGTCCTATTAGGGTTCCCAGATAGCAACAACAGCAGCTAGAAATCCCCAAGCAGCCTAATTGACTTCATCTAATTACATTCCTTCTTGAGATTTCCATTAAACTACCCCCTGAATTCATTACAGGGCTTGGCTGTAGGTTTCTAGGACTTCTTAAAATACACAAGCAGCTACTGGATAACTCGGTTCTAGAGAGCTGACGTAGTTACTATAGATAAGATCTTGCCACCTCCACGTAGCTTGCTGTCAGTCATCCTGCTCTAGCATATATCAAATGTGCCACCTAATCACTGGGGGGGATACTGGTTTTGACTCTTGGCACTTAGGCTCATTTCTGCTGACGTGCTGCCCGTGGCTCTTGCCTTGTAGCACTGAATAAACCGCCCGAGTCAGAGCCTGCCAGCTCCTATTAACCTCTCGCATAAGGGATTTATAGATATGTCTCATTATAAGGTAAGGAGCTGACATTCATCTCAAAAGCAGTTAGCTTTTAAAAGAATGCTCTTTTGTCAGCGTTCACCTTCCTCTGTGCTCTTTCTGTGGTAGTAAACTGTAAACCGCTCGGTCGAGATGGCATCTGTCATAGGTTTCTTTGGCTAATTTGATCACTCCTTCCATTAATGTAATGCTCTGCCTTCCAAAATGTTGCTAAGCTCTCAATTTCTGCAGAATACAATAATGTAGCCCTGGAAAAAGGAGTGGCTATCTCCCACCCTCAGGGCTTAAAAAGAGGAAACCTCTGGGGTAAGGATGAAATTGTTGAGCCCAGTCTGGTTTCTTCTGTACATGCAACTGAGACCAGCTTCCCCGATACGCAGGGAAGCTGGAAGCAAGGGATCCATTTCACAGGTGATTTCGTGTACAGGATGCATGCATATCAATGCTTTGGCTGGAACTCACTTGAAAATGAAAACAAAATGCATGCTAGACACTGGAAGAGAAGCATTTTGAAAACTGTCAGGTTGGAAAGTGCTTTACATGTAAGTCAAGCCGTTGTGTTCAGTCTGTTCGGAAACTGATACCACAGCTCACTTTTATGGACAGTTCTTTTAGGTGGGAATGACACCGGTATCATTCACACGGAAACCGCCAGATTGATGTCAGTAAGACAGCAGAGTGTTCAGGTTCACTGGAAGGAATACAACATCTTTGCTAAAATAAAATCCTTGACCATGCACAGAGGGAGCAGGTTGGGAAGGAACCTTTGCCAAATGTTTACTCTTGCATCTCCGCCTCGTAGAGGATGTGTTCCCTTTCCAGGCAGAGCCAAGGACAGTTGACATGTTCTGTGTGAATAACACCTGATTGTTGCAGGAAAAGAGCTACATAATTAAGCCATAAACAATGTATGTGGTCATTTTAACTAAGTTTAAGACTTTGTAAATCATAGAGTCATAAAGTGGTGTTGGCGGGAGATTATATTTTACAAAAATATTGATGTTTACACTAGATTAATGGCCACTTGCCCGTAGAGACAAATGGTGAGTATCTATCCAAGGTCAGGCTGTGTCTGAGCTGCAGACGCAATAAGTCACTAGAAAGTTTTGTGCAAAAGGATTTGGCCTAAAGAGATATTTCTAAGAGCTGGCTAAGATTGCTAATTACTTGTCTGAATAACTTTGAACTAACGTTTTCTGAATCATGTTCATTCCAGAGGGATTAGTAAATCTTTTTAGTAAAAGCAACACACACCAGAACTTACCAAATGAATTTACAAAATCTTGCTGTAATAACTGAATGCCAGTTTGACGCTACTTTTCTCCCTATTCTTGTCCTATTTTGGCACTAACATTCACAACGAAGCTGGGCATGGGGGGAAGAAAAAAAAAAAAAAGAGGGAGAAAGAGCAAAAAAGCAAAGAGAATAGAAATTAGAACTGAAGAAACCTTAAGTGGTTTTTCAGAATTGGAGACACTGGTGGCTTTATAAGAGATGTAGATACTCAGTACTTTGTAGGAGAAGCAAAATCCTAATTTCCTCCACTCAGAGGCACTGACTGAGGCTCTGTCTGTTGTTCCAGCAAACACCAGGTAGTATTTCTACCAGTGCCATATATGGTCCGATGCACGTCCACCTTATGCAAACAGCTTGACTCCTCACATAAATAGTCTGGAAAGCATAATATTTAATGTGACATAAATAAGGGAGGATCTCAGTGATTTTTGAGAGGCTGTTGTAGATTTTTTTTCAAAAAGACACCTTTGCTGTGTGGCTCGCTTTTAAATTTTAAACATTCTGACTTCAGTCCAGAAAAGTCTGAGCTGACCTGTTTCTCCCACTGATACGCAGTGTTCCACATCCCAAACTTAGAGCATATCATTAGGTGAAAACGAGGAACCCATCCTTTTGTCCCTCCTGCTAAAATACAGAACCATACCTGGGCGTGAAAAACATGCAAATAAAACAAGCTCTTGAAATCCCAAGGAGCAGAAATGGATTTATGCTCAGCTAACACTTCTTTTTGAAACAGTTAGGCACTAATTTGTTTATCCAGTCAGAATTTCCACCTCTCTTTGTGGACCTGGACAGGTGTGGGCACAGACAGAGTGCACTTCTGCAGCAAGGCCGGCTTAAATAGTGGTGCTAAACAGGAGGAGCTGTAAACAAAGGAAAGCTTATACTTGCTTTTTCTTGGGAAGAGATTTCTGAAAACACTACACAATGGATCTGCTCAGTAGGGCTGAAAGTTTGTCAGCGTTGTCCAGGATTTTTAAGAACATGTTAGTTGTAGGCCCCCTGTGGTCAGCTGGGCGTAGACATGGGCATCAGAAGGCACCTTAGGCAGAAGTGCCTAGATGCTTCGGGAAGCCTCCAGATTACACGTCATCCATATTGCCTCCGGCTGGCAACAGGACAAGTTCTCTACCTGTTTCTGGGTCACCACTCACAGCTGTGCCTACTCTCGCAAACGCAACATAGCCACTGACCTATGTGTGGGGAACAGCTGGCTCCCCAGGAAGCCCATGGAAGTCAAGGGGAGGACAACATTAGTTGAATGACAGACTACGGGGAGGTCCCCAAAGTGCACTTTTGTTCAACTAGTCAGCCATCAATTTCACCAGCTCAGCATGCTGGCTGGCAGCTCCTTGAGGTTTACAAAAAACAGGAGGGCACATTGATGCACCGACTGGAACAAGAACTGGAAATGGTGACGGACACACTGCCGCCTTCCTTCCCTTACAAACACAGGGGCTGCATTATTTGCTTACAGTAACACTGAACGTGTCACGATCTGAGGGGGCTAGAGGCCGGGAATGGCTTAGTTTGAGGAAGAAGCCAGTGCTTTTGGGGAGAGGGGTGGGAAGCTGGCATGCCTCATACATCTGATAGTGGATGCTCAGTGTGATTTGGGGATCAAGGGTGGTTCTGCTGAGGGAACCAGGTCTAGGGGTGGAAACACCCTCAGTCCTGTCAGACCAGCTGACCAAAAATCCTCAGGGTGAAAATTAACGTTAGTATTAGTTTCCCTTCAGTGTGAATGTCTGTGCAAAAAATGCCCCATGTGCGGAATAAAGGTGGACTCTACAATATCACTTCCTTTGCCTGTCATATATTTTCTTTAGTGAGACAAGCAGGATGAGAGGAAAAAAAATCTCCTGTTCCTGCAACGTGAGCTGAGGCAGAGCTGATCTCACTGTGAGAAAGCATTAGCTTCTTAATTTGCACTATTGAAACTGTTCTGTGGACTTCCATTTGGTCCGGAAAGGAACTCCGAAGTAAAACAACTGCTATGCAGGGGAGGCTGCAGATGGCTCAGTAGTAACACACATACTGTACACCTGCACATGTTTGGCACAGAAGGGTTTGAGTGCAGATTTGCAAGCTAGCCAAGGGAAGACAGATTTATTTTTTTGAGGAGGCGGGAAGATCAGATCACCTCCAGGTGCTACCCTGATAAACACTGAGAATAACTCACCAGTCCTCTACAGTTCTTCTCTGATCAACTTCATCCTTGAGATAGGAATTAGAGGGACAGATATGTTATCTGGGAAGTTGTCCAGATTCATCTCCAAGGAAGTTAGATACTCAGTACAGGCCTGCTATAAGTAAGGTTGTTGGTTTTGTTGTTTTTGTGGGGTATTTTTTTCACCCTTGGTTTCTTTGTGGGAAGGGGGTTTTGGTTGTTTGCAACAGCGTTTTAGGCTGTTTGGATGTTACATACAGCTCAAACTCCCCCGATTCATCCATGGCTGCAAATTTTGGAGACTTGGATGTAATTTATTAATAGGCAAACCTCTAGTCGTTTTGCTTTTTAGATCCACTCTGCACATTGAAACTCAAGGAGATTTTGTAAAATAACCAAACACTCAATCCTCTCTACACCGTTTAGAAGAGAAAGAGACTTCCTTCCTGTCCGCATTTGGGAGAAAGCTCTGAGGGGATTTTCTGCTTGCTCCAGGAGGCTCCGAGTTCAGCCTGTGGTACAGAGATGGGCAGCAGATGTCCTGCGGTTCCTACCCAGAGCCCAGCCGTCAGCAGCAGAAAATGGGAGGTCAGCAAGAAGGGGGTTAAGCGTTCATCCACATTTCCTCACGCCATGTACCTCTCAGCTGCCGTGCGGCCCACAGTCCTATCTGGCTGTGCTTTTTAAGTCAGCTATAGCTCAGCTTGCTTAGGTTGGACATGTCACTTCAGGAGGCATCACACTTCATACAGTCCCTGGGCTACCTTTCATGGAACAAGTACTGCTACACCATGCTGTATTGTCCCACCTGGATGTGCCTTTCCTTAAGACCTCCTGGGGTCTCTACCTTATAAAACAGAAAGATCTTGAGAGAGAGACGAAGAAAGCCAAGAAGTGCTTGCCATTGGTCCTGGTTTTTTTTAGCTAAAGCCTGTAGGCAACATGACCGGGGGTAAAGCAAAGCTGTTTTGTTTTGGTTGTTTTGGTTTTTTTTGCAGTGGGTCAGAGCAGTTCAATTTAAGTTCTTTTTTAAACCAGTGATTAAACTTGTGTAAGCCACAGTGTGGTCGTTCTCAGTTCAATTTAACATTAGCTGGCATGGAAGACAGCTTGCACTGATTCTTGCCTGTCTAATCTAAATTGATATAAGCCTGATTTCAAATGAACTATGCCTGTCTGAAGAGCGTTGTGCACTTGTTTAAGTTCATGAATTTAAAAGAAAACCTTTGACCAATAGGCTGCAGGTTTCACACAAAGACAAAACTCACAGCTTAATTCTGGTGTTGACAGTTGTCTCATTAACCTTCACTACAGACAGCTGAGGAAAGTTATTTGTGGAGCCGAATGGTCAATACTTTGCCTAAGTAAATATATAACACAGACAACCTAGAAAGAGATACTTATTTTGTGTGACAGCAACAAGAATGAGAAATAATGGGCCAGAGAATTCATCTAGATTGCTGCCTTCATTCTAAGTAAGCTTCTCTATAGACAAAAAGAACACGTAAATGTAATGCTACCTGAAAAGACAAAGACATTATTTTTGTCCACATTTTTGCACTATTCTTAAACTCTTCAGAGCATCCAGCTCTGGCTCCTTTCAGAAACAAGATGCTGAGCAGGACAGACTGTTGATCTCACCCAGCACTATCACACATCTGGGGCCAGGGGAACTATGCAGTGTTGGACCACATAAACAGAACTGGAGGAGAGAAGGAGAAAGCAAGCACAGAAACAGAGAAGAACAAGACCAAAAGACTGAGACTGCAGAGAACGTCTTCTCTAGGGTTTGATAGGTAGCTGATGTGCTTGTCTTGGGAGAAAAGAAGCTGGGAAATAACAAGGGCTAAGAGCTGTGGTGCATAGAAGTTCATATTCTGTACAGTGCTGGTTTGCCAGCGTTCAGGCAGCGCCTGACACAGCTCTCTCTGGCTGTGGGCTGTCAAGTGTCCACTCCTTCCACATTTTGGGACAGCCTAAATCAAAGTGCCTCTGGACCAGAACATAAGCTAAGTCAGCTTGGGTTCAGCACCCTGCTATTCATCCAGCTGGTAGAGGAGACAGGTAACTCCAAGCCTAGTTCTCCTCTGCACCTTGCTGTGGGGACTGTGCAGTTCTACAGGGGCACTTGTCCTCTAAGGGATGCAACATTCATACCTTAAAATTCCACTGGAGATAGGAAAAAAAGACCATAAAAAGCGCGAACTGCAAACTTTCCCATTGACTGGTATTCCGACACCTTCAAGAAGGATATGCTAACCTGACAGAGAAAATGGCTACCACTTTCAGGTGCCAAAATACAGTTGTCCATGTGGCTTCAAAGCCAGAAGCACAGAGTAGACAACTCTGCTCCAGCCTGGAAGAAGTGATAAAATATACAGTGGAACTTCAGAGAGTAAGCTCCTCTTTTTATCCCCTACTCCCTGTTTTTGCTATATTTTTTCTCTGGTGGGTTGTGGTACCCAGTTGGAACTCCCAAAATAGAGGCAATCCAGGCAGAAGAGCCTATCCAAGTCTATCAGCAGCCTGCTGTGTTTCACTCCATCAGTGAAACTTTGCCTCCAGGCTGAGACATAAGAGTTCTGGGGGTTTTGCACTCCTTCCCCCCAATCTTGGCCTGGTTTGTACTTTCAGAATAAATATGGAAGAGAGAGACTGTCCCTTTAAAGCAGAGACAGTGAGAAGGGCAAAACTGTTCCCAAGAAGTCAGTAAAAGTGGTAATGCCTATTAATGATTGCAGCAGAGTGCTTTTCAGTTGCCCTATTAAAGGAGCTCTTTGTCCTAATAAATACCAACGAAAAAGCTTGCTCTCAGAGCACCTTCCCTGTACTTTATTTATAATGAGTCTTCTAATGAGTACATAGTGTTTATGCTTCCTTGAGAGACTCATCACTCCCTCTCTCAGTCTGTTATTTAACATACAGTGCTCCATGAAGGTGTCCCACTTCATTCCCAACGCCTCCCTGCCCCCTCCCACACACAGCCAGCCACATACTGCTTGTTTCAAGGGCGTATGCAACTCTGAAGGAAAAGTGAGCACTGGAAGAGAAGCAAATGTCCCAAATGTTACACTTGACATAGCAGGAATAGGAGCAGACAACCCAAATTGTCAGTGTGGCAACATGGGCCCACCAAAGAGCTCTAGAGCAGTTCCTAGGGGTATGTCTTCAATCAGGAATGTGCTTACATCCATATTTAAACAGGTCATGGACCAGCCTGTTACACCTGGTAAAATACCTGTTGAACCACAGCAATTTTACTGTGTCAGTTGGGTGTCCTAGCCCTTAGTAGCTACTACTGACTAACAAGACCTAAAAGCACTCAGCCACTGAGTAGGTATCCTCCTGGTAGCAAGATGAAAAACCTAACCTGTTTCTCTTGGGTGGGTAGTTTTAGGGGGAATTGTTGAGACAAAGAGCTCACTTGTCAAGCAGCATTTTGCCAAAGCTCCTCGTGGCTGTGATTTGCCACGTTGTGTTCTCTATGTGGCTGTGTCTGGGTGTGACACAAGTGGAATTAATAACTCTGGGAGATTTCACATGGTTTTCTTTTGCCATTCAGAGTCATGCCTTGAGATTGTAGGATCCTGCATGACACATCCCTAATATGATCTTGTGACAGAACTAATTTATGTTACCAGAGTGTTTAAGGAAAAAAAAAAAAGAGCCTATTATAGGGTTATTCCATTGCCTTAGGCCAGAAGATAGACTCTGAAGACTCTCTTTTATTCTCTGTGTTTTTCTCTTAAACTTTGAAGCTAGGAGTAAAAGGGTTTCCCATCCTTAAGCATATCAATTCCCTACTCTCTTTCTGAGCTTTTGCAATGCCTGTTCCCACAGGAGACCAAAATTAGGCTGAAGGAGATTACATAAGGAGACTCAGTATCAATGTTTGACATTAAGATGAGTTTTATATTTGCTATCCATCATCAAAGCTCTGTCAGCCTAAAAATCACAACAGCACTAGTCTTTGTGGTGTCTAGCACTCTGGCATTTAGAAGGTCAAAACTGTGTTTGGAATTCAGGAATTCATGGGAATAAAAGGGCTCCTTGATCTGGCAGCATAAAAAATAGATGCTCCTCAAAGATGGTTTTTCAGTGCTTTCTGCAAGCAGGCAGACTCACATTTAAGTTTAATCTCCTTTGGAGGGTTCTGCACTACATAGGTGGGCCCCAGTGGTCTCACACCTCATCTTGGGCTTGAAAGGTGCACTGAGCAGGAGAAAGGGCTCCTAGAATGACCCAGGGTGTATCACGTCTCCTTTTGTTTTTCTGGAAATGAAGCAACGCTGGAAGCAATCTGGGAATCTGTTAGGGAGAGATTTGAGCACAGGCTTGAACCCTCCAGAAAGTGCACAGCCAATTTCCATACCAGCTAGAACTCCATACTGTGTTCACATTCAGCTTCAGATGTGACACAACTCAATAATCCATCCTGGAGCTGACAAAAACCATCTGGTCTTTGTCTGGACCATGTTTCCAAGCAAGCAGAAGAGAAAATAAAGTACTTTAAGGAACAGATGATACCTCACTGAGAAAAAAAAAAAAAAAAAAGGCCTGTGAAGCATCTGCACTTCCTAGTGTCTGTTCACCCACTGTCTCTACTTTTCTCTGGATGAGAAATAGATTTCCAAAGCCAAACATTACAGAGCTCACTTAGAGAGAAGGAAAGATAACAAGATTGTTTCCTTTCTCATCACAGAATTGACCAGCATACCACCCAAAACAGGACCCTGAGTTTTTGTGAAGGACTGTTGAAGGACATCCGCAGGATTCAACAAGATGTGAGGGAGCAACTACAATTCTGTGGCTCAAAACCTAGCCACCCTGACAGCTTTAGTGGATTTTTCAGACTTAAACTGTGTGCCTCCTTTTTACAGCTGGCAATTACTGCCGACTCAGAGGACATGAGGATGAACTTAGAAATAAGATACACCTTCGGTCTTAATCTGGGACCTTCCTTTCTCAGTTTTCCAGAGCTGTGATGCCCAGAGAGGTTTGCATTGTACCCATTGCTGTATGAAATGTCTCCAGGACAGCACTTGAGGTGTTTCAGTCCCCTTCCCTTAGGAAGCCAAGCACGGTGCACAAGGCCCTGTACGTTGTGAGAGATTCCAAAGGACTGCTTTACTTGGTGACACCACAGAGGTGCACATACACAGCAGGTAAATAAGTACTCTTAAAACAGAGTGTGTTTCCTGTTCACTTTACAGTCTATATTTAAGGGTCTAAGCCTTGACATTAAGTTTAGCCACTGATTAGCTTATTGTGCAATGCACACTAAAAAAAAAAAAAGAGAGTTGTGTGCTGCCTTCAGAGCCTGCTTAAAAAGCTCTAAGCCCATTCCTATAATAGAGGTCACAGATTTATTAATTTTAACAGAAGTAAAACTGCCCTAAACCAGTTGTAGGACAGCATTTGAGCACAATACATGCACAGAAATATATATAGGTTTTAATCAAATCATAAAAATGAGTTGAGACTTGAAAATATTTTTCTTTTTCTCAAGAACAAGGGCACATTCGTGGCTAATATTTTGTTTGGCCATTATAAATGACATTTGATGGTAGGTATGTGCACGCACACATGTATGTTTCTGTTTGTAATGATATATTCTGAGTTACTGAAATCACATGAGCAAGTCTTCTGCCTCCCAGTCTTTCCCCACAGCAGGTTATTGCACAGTTCCATGAAACTTGCTGAGCCCTACAGTATTGTATACTAGTTATTCTTTTATTATGAATACACTGCTTACAGCTAATTATTAGCTTAGATCAGTGAAGACTGTAACCAGTACCTAGCTCCCATAACAGCAAGAAAAATTCCTTTGGTGGGCTGCTTCAATCTGACAATATTTACAGTCTCTGCCCAGGAAGATCTGAATTATTAGTAAAGCTAAATTCCTGAAAGGTGGGAGCTTGGCTTCTCTGCATTGAGTAGATCACGTGTTCACAACAGCAGAAGGGTGCTGCTTTCTTACAGCAGCTTTACCACATGTCCAGTGAATCTTCTACACAGGAAATAAAGTTCTTGATGGGAGGAGTCTATTCTCTCTGGCAATCACACGTCAACTGTTCCAACTTACCAAGAGAAAAAAGCTGCCTTAATTGCTGTACTAGTTTACACAGGAGAAAACATACATTTTAGCATCCATTTTTGCACAAAAATCACCTATGATGGTTCTTCAGGCCAAGATAGACATTTATCTATCTAACTGCTACCAGAGGTTGCTTTTTTCCTATCCATTTGCACCTGTTTCATCACCTAAACATGCACTCGATAGTCTGTGTTTATATGAAACAATACTTCCTGCAGTTCCTCTGGAAGGAGGAGAAGGTAGTGAGGAACAGATAGAAGGCACACAACACCACCACTTTGATTTTCCTTCAGCAACATGAAGCACTAGAAGTAACTGATCTGACTGTCTCCCTGTTCATTTCTTGCTGCTTGGGTGGTTGTGTGATATGTGAGAATTTTGGGGTTTTCCTCTTACTTGTATCTGACTGAAAGGATTCTGTTTAAATAATGCATCCCTTAGTCCTGTCTGCTCTGTGAACTGATGCTCAGGTGGCTGCTTCTTTATTGTAAAGTTGATAACAAAATTTTTAAATGCAGAGCCTTCACAGCAGGCAGCTGAATGGCTGGCCAGATGGCTGGGTTGTTATCTGGGAGTCCCTGAGCTAGCAACTCCTTAGTCATCTAGGTTCCCCAATTATTGTCATCTCCCACTTACATGTGTCTCCATTGATTCATATCAGTATCACGAAGGGCCATTTGTTGGACTTAGCCTTAAGAAACAACGGCAAAAATATATGGAAATAGCATTTCACAGTGGCCACAAGTGGCCCCTACCATCAGAACCAAGGTTTGCTGTTGCTTTTGTTGTTATAGGTTCACTAGTTCACAGTAAATGGCATTCAGCATCACTGGAGACCCAGAAAAAAAAAAAAAAAAAGAAGATATTTCACCAGCAAGGCATTAGTACAGGCTTGTAAAAGCATGACTGTCAGGGAACCACTTCTTAATCTCATTTGAATTCAAATGCAGCTTTACATGTGTTGGATGCATATGGTTTTTCACATTAAGATGTAAAGTTTATACAAATCCGAAGTGTGAATGGTTCCCCTGAGTGCTGATGACAAATATTCCAGTATCAACACTTAGCTGCTAAGCTTACCTTAAAACTTGCTGGGGTGATAAGCTGCTGGTAATTTCCCTGCCAGCATTAGACAGGAAACAGCAGATCTTCTGTGCACTTCTCACAGAGACTAACTGGAGCACAGGGCATGTGTGAACTATCCTTCCCCTGCTATTCCAGCTGGCTGGTAATTCATGATTAAAGATCTACCACATGAGAAGGTAGAGCCCAGAATCATTGAAGGAAACTGAAAACAAAAAGCTTGGAAGTCTTATGTGCAGAAAGCAATGGTCTTAATGCAAAGGAACCATAAAAGTCAATTAATCCTTCTTGACTGCACTCAGATTTTTTTTTTTAAATTACCCCCCATATTCTGTCAGTAAGAGGAGCTCCAAAAAGATATGTATAAAAGAGATGGCAAAAGAAGTGGGAAGCAAAAAAAAAAAAATTAACTTATCTCTACTTAAAATGTCTCCTAAATATCTTGGTATTTCACTGATAGGCATAGCAGAGAACTTTATCTGTGGAAACTGAGGGTTCTCTTATCTGGCATAGTCACCACAGTGATCTCAGAGCAGACAAGGAGAATAAACAATTGAACTAATAGGATCCTTCCCTCTGCAACTTCTTTAACTCCTGATGGTCCATAACACTTCAGTGGAAATGACCGTGGCTCTTTATTAATGGAAATTTAAGACAGTTTTATGAAAAAAAACCTAGGGGACTTTGGTCAGAATCACAAGAATCCAAATTAATTCTCTGTATCAGATTTCATTACAAGCAACTGTTTAATATTGAAGTGTCAGTAGAAGAGGTTTTAAAATACATCATTAAAATTAATTGTAGATCCCTACGTTCATCTGATGTTACTCAAAAATTCTGGAGAAACTCAAACACTGAAAACTCATCTCCATCTCAGAGGTACAGAAAGTGGCAGAAGTGATGCCACTAGTTGATAAAAGAGGCTCTGGAAGGGAGGTGGTCTGGAAAACTAGAGACAATTTGTCCAATTTCCACACCAGATAAATTACTTGTGATGATGAAAAGGAAAGCAATCAATTTACACATGGATACATTCAATATAATGGCACAAAGCTTTTGAGGAAAGAAGCCACTGCACCAAAATTTATGAAGGTTGTCAGGGGCTGAACAGATGGAAAAGAGCGATCACACTGATACAGTTTAGTTGCGTATCCACAAAGTTTTGGTGAAGTCTAGCGGCAAAAGATAAGGTTCTCGTGTGGAGTGGCAAATCGGTAAAAGATAGGAAGCAAAGGAATATGTGACCAGTTTTTACAGTGGAGGGAAGTCTAGTGGAATCACATAGTGATGTATACTGGGACTATATTCATAAAATAAGATGAAAAACTTGGTGAATAATGAAGTATGCTGATGATACTAAATAATTCAAGGCAGCCAAAATGCAATTTGTCTGCAAAGAGTTCAGAAGTATGATACTGAGTGACTGGAAAACAATAGGGCAAAGTAAATTTGATTCTAGCAGTTGTGAAATATACATTAAGAGAAGAACATCCATGTGTGTACAAATACACACAGTGTGCTCTGCTTGAGCTCTTGCCACTCAGGAAAGAGATTTTGTATCATGTGGACAAGGCTTTAAAAACATCAGTACTTATCATCTGCTAAAGCAGCGTATAAACTGTTAGGAATTAGTAGGAAAGAAATCAAAGGCAAGAAGAAAACGTCATTATGGCATTGCATAAATGTTTTGTGTTGCTCCCACGACCACAAAGAGGAATTACTTGACTGAGCTAAGGAACAGAGCAGGCAACTGGGATGACAGGGAGTAAAAGTGTCCATGTAGGAAGAATAATGTCACATCTACATTAGAAAGTAATTGGGTGGTGAAGGGTGGACTCACAGATCAAAGCAATGGATGCTGAGAGCTCTACACCTGAAGGGAAACCATTTGATGCTAGATTTAGTTCAGTCACCTGAGCTGGATGTCCTCATCACACATGGGTTCCAAAACTGACTGGGGAATCAATCATTGGTTTGGACCCTTCTGTTTCTGGTAGGACTTGAAGCATGTTTATAGCAACCCTAGAGCAGAGTTTCTAGTTTGGTACAGACAGAAACAGCCAAGCAGTGAACAGCAAGTGAAAGTAGTTGCTTCAGACCTTACACTGAACAAAAATGCTAATATAGACAGAGAGTAGTTGGGGTTTTGTTTGTTCTGTTTTGATTTTTTGGGTTATTTTTTCTTTTTTTAATCACATAGGATTTTCTTGTTCAGAGCAGAAGAAAGGCGGTTGGAAAGGGCTATAACAGAGGTCCATAAAATGAAAGATCACTTAGGAAAGGTAAACAAGGAACAACAATTCCCTCTTTCTTCTAACATAAAGAGGAAAGATACCAAATGAAATTATCAGGCAACAGGCTTAAAGCAAAAGGAAGTACTTTTTCACACACTGCATAATGAAATTGTGGAACACATTACACAGGATGCTTGCAAGGCCTAAACCATAAATGAGTTCAAAAAGAAATTATACAAATTAATGGAAGAAAAGTCCATAATGGGTTAAACCTGATGATCTAGATGTAATTTACAGCTCAGGAAGAGCCTCAGATTTTCTGAAGCTAGAACCATAGTGCATATTCCTTATTCTTTCTCCACTACCAGCCACGGTCAGAGACAGGATGTTGCATTAGATCTTTGTTCTGGCCCTATAATCTTCTCAGGGAACTATATCCTAAAGTTGTTGAGAGTCTCAAAAACCAAATCTGCAAAGTTCAGGCACAAAAATATTCTCAGATTTGAAAGACCACAAATGTGCAAGGGGTTAACAGCAATATCATGTCTCCTTTTTGGTGCCTCCTGATTTTAACCTTCCTGATTATCACTAATGTGTATGCAACAACTACTGTGTGCATATTCACAGTGACTAACCCAGACTTCACCTTGGCTGGAACACCCTTCAGATATCTCAGTTCAGATGAACTTTGAGCCTGAGCAGCAGTCTAAGAGTGAAAATAGAAAAAGTAGTAGCAAGCAACTTGGCTGTCCAGTAGCAAGCATTGTGGCCAAAATGGCATCTGTAGAGGGGAATAAATGGTGCTGAGCATCCCATATCTGCACTGTATGTATTTGGCTGGGGGTTAATTTAAATTAGCTTAAGTTTAGTCCCAAGGATATGAATACTACTGGCAGCTGGATCACACAAAGTGCTCTGCTGGAGCACACAATGCAATTGAGTTTTGTCCAAAAAGACTCCAGTTTGCATGCTCCAAGATCATGCCACAGTATGAACCAAAACATAAGAGGAGTTCGGGGGCACTCAGGAGATTTATTGCAGGAAGGCAGACCACATTAGCATTTGAGCTGGGCTTGGGTAACACCCACTGACTACTATAAGAAGGCTTTGTAAGGGGTTATTGTCAATGTGTTGTAGGGTAAGAATTTAACCTACTGTGAACAATTCAAGTTTTCTAATTCTTTCCCTTCTCCTTTCCCCTCCATACAATTTACATTCTGATTGAGTCAACCTATTTATTTAGCAGTTAATTCATTGCTTGTGAGTCAAGAAATACGGCTCATTGAGCTTATAGGCAATGTGGTTTATTTTCCCATTTTTTAAGCAAGGACTTGAACTGCTTTGTCTTTTTAAATAAAGCTTCCTACACATCATCAAGAATACATACGTGGTGGAAGCACACCCATGAGATCACATGATGCCATGACCACAATGTGCAGCTCTCAACAGCCTTTGTGCTAGACTTGTAAGGCCCTGGGAGCAGAATGTTTGTATTTCTTGCGATCAAAATGGTGGCCCTGTCATTCAAGCTAATGTATCTGTATATTACAGAATCATAGAATTATTGAGGCTGGAATAGACCTTTGAGATGATCAAGTCCAACCTATAACCTAACACCACCACCTCAGCTAGACCATGGCATTAAGTGCCACATCCAGTCTTTCCTTAAACACTTCCAGGGAAGGTGACTCTACCACTTCCCTGGGCATTCCATTCTAATGACAGAATGTGTCTGCTTTCCAGAGTTATGAAGGTGGGGTGAGATAGGGACTGAGCAGGCAGAGCTGAGATTCACCACATCCTCTTTAGGGGCCAGTTGTGTTTGCACTGGACAGAATTCAAGCTGGGTTTCTGTGGGTGATGCTCTCACTGGCAATACTCATTAACAGCAAGCTTCAGAGGCTGATAAACCATTGAGAATCTGCCTTCCTTTCAGCAGAGGTAGGCTAATGACATCAAGTTTTAGACCATACACCAGCAGCACTTTTTCTCTCCTTTAATGCTCAGGCCAATATACAATCTCTCTGCCCCAGCCTGATCTTAGAAACAAACAAAAAAACACCCCATCACCAAAATAAACGTGAGACTAGCACAATGTCAACATTTGGTTCTAAATCCAATATAGAAAAATGACTCATGTATTTATTTTCCACTGAAGGCAGCATAAGAAGAGCAGATATGCACATAAAGAAAGCATAACCCATTTTGAATCCAGCATCTCCCAGTTTGCAGTATTTAATATTTCCTAGAAAGGTTAAGATGCAACCTACATGACCATATGACAAACAGTGGTGGGAATTATAGTTCTGCAATTCATTACAAATGGCCCTAGTTCAGAGGCAATCAACAAGCTGATAAGCCGCAGTTAACATGGGAGATGTGCAGCCAATGGGATTTAATAAAGTATTTTAAAAAAAAAAAGTGCTTAACCTTGCAGTACCACCTCTTCATCTGAATGTAAACACATTCATATATTGAATTATTCGAACATGAACATCTTTGTTGGTGATGTACACCACAATTCATATTAGTCCCTCAATAGCGCACCAGGATATGCAAGCTGAAGGCCAGGAGAGGGGGAATTACTAATAATTATGTGTTAGAAGCATACTAAGAATGCATCTTTCCTCCCATTGAATGCTAAATTTTCTTTTAAGCTGTGAGTAGCTGAAGGAAATAGTTCTTTGCATTCTTTAGAAGATCAGCTCGTGACAAATCCAAAGAGGAATGAATCTAGTGAGCTTGCTTCCTTTCTCATTTCTTATATTTCATAATTGACTTCTATTAGATTGGCTTGTAAAGCAGACTCAAATTACTGACTCACCAATCCCAAGAAGGCAAGTCTTTAAAGTAATAAGGTTAACAACTGTTGATCAAAGAAAATCACCATAGATGCAAGGTTCTGCATTTGTTGGCAAAATATATTGTTTGAGAGTAACTGCCTGGCAGGATCAGCCTGCAGCTCAGGTTGGCCACCACAGACAACTGCATATGGAAGGATTGCTCCTATAGCACAGGTCACCCCACCCCACAGGAGCTTCAGCGAAAATTCAAGAGTTGCTTCATCCCTTCTTTCAAGGATACTAGAAAATGTAATAAAAATGGGAAAGGAACTTCCCATAACAGGCAGACTTTGCTCTATTGTAGACTAAGCTCATCCAAGTGTCCTTCATTATTCCAGAAGCTCTGCAAAGACCTCTGGACCCACTGAGAAGTTGCATAGTAATATGAAGGATTAAATGAAATTGTCTTTCAAGGCTGTGATCCTTCCCAGAGTTTGTCAAAGATGCCACTGTAAATGTGCCAGAGCATCCTCAGGAAAAACTAGTTCTTGGGATTCCCTGACACCAGTTTGGCTGCCTCCATAGGAAAGGAGACATAGAATACTCCCTGCTGTCCTTGGGGCAAAAGCCAACATTTCATTAAGTGTAGAAAACAGAAGAGTATCAAGGTGGAATAGATGCTTTTGGGGTTTGAGAGGAGATAGGTCTTGCAGGGCAGAGCAGGGGGGGATGAACAATAAACAAAGCAGCCAGGCAAGGTTAATTTGAACCCCTTCAGCTGGATGGTGATTAGATTGAATGCATTATATCCACATGGGCAAGAAGTGAATTTGTTGCTCCACATGGCTATTAGCAGTATAGATTAGCTTCATGGAAATAGAGGCTCTTAAGGTTTGGAAGAAGCATTCCTGAAGGAGGAAACTGAAAGGAGTATTAATGATTTTCTGTATTCTTGTTCTATTCTCTTCCCATAGAAAACAAAGTTGGGCTTGCACGCTATAGGGATTGTGCTTGTCCATATACAGAACAGAGAAAAGCATGGACTTTTCCCTCTCTGTCCTACTTATATTCACCTTGAGGTCCCTCAAAAAAGTAGAGAAGAATTAGAATCAAAACAAATAAGAGATCAGCTCTGCTGTCTAGGTGATTATATTTTACACTCAGTCTGCTTTGGCCCTTGCTGGTGGGACGTGGACAGACAAAGGGAAATGTATTGACAGCATCAATGCAGCAGTTAGGCAACTTCAATTATAAGGGCACTAGCACATCCTGAATAAACTTCATCTGCTAAATTAAGAACTCCCGTCTGATAGGACTTCTGGTCTGTGAACTCAACGAAAATGTTATGCAGTACTTAATACTTGCACCTATTCACATTTAGGCTTGAATTCAGCACATACAAAACCTCAGCAGAGAAATGAAGTAGTGTGTTTGCCTGTTGGAGTAGTAAAGCTTGGTTTGCAAGAAAGAAGCTACAGATCACATTTTCCCTCTGTGTTAGTCCAGCTCTTCCTCTTTGAAGACAATAAATTGTCTTGGCCATAACAAGAAAAAAATAAAATCCAAAGGATAAAAATAGCCTCTTAAGTGCAGCTGAAAAATGAAATCAGAGGAATAAATTTTTTCCAAAGAGCTGAAGATGAGATCTGTGCACTGTTGAGGAAGGGAAACAAGCCCAGGAATTCTGGAGTGGGAGGAGAGGCAAGTACAGGGACCTGCAGAAAGTTATGGAGATGATTTGGGAACATAAGTCACATTGCTGGAGTATCAGACAGCCAGAGCATCAGCCGTTTTGATGGGACTACCCATCAGAGTAAGGCTAGATCCAATTGGGCTCAGTGTCCCTGTTCCATGCTGAAGCTTTCTAAAAAAATTGCTGAAATACTTAGTAAAAGGCAGGAAAACTCACCTGCAAGTGAAGCATTTCATGTCAGCAAATGAACATGCACTTTATAAATCACAAACCCCTGCTACAGTCCACGTGTGCACTCTCCAGGAGTTTACCCCTAGCTCAGCCAGGGCGGAGGACAAGCTGTGGACTAAAGCTAAGAAGAATCCTCCTGAGTAGGGCAAAATGGGAAGGAAAAAAATCCCACAACATCATCCCACACAGAGAAAAAAACAACAATGCAGATTGCAAATACATTTTAAATTTTCTATGACTACCTGTTTCCATGAGGCTTTGGCCAAGGAAATTAAAAAAATATCACCAGATTTCTAGTTGATGGTCAGGCTATGACTGTTACTACACAAGTTTCAGCTGCTTTTAGCCAGCCTGAACACCAAATCCTGATTCAGCCTCAGAATTGCCCCGACACTGAACTTCATGAGCTTGCGGGCACCACTGCCTCTGAGTACTCTTCCTGAAATACTATAGGGTCAAAGTACAAGAGAACTCAGCTGAAAAGCTGATGTGGAGCTCTGTGTGGGAAGTGAAAGCCTCCTGAAGACTGTAATTTCCTTCAGTGATTTTGGTGCCATTATATTTTCAATGGTATTTCTGTCAGAAGTTTGTGTTCTGGCAAGTCCCTAGGTAACAGTAGGAAAATGAGGGAAGACATTTCTTTTAAGGATTCATTTCCTGAATTATGCATCATTGGAGAACCTCATGACAAATTATTTTGCAGAGCATGTTAAATAATGTAAGAAAAGGGGTTCCAACACATGATCACACATAATTATGTTAAGAGCAATTTAACAAGTAACTCTTTCTCAATCTCCCTACTGTAATGCCCCGTATGCACCTAACCTGCTTACAATGAAGAGGCAAAATATACAATTCAACATTTTGCTTTAACTTCAGGGGTCAAGTAAGTCCTCATTTTCTGGAGAGAGCTCACACTTACTGAGAATTAACTTGAGAAACAATTGAGACAGCATATTTTGTGCCAGCATAATTTCTATTAAGAAAAAAAAAAAAGAAAAGACCCTTAATCTGTAATTTTTGGTGAACGCTGGAGTCAAAAATAAGAGGCACATGTTGCTTTATGCCATAAATGGAGGATACAAGGGAGAAACTGGAGCTGCTGGGGAAGCAGAGAAGGAAGATGGAAAGACAAAGGGAGAAGGTTGTAAGGACACAGGGCGCAAATCCATAAAAACCCCACAGGCTTCACTGATTCCTCCACTCACAGAGCAACTTGTTTTTCAAGGGGGAAGCCATTTCACTATTAGGTCCCATTGTGCTATTTCGAACAAGAAACCTACTTTTCATTTACCAGGAACCAACATTAGCCCTCTTCACATCTGTCAGACTCAATCTCAGATGTCTAGCAATTACTTGAAATTGAACTCAAAACAATACTGAGCTTTTATTGATAGCTTCTCATCAGTTGCTTGCTGTTTCTTGCCTTTCAACCGATAGCCTGGAGAGCTTCCAATTCTCCTACACCGTGCCCAACAGGGTCAAATTTCAGTGAGGTTATTGATTGCGGCTTGACATTTAAGGAACATATGACCACTGTGACATAAACAGCTTTTTACCAGCTCATAAATATTGCTAGGCTGAGACATCCCCTTTCTTGGGATGAAAAATGGAAACATTATTTCCCTGTTTCTCTTGTGGCTCAGCATTTTAATACTGTAATTTGCAGTTTCCCTAGATTTCCAAACTGTGCCGAGACAAATGCTGCTTTCAGGTAGCCAATCCTCTGCTGGCTGGACTAAAAAAAAAAAAAAAAAAAATCCGTCAAATCTTGTCTAGTAAGAATTTCAAAGAGAAGCAGTAAAAGCTATGTCAACACTTCACGGATTTTTTAATGAAATCTCTCAGCAATAGAAAAACTGTTTTTGTTGTTATTATGGTCAGGCTCTGGTCCTTTACTTACTGGAAGGGGTGGAGGGGATCTGTCAAGAGAAGGTCAACCTCTTGAAGATATGACTTATTTGTGGTAAAACTGGCCTTTGCAAGGGCAAGTTAGTGCTATTGTATTCCCCTGATTCCCATTTTCTAAGATTCGATTTTAAATCAAAAGTTAAAGCTAATGGTCTGTTTACTGATGTGCCAACCTCTGCATTTCCCAGTGCCTTGGAAATTATCTGCCTCCTTGAAAATTACACCCTAAACTAAAAGAGAAAAAACAACATGTGGGTTTCACACACTTGTTTTCACTCTAAAATTCGTCTCTCAGATTTCACTCACTAGAAATCTGAGATAAAGTCCCAAACAACCCCAAAGATAATGTCCCAAAAGAGAGCAGGAGTACTAGATGTCATGGCCCCAGCTGTAAGCAGAAGTTAACAGGGATTCTGTGCATGTTCAAATTCCTTTAGATTTTTGTTTCTAGAGGTTTTATTAATTATAGCAATATAAGGCAAATATGCCTTTGCCACCTTTTGCATCTTGAGTCCAGGGATACCTGCTCCAAAATGAATTAACTGGCCCATTGACTTGATATTTTTATGGTACATATTTAAAGGGTGTGATTCAGCTATAGTGCATTAAAAAGTCATCATGGTGTTTTTTGGTCACCTGTCTTACAATGATATTGCTGAAACACAGTAACTTGCCTATTTTATACCCTTATAGCTGAAATTGTTTTCCTAAAAGATGTCCTCTCTCCTTCCATTAAAACTCCTAAGTTGCCTTCTTCTAAGATGCACTAATAAGAGAGCTGATTAGAAGCGCACCAGGTAGGCTCTTCCATCAGAGACTGCATTTAGTTAAATTTTAAAAACCCACACAAAATCCCATTACCTTTTCAAAAGAAGAGTGTTGAAAACATTTTGGCATTCTTGTGTGTTGTTTTTTTTCCCCCCAGTTATGATAGAACATGTTTTTCCAAGAATATAATCACAGAATCACAGAATTGTTGAGGCTGGAATAGACCTCCGAGATAATCAAGTCCAGCCTATGACCCAACACCACAACACCTAGCTAGACCACGTCACTAACTGCCGCATCCAGTCTTTCCTTAAACACCTCCAGGGTTGGCAACTCCACCACCTCCCTGGGCAGTCCATCCCAGCGCCTAAATATTTCATTGAGATTATTTTTCCCTGTGTTAGTGTTTTCCTTATTCATTGAATATGCATATATATCAAGCATCTATTCACTTCTAACATCTCAATAGTAATAAAAAAAGAGAAATATTTAACCTTATAAAAGATTCCATGTCTCAATCAAATAGAAACAAAACATTTTGTTGTTTTTATTTGCTATTTTCACACCATTCATTCCCTTGGAAATTTCAAAATATTGACTCAGGATTCAGATTCAGAGCACTGACAAATTTGAAAAGGTCACAGTTCCCTGAGGAAAAGAGATTATCTGCTGCATGTGGGTGTAGCTGTAGCCTCTGCACAGAAAACTCCAACGCAAGGGAGATACCACAGCAGGTAAGAAAATTCTGGTGACAGGAACAGCGCTTTTCAGAAGCTTGGAAATTTAGCTGGACTCTAACAGTCTGTGTGTGAGATCCACACAGCTGTTGTAAGTGGGACACGTAGCCTTTAAACACTGATGAGACTTCTGAAATGACCAAAAAAAACCACCACACTCGCTCAACCATGAAAAGTAAATGAACACCATCCATAAGAAAAATCTCAAGGTTAGTGCAGTGCTAAATGTTTCTTCTTTATTTTAGCAGTGTAGCTACATGTTAATTATATATATTACTAAACATTTCACTGTGTGGTAGAGCAAATGCACAATTCCATTTCAAAAAATATATTACTCAGTAAAAGCAGCAGTCTGACTCACTTGAACTGAAGCTGAGATTTGGAGGGACTTACAGTGATATCGCTTGACTCAGATGTTTTCTGTACCAGCCAGGTAAGAACTAGCAAGACCTAGATGCAGGCAGTCAATTCTGAGATATTTGGTTTCACATAAAGATATAAATACTCTAATAATAAAAAAAATTGTCAGATACTTCTTTTTTTCTACTTTTTGCAGAGTAGCAGAAGATCCTTGTGGGAAACTGGAAGACAAGATCTACTTGAAAGCAGTTTCATTTCTAGCTCTTCCTTTTGGTCAGAAGATGGAAAAGAACAGATGTCCTGACCCTTGCCACCCAGGGCTGGTGGATGGGGCAGCAGGTGAAGCCAAAGAAAAAAAAAAAAAGAAAGCTGACCAATCCTCACATTACCCTGACCTTCAAAGCCAGCAAAAGCTGCTTCAGGAGAAATTTCACAACTAAGCCATGAATGATGCAAAAAAAAAAAATTAGCCTTTAAAGATTGTCTCTGACTTGTTTTGCTTGTTCATGAGAATATGTTGCTCCTGGGAAGTGATGTGGCCAGCATGTTGTGAGTCATGAATTGCACTGATTGCAAGCACAGCTGGGAATCCTCTTCAGCCATTCCCAATTGCTTCCTTTCTCTAGCCTATTTTATCATTTGATTTTTTACTGGCAGAAAAAAAAAAGTTACATTAAAAATAAGGCTTTGTTGCTTTTTCTGGCCCCAGCACTCCTTGGCAGCTGATTTCACTCACTCTTTCCCTTTCTTTTCCTTTTTTAAAAAAATCTTCATTTATTTGGAGAGCATCAGATCACCCTTCTCTGTCCAGAAAGTCTCTCTTCTCTTCACTGATCTGGTCTCTTTCTGTGGTGACTTGTGCTTGCAGAAGGTTGCTCCTGTATTGTACCCCCTTCTCCTTGCCCATTCTGCCTCCTGTCCTGCTCTGACATCCACCCATTTTGTATACAGGCTTGGTGCTGGAAATATTTTTAGTTAAGCCCTCTTACTGGCTTTCCGACAGAACTGGTAACTGAAACCCTGGCACCATAACTCAGTAAAACCTTCTTGTGTTCTTCTTTGCTCCTTTTTTCATACAAAAGCCCATAAATTTTCCCTGCAGACTTGTAATTGTGCTGCCATTATAGCATAGCTCTTTTAAGCCAATCATCTGAAATGCCCATCTTTCTGTGCTCTGCCTTATTGTGTGTCAGAAAAAAGAAAACTCCCTCTTCCCTTGCTGTGCAGACATCTCAATATGGGAATTAGGCTGTGCAAATCCACGTCCTCAAAATCTAAAATAAGAAACAAGCCTCACACCAAAGTCAGTGAAAAATCTAACACTGGCTTCACATGGCTTTAAGTCAGATCTTGAGGGTGAAGATTAGGTCTATGCACCATTCAGGCTCCTCCTTTAAACAAATGAATTGGTGGTAATAGCTATTGTTCATCACCAGGAGAAGACTAGTAGCAACCTTGGAAAACTTCTCATTCTGGGAACCACTCTACAACAAGGGATTTGAACCCTGGGCCCCAGTCGCTTACCCTCTCCCTCACCCATACCCAGCAGCTGCCTCTGGCAAAAGGAGTCCTGCACTAAGCACTGCCTTTCAGCTCAGCAGCTATTTTGCCTGCAGCCCAAGCAATATTTGACACATACTGTAACCTGTTTCTGCTGCATCAGCAGTGTTGTGTAAACACGTTAGCTCATCCAGGCATGAAATTCACAATTGTTTTCCCATTTGCAAAACAAACCACGTCCAATAAACCCAAGGGACAAGCCAGTTATTCATATTTCCACTAAAGCAGCTCAACACAAGAGAAGTGGTTAATACAGTTACTACTCTCCTCTGTGATCTGTCAGCTGCCTCCGATACTGTGAGGTGTTGCTGACACAGCAGGAATAGATGACATTGCCTTTCGGCAGCCCCATCCTCTTCTCTCTGAGGGGACTAAGCAGGTTGAGAAGACTGATAGGTTGTCTCTCCTGATGGTAACAGGGGTCTTGTTCTCTTTCTGTTCAGGGCACAGCAGAGGAAATCAAGTACAACAGCACCGCCTACAAATCCTACTAAGCTGGGACCAGCTGCTGGACTGCTACAAATTCTTGCTGGATCCCACGCTGGCAGGTGCTTCCACCTGGACCAGACAGAGATGAGGTTAGGCAGATAGGAGGAAAGAACCAGGAGAAGGAGCAACAGATCTCTCAGTTCAGGGAATGTGCACAAACCAAACCTGTCAGATCATTCAGATCTGTTCACTAGCAGAGCCCGCTACGGCCAGCCTCCTATCCATTTCTGCATGTCAAGGGATGGGAAACAGCAGGATCAGCCAGGAGATGTATTTACCATTCTGCTGCCTTAGATACACCACAACAGACAAAACATTTCAAAATGCCTTTCAGCCCCGCAAGCAATGACAGCACAGTGGCCTGAATTCATCCCACCTACCTGTGGGCACTGAACTCCTTCATTGACTTGGGAGGAATGGAGACAGACAGACATCATCAGAAAGCTACACAAACATAGGGCAGGAAGAGGTGCCTTCCACTCCATCAATCAACCAAAGTTAGGCAGGGCATATCTGAGAGGATATGTATTTTGTCTCCTTCACTGACCTTTTTCCTCCTCAATTCATTTGCAGGTTCTCACTGACATTTACCACATGATGTCTCACACAGAATTTATCTAGGACACCGAGGTGCTGACAGCAGCATCCCCTTCGCTGCCCCAGTTCTCTCACAGTTTGTTGTGGGAGGCTGCTACTAGTGCAGCTCACTTACCCTCCTACCTCCTGTTCCTCTCAGGCCCCTCTGCACACCTTGAAATTGTTTTAAAGCAGAACAACATCCTTCCCACAACGTCTTTAACCATAAAGAGATGTAGTCTTTATACAGATTCATCTGGGCTATTCTCTACATTTAGCCTGTACCCAGGGCTACACCCTACCAGTTGCTCTATCACTAGATGACCACTCCCAGCAGAGAAGCAGGATCAGGAAACAGAGAGGAGACCCACAGATTGACATGAAAACAGTTTAAATAAAACAGCCAAACTAATACCAATATCAATATAAAGTAAAAAAGTTATACTCATCTCAGTGAATGTATGGCGGTCACAACAACAGGAAGCATTCTCAGGAGCAGAATGGTGCACAAGCCCCTCCAGGGACAGGGAGGAGAAGGAAGAGGAGAAGCTTCTATCAGCAAACCTTCTCCTTTATACTGAGCATGACATTTCTGGTCTGGGACACATCTGTAGCCAAGTCGAGTCAGCTGCCCTGGCTGATTCCAAAGTGCTAACGGCCTGCAGACCATGGCTGGCCTGGGATCTTGTCCCAGCCAAACCAGGACAGCTACATGTCACCTACTTTCCCAGGATTGTCACTTGCTATAATCTGGCACTTCTGAAAGCCTAAGGAAAACATTCAACCTATGCCTGGTAGAGTTTAGGATGCATTAATTTGGGTCTTTATTCTGAGGAAGGAGGAATGGGGAGACTTTTCTGAGTGTTGTTCCTTTTGGTAAATCTCTTTCTTAATGTCAACATATATTCTCTTTTATACAGATAAATATCTTCATATGTGAGCCAAGAATATTGAATTAATACCTTTCACCAAATCAATATGAAATAATATCTTAATAAGAACTATCGAGTCATTTCCCATTATAACAGCTTAAGCTCCAATACTATCAGCCAACGAGTTTCAAAGAGTCTCTTTCCTAATTGGTTTGTAGCTCCACCATTTAGCCCTGGCCTTGACCCTGCTGCCTCAACTGTCTCACCTGCTCTTGCCTTAGAATTCCTCAGGGATGGAGAAAGAGGCTGCACCTGGTTGTTCTTTACTACCAGAAAGCACAGCCCTGGGGCCAGCTGAAAGGAGAAATTAGACTGAACTGTGACTGTTGTGTATAGGCACACCGTGTTTTTCAGAACCGCTTCCTACACCTTTATCCTCCCACAGTAAAATATACGATACACAGTTTAAAGTCTTTGTGCTCCAGAGATGGAAGGGATGTATAAAATCAGTTACATCCTGGGAAACAGTTGTTTTAAATTCATTCCTGTTTTTATTAGGCATTTTTGGTTTTTATGTCTGAATCTGCAACGTATGTAATTTCAAAGGTAGAGGGTTTTGTGCGTGCCACAAAGCAATTGATGGCAAATGACTGAAACTCAGAGTAAAAGAGAAAAGTAAATTGAAGTCCAAGTTAATCTATGGAGCTTTACACATGTTGGATAGCAACAGAACTGGCAGCTCAGCAGAACAGAATTGTATCTGGACTGAATTTGACACTTTTATTGTAAATTATCAATTCAACTACTGTCTAGGACAGCAAAGTCCGTATGAACAAGTCATCTCCAGCCAACGACCGTGAACTAGTAGGAAAAAATACAAGGACACATATTGATTTTCATTAGATTCAGGGTTTAACCCCATGGGTTTCTTTGTCAACTGAAAAATACATGTTGTATTTAAATGCCCTTACAATAATGAGTTATAGTTTTCCCAGTGATTCAGATAAAAATACACCAATGTGATTTTAAAGAAAATAAATGTTATGTTGGCCTGGTGTATACAGCAAGCTCCTTCTTCTCCTGAAAAGTGTTATGAAGTCTAAAAGCTTGAAAGGAACTAAAATGGGCCTAAAGGGCTGCTGTAAAGCTCTTTACGTAACCAGTGTAAAGGTGCTGCAGTGCCACCATTTCCATTTGAGTGTCAGATAATTACCGAATATTCTGGGGTGCCTTTTTCTTCTAACCCCTGATATGGTGATCAGATCTTCTTGAAAGGCACAAGATGGAATTATCTTACTGCACAAGGTAACTTCTGCACAATGTAACCTTTGCTTTGAGATCTCAATGTCTGCTTCAGAAATGTCAGGAGATCAAGCTTCAGTGGTTCAGCCTTTTACAGCAAGCGGCTGGGAAAGAGAAACAAGTGGTAAATCCCAGCTAAAGGTGCACAATCTTTTGCAATTCCGATCGTCTTCTTTTAGCCTGAGGATCAACTTTTGCTTTTAGAAACACTAATGGTTAAAACCTATTCAACCTTGGATGAGCATTTACAAGAAGGGAGCATTTGTCCTTAAATACCAAAGGCTTTTGAAAAGCTCTGTCACTTCTCTCAGATGGTGGAAAACAGCATTTGTGGAAGAAATGCTATTCTCTAATGAGTGCCTACTTTAATCCAGAGCACACCAGAGGCTAAATAAACTGAGTGGGTTTAGCCAAATGTGCATACAGTTCACATAGGCCTTGCTCAGGCTAATGGATCATTGTTATGCTGGGATGTAATGGATAAATTGGCAAGTGTCTGTCCCTTGCATGTTTGATGCAGTCTCTGGATGAACATGTAAGGCCACATTTGCTTGCTTTCTATAGTACTCTTTCTTACAGTCAAAACTTAATTTGTATTCTCAAAATGGCATAAAAAGTTCCAGAAATAATTCAAAGTAATTAAAAATAAAAGGGCAGGAATCTAGTGCCAGGGAGGGGACCATTTTCTCTTTTAGCTTCTTTTTGTGGATCCTGTTGTGCCAAGACAGAAAACAGTGAGATGTTCAAATATTAATAAAGTGGTAGCACAGCCAAATTAAAATGCCCCAATTCTCATAAGTAGTGTTTCCAGCAGAGCACAAAAGAATAATCAAGCCCCCAAACTAGTGAAGGAGAATTTATGACCCACCATCTGAGCTGCCAAGAACTCCCTACATGCCGACACTGAGGATGGCATGGAATTTCTCTGCCTTTCAACTTCACCCAACTCTGCACTACGGAAACAAGGCAGCAGCACTGCTGGCCATGGAAAGTCTTCTGTTGGCTTCTTGAGACAATCAGTCCCTGCTTAGCACGTACCTCTGTACCTGCACAAAGACATGCAGCACAATTCTCTTTCAAGCAGCAACACTCAGAATAGGAGAAGCAGCACAAGTTGCATTTAATGTGCAATTGTACGTCATGATGCAGGGGAAGCCGCCAGGTTTGCCATCACTGGGGCAATCAAAAGTAAAGTTGGACACTGAAATTAGAGCATCAGTAGGGGAAAATAGGATTTGGGTTTGCCTTTTTTTTTTTTTTTTTAACAGCAGATTCAAGAGATTCCAAGTTTCTGGAAAGTGCTGTTTAAGCAAAACAGTTTGGAACAGTCTGGAACTTGGATACCGACCTACGCATGTTGCGTGTACTCATCCTTTGTGTTGTAGACACCCAGGGCACTGCTCTACAGCTGAACTGGGTTTTTCCTGTGATTCAGGCTAGACTTGAAGTCTGTGTGCTATGGTATCATAAAGCATTTTGCAGGTTTTAGAATGAAGTGAGGAAATAAACACATAAACACCGTTTTTCTAATACATCTCCTCTCTCCCTTCTACACATTAGGATATGAAGACAAATTGAGGCAACAGGCAGACATCATGGTCACCTTATTCCACAACTCTAGCGAATTTGAAACATGACAGTTTACATGCTCTTCCTCTGTTAAGTATTCTGGTTCAGCTCAACTTCTCACAGTGGCATACCAAAGGTGTTTTTTAAGTGCCTTTTCCTGTTGCATTCACTAGTCAGACAAACTTGTCTCTTTCTAGACTGGTTTTCCAATCCAAAACCTGTGACTTTGGTCCAATCACTGAATGAACATAGAAATCTTTCATGATGTTTCAAGCATTCCAATGAACATTTTGAAAGGCAGCACCTGTTATTTTATCTCTAATTTACCCCTTGGCTGACTTCTCCACCAAAGATCTGATCTATCTATCTATCTATCTCTCTCTCTCTCTCTCTCTCAGGGAGAGTCTGCCTTTGCCCCGAATTCTTCCTGGTGCTAAAGATACGTATTATCCCTTACTTTTCACTTTGCATTATTTACCCATTTATAAGCTGTAGTTCTCCATGCTTCTTTATCTCTTTGTATGGAAAAGGAAACTTCAAAGAGTGAGGAAGTAGACCTGAATCAGTTTCTAGAAATGTAGATTCAGATTCTTCTGTTCACCCCTACCACTCACTGGCAATGACCATGGAATTAGATGCCACCCAGCTGAAAAAGAGTTAATGCAGAAGTGGAATAGATAATTTATCTGGGTCATTCTGACACTCACAATATTCCCAGCCACTGACATATCCAGCATTCAAATAATCACTGTTAAGAGACTCTTGAGTGATCTCACACAAATACACCTACTCTCTCCCCTCAAGGACTTCCTAGACCTGTAGGAGTGGTTGAGTTTCTCCTCCTCTTGCACATTTGATCCTGGCCCTCTCCTGCTGTGAGACCACATTTCTACAAGTGGAGCTTGAACTTAGATGTCTTTGCGAGTCCCTCTCTTTCAATGTCTAAACGTGTAGCTCTTACACGCACCCCTGCCATGGAAAGTGGTGGGAGAGACTACTACGCACAGTCCCAAGAAGAATCTCTGCTAACTAAATTGTATGTACCTGTGCTCTCCATGTGAGATCAACCACATGCTTCACTGTCTCCTACTTTGGTCTCATTATGCTGTGTGCCAATCTTATATAGATCAGTCAGACACATTTTGTAATCTCCCTGTGTACAGGCTCTTTTAAAGCATCTTCTTGTAATAGATTCCGTGAGTTAAAAGCGCAACATGTACAAAAGGAAAGTTTCAGCCCATACTTCCATCCCTAGCACATTCAAGGGCAATATTCTATAGAAATAGTGCAAGAGGTTTGCGTGCTTTTCTTTCAGTCTACTAGAAAAGGAGAGACTTTAAGAATTAGTTCAGGTTTGCATGTTCCAATCCAGGCAGAGAGTTGTGGCACCTTCACGACAGCAAAATCAATGCTGACACAGCCATACGTGGCCAACATTTACAGAAATTTAAAAAGAAAGGCTCCTGGCCTAAGATTCCAGCCTAATTGAGCCAAACACGGTAAACATGATAATTATTCCTTCTCACAGTGAAGTGAACAATTCAATTTGGAAGGAAAGATGTGCCATTGCTGTTCCCCAGTCCTGCTGTTATTTTATTTTATATGCACTGTTACTGCTCATCACAGAGATTTTCTGCATTTAGTTAGGGACTACCTTTGCCAGAGAGTTCAAATTATGGTCTAAACTCGGGTTAATGTGGCTTCTGAGGGCTTTACAACATGGGGAAGTTAGAGTGTTATAATGAAAGCTGTCAATTTCTGTCACTAAGCCTTTCTGGACACTGGGCTGGGCACAGACCAGCACAGGTTCACTGCATAGAGCTCAAGCTGGCCAGGCTGGAGAGAGCTCTGGTTTGACAGCAGTATGTAGCTGCACGAGGGCAGCACTTCTCCCAAGCTCTGTGAGAGATTTGGCTGGGTCATCCCCAACTTGACATTGCCCAGAAAGAGACTGTCGTCTCCTGGAGAGCTGATGGGCCAGCCCTAGAGTGTGGACAGCAGTCCTTACCACCCCTCCAATGGTTTTTGAAGCTGCTGACTCCAGCCTGAAAAATGCACCCGCCTCCCTGCATCCCTGCTCCCCAGGCAGACAAGCCCACCACATATCAGCCTCATTGCACAGCTTGCTGGTGAGGCCCCCTCAGAAGTCTGCCCTCCAATAGCCTTTCCAGATGCTGCTTTTGAATGATCACAATTATTGCAAAAGCAAAAGGACCCAGCCCGGTGTGCGTGTTTGATGTGGATGGTGTCAGCTTCATCTGCCCAGCTGTCTACAAAAAAAGGTACCAAACGGGGGGCCGTGTTGCTGCGCTGTCTTTCCTGACACTACAATGCAGAAGTGCTCAAGTCTAACAAAACCATGTAGTAGTTTAGCTACCTCCTCTTTTCCATTTAGCACTAAACTGTAGCACTTCTGAATTTCTTGCAACACTACACCAGGTTAGAAGAAGGGAAGCGTGGCAAGAGGCTTTCCTCCCACAAGAAATGTGAACTTATTTATTAAAACATGTGCAGTGCTTGCTTACTTCTGTGTCCTGGTCTTTGTTTCTTGCTTCAAAGCAATAGCCCTGTCTACATCAATCTGAAAAAGTGGCATCTTATATGGTTTCTGTCAAGAAGGATGCTACCACTTACCTGCTGTCCTCCTAACTCCCATGCACTGCTCCAAGGGGACCTCGTTCAAAAGCAACACAAAAAACACAACAGAATAAACAATGATGCAAGAAGGCAGATGCACAGAAAATGTTTATCCTATCACCTCAGCACAGAACAGGCCTGTTGCAAAAGCATGGTGCTTTCTCAAGCACAAAGATAGACTCAGCTCTGCTGCCTCTCCTGATGGGAGAGAGCACGTGTAGGGCTTTAGCATAGAAATGCAGCATTCAGCATCACAAATACTTTCTGCTCTGCCTTTTCTTTCTCACTGCTCAGGTGTGTGAGGGCTTTGAGGGGTCTGCATTTCGTAAGTCACAAGGAAATACAGGACGTGAACTTGACTTCACCAGCTCCATTGTGTTTCGAACTGATGCTGTGCTTGTAGAAAGAAGTCTCTGTACAGGATGAGTTTTCATCGAATCTTTTGAAGGCTTTTTATTTTTTATTGGTATTCCGATCTCTCACAAATCATACTGCAATCTCTCACAATTCACCTAATGCTTAGCGTACTTGCCAGGTTGCTTTGTAGTATCGCTTTGCTTAGAGGTGCTGACAAAAACATGTTTTTATTCTGTTTGCTATTACAGCAATTGCCCTTATTAAGATACACCTTTTTCACGGTTAGTACAGAAGAAAACAAAGAAAAAAATCCTTCCTTCAGTCACTGACACCTCAGCTGTTTTGACTGCAGCAGTTGAATCCAACAGATTTTTGATTCTGTTTGTGAGTGAAATTCTGCCTGGCAGAAAAGGGCACAGCCATTTTCAGACCACTGCCTTATAGTCGCTAATTTGGAAGCTGTGGATGCTCCAATTTTCAAACATGCTTCTTATAGTTAGCTCAGATCCCAAGTGCGCTGGCACATATAATTCCTGAGAAAGAAGTTCTGGCAGATTAAGGAAACAGTTTCCTTTTGCCTCAGGCCATTTACATTTTAATAAAATAGTCGTCAACTGTGATAACAATTTATCTTTAGGGGACATAATCTATTACTAAACTTATTAAGTAACAAGTCTATTTTTGCTGACATGTGGATTTTCCAATCCTCATCAAGACTGAGTCCATTTTTTCCTTTTAATTTCATATCCCATAATGTTGGGTTCCTTTGCCAAAAGTGTGTTTTGAGAATTTGTTTGATCTGCTTTTACACTGATTTTTTCAGTGCTTTCCATCTCTTTGGAGTTAGAAGAAATACATGATCTCATAAGAAGTGGTCAGAAAAAGTCTTTCATTCCTATCTATCAGGCATTTTCATAGAGGTAAATCTCCAGTTTTTCACATCTTGCTTTCACAGGCACTGGGTTATCTGAAAATTATTTCTGTTCCCTAAAATCAAAATTCAGAGAAGAACTAAAATTTGTTTAGCAGAAGCTATAATTATCCAAGGTTTCAGATGTCTGCCAAGATACCAGGGTTACCATTATTCAGTGTAATTAATGCTTTCACCAATTTAGAAGACTGTACAAACATCATGGCCTCGTGCTACTAGACAATGAGCTTTTTCTATGAGATGATAAATGCCTTTCCCTCCTATAGATTTATCAGCATCTTGCAGGTTCAGGATCCATCAGGATCTATGCTGGTCACGTATAGGAAAGGCTGAACCAGTTAAAAAGAAAAAAAAAACCCCAGCTTTCAGCCCCAACTCTCCAATGTCCCTGCTGACAGCCTATTACTGGAAATGAACACAATGCTAATTTTTGATTTTTTTTTTTTTTAAGTTTTCAAGGAGTTTAAATAAGGATCCACTTCATCCCTTCTTTCTATATACCTTCACACATCCATGTCATTACTGAGCTTGAAACAGAACACTGGAAATTTTGCAAGGAAGAAAAGTCCAAATGTATGTTGTGAGCTCAAAATGACTTGCGAAACTTTAGGGTGTTTATCTGCATGTTACTTCTAGTTCATTGACAAAAATAGCAGCAAATGGGGAAAAAAAGGACATTGTCTGTGTCTCCACTGTAATCTCAAATGTGACTGTGGTGTAGGGTGGAGATAATCAATCTAATTTTAAGTTAGTTTGTTTGGGAGGCAGGGTGATGGCAATTCTATTGGACTTGGTGTCAACGAGCTTACCCCTTCTTCAGCTGGTTTACAGCCAGTTGAATGCCCTGTTCTGGAGTCATGTCTGCTGCCTGGCGGACTTGGGTCTTCTGGGTGGAAGTCTACACTCTCTGTACTGGGTCTCTGTGCTCTGTAGTGGAGCCTGCAGTATAAACCAAGCAGGCTCTCTGTCATGACAGAAAAAAGAAAAAAAAAGAAAAAAAAAAGGTAAGAAATCATGAGTTTGTGAAGAAAATCCTTTCACATAATTTTAATTTTCTTAAGAATAATCTATGAATTAACAACAGTGGACCGAACGAAAACAAAGAACAGGTTCCTCCCAAGGTTATAAATAGAGATCAGTTTGAGAAGATTTGTGGAGTATTCTGGGCTTAATAATTCACAGTAATAATGATTTGTTATTAAAAAGCTGTAAACTATGACAAATACACAGGAAGCTCATTCAAACGCATTCCTGTCAAACCACTCTGCATGAATCACTGACTTTGCAGAAGATGGCTCTTGAGTCAGTAATAGAAGTTGGAAGACTGGGATGGCATTCCTAACTCCACCACAAAATATGTTTCTGGCATTAGTTAAAAATTGCTCTGTGGGCTTCCTCATCCATCAGTGTAGGGTGAATAAAGCTTCTGCCAACACTTTCAGAAGAATATTAAGTCATTCATGTCACTAAGGCCTGATCCAAAAAGTGATTTTTGAATGAAAAATGTTTGCGATCATTCTAAAAACCCAAATTGCTACTTAAAATCTTTGCCTCTGAAAAGATTCCTGGAATTGTTTGGGTCTGAACATATCATATGCTTGCTCCCTCTCAATCTAGTGAGGCAAGCCATGGTCCACATTGATGTCAGCCATGAGCTATGAAGAAATGTAGGTCTATAAGCAAGCTCCATGGACTATCAAAACTGCTTCAGTTCCATTATGAAATTACCAAAAATGAAGACTCTTCAGGATCCTCTCCATAAGGACAATTTAGCTGACAGCCCTTCTCTTGGCAGTACCGCTCCCCAGGAACATCCTCGAATGGAAGCTGTTGAGACTTGAGTGCTTGGCGTGCCTCAGGAGAGCAATGAGCGGAGGCCCTCCCTGCCAATACTCATCCTACCACAATTGCTAAGTGTATTATTTGCTCTTTAAAATGCAGTAGCAGTGGAGCTGTCCTCACCGCCATGGGCAGGCAGAATCACTCACATCCATTTCATCTTCTACTTTATGGCTCATTGAAAAGCAATGCAGGTTGCCCTGGTGGCATACAACAGGTGACTCTGAGACAGCAACCATCCATTTCTACACAGCATACAAGTTTGATCTCGTTTGGCTAATTATCTCATTAACCTGTACCTAGAGATTCAATTACTGCAGCTGTGGGTGACTGAATAAAGGGTCCCAGCAGTGGGCCTGGGGCCTGGGGGTCTGTGCTAACTTTCTTTGACATATTTGTGGTTGCCTGAGCATAACTGTCCTTTATGAGACCCAGCAAAATTTGGATTTTTATTACAATCATGAATAAACAGTATTTTCTCTCTCTTTTTCAAGTGAAAAATAGATTATTGTTGAAGCATTCAAATAGCAAAGACCTGAGTTCAAAACCAGTCACAATAGGTGTACGAGTGTGACCCGAATGGCTTTGTGGCAGGATCCATTTGTCAATGCAACTGGAAAAACTCTTAGAGGACCAGAGCTTGAGCTGTATAAAACCTGTCAGCATTTGCACTAGGGGCACCTGAATTGATCCCCTGCCAGAACACAAGTGTCCAACCTGTTCCCTTCCACCACACAAACACTGACTTCATGCCTACTTGGAGAAGCAATGGTGGACACCTTTCAGAATCGCATTGATGCCACTGGTAGTGTAGAGGTTACTCCCATCACTCACATAGAAGAACAGGAAGTAAAATACACCGTCTTTATTCTCACACCAAGTTCTAAATGGAAGGTGGAAGAGAACACAGCTGCAAAATACATGGACTCAAACTCTCAGTAATATAAAAAGGTCCGTAAACCTAACCAGTATTCAAACCTAACCAATACAAAAGTTAAGATAAGGAGACAAAGGGACCATCTGTGAAATTAATGATAAAGAGCGATTATTTTGAACAACACTAGAAATTACATAGAAGTAAAACAAGAAAAAAAAAGGAACTTATACTAAAATCTTTAAGTTCCTTACAAAGGAAAAGTTTGATGAATATCAAACATTACCTGTAAGGACCTCTCAACCAGAAGGGGCTGGTAGAAATGTACTCTTGGGACATACTTGAAGAAAAAGTTTATGATCTTTCAGGAAATTTGTTCAACACCTCAGTAAAGAATATCTTGAGACAAGGAATCCCATTTCTCGTGATAGCCTTCTCCATTGCAAAGGATATTTATGTAATCCATTCAGTCAGGGACAGAGATTATCACAATCAAAAACTTCACGAGTGATTCTGGGAAGAACAGCATGTGTATTCGGAATTTGGTGGAGATTCCTTATTTGGCAGTCAGCCTACAAAGATCAAATCGTTTGTCCTGCCCTATTCTTAAAAGCAGAGAATGAAATCCAGACGGAAAGCAGCCTTCTCCGTAAGAAATAGTTTCCCTCCTTACACTGGGAAATATTTTATTTTCTGCATAAATAGGGAACAGCAAGGACCCAGAAAGCTGCATGCCAGCAAGCAGCTCTTTTAATTAGACTTCTCTTCTGAATATCCTTTTGCATTAGTTTCCAGAAAACTTAGCAGACAGTGTTTTTCATTACTGGTACTCTCCCCATCTGTCCTCGTGTACAGGATATCTGTGCATGAAAAGCATTTCCAAGGCTGAAGACAGAGTGGAGCCTGCTTGGAGATCATTATATTGGTGACTGTGGACAAAAGAGTGGTATAATTCCCTTCTATAGGATGAGAGTTATCTGCTGGTTGCCCAGCAACAGTTTGATTAACCAACTTTTTTTTTTTTTAAAATGTTTGGTGTAAGTTGTGGACAGCATGTCTAACCTCACATGGTCACAGGTTGTCGATTTTCATCCTTGAGTTTCATTTCTTGTGCCTAGAGGCCACAAAGCTGGGCACGTTATATTACAAAACAGCTGAGAAACAGGATTCACCAACTAAACATCACTTGCTATACCCTTTGTCTGGATGCTTTTTTTACAGGTAGTTGGGATACACGCAGTGCTTTTGTATCAGCAGCAGTGATAAGACAACCACATAGAACCATCATTCCTGCCTACCAGGGCCTTTCTGCAAACACAGGTACCATATTTTCCATGCCCACACTCACTTTCTGTCCTTTGCTGATCACTGCTGAAGATGTCAGTGATAACCCTGCATTTTTCAGAGCCTGCTCAGTATGTTGGTGATAACCCTGAATTTTGCAGAGCCTGCTGTAAGGAGGACACTGCCTTTGCCTATACATCTTTCACTTTTCCCCTCCAGCCTTTGCAGATAAGTGCAGTTGAGTAGCTCTCACTGTCAGTGCCTGCAGCTATCAGGCTCAGAGACAGAGCTTTCTTAAGCAGGAACTTTTGAGTGGAAATCCTCTTTTTGATATGCCTATTGATGCATTCTTCCATAAGCTTCAGAGTGTGATTTAAGAGGAGTTCATTTGGTTTAGATTTTGGTGATTCTGCAGGGACTTCAGTTGTTCGGTTTTTAATTTGTCTGAATGTAAAGCTAACAAAAAGGTGGCAATTCTGATGCTATCCATTGAGGGTGGTGAGATCTTGTGCTTTATTATTTTTATGTGAATATTAATACACAACTAACTGCTATGTCAACAGGCACTCTGAATCTTTAAATAACAATGCAGCAAAACATCCAGGTTTCGAGAGTACTTGTCTCTTTCTGTTTCGGAGCTGAAAATGTTGTATTGCACCATGTACTAGGGAATATCATGTCCTATGATATGACATCATTTGACCTAACGTCATAGAAGCTGGGTGGTATGATGCATGAGCCAGCACAAAATGCTGTATGGGGTGTTCTGAGCAGTGCAGAGGTCCCTGGTCCTGTGAGTATTTCAATATGTACTTGATGGGCAATAAGCTAATAATTTACTGGCTGAAAATTAAAGGAATTTGTTATTGCTTTAAAATGTAATTACTAGAGTTTGCCGTGTCATTCCTCCTTTATAACTGGTGAAAGAAAACATAGTACCGTTTGTAACACACAAGCTATTCCAAGGCAGGACAAAAGTGAAGCCTTTTTGCTCATGTATTTGTATTTGACACTACCTTGAACTTTGCTCATCTGAGTAAACCAGAGGTAGGAATGATCTTTGGTTTTGTTCCATTAAAGAATAACCCCTAATTGATACAGTTTTGCTGACCTGCAGTTTACACTTAGTCATTATCTACTTTCTCCCTGGGGCCAAACACGTGTCTTTAATTTTTTTTTTTTATTTCCAATTTAAAATTGTTTTCTGGTGCTGGGCATACAATAGCACTTCCATGAAACAGCTCATACAATTGTTGTGAAAACATTTAACAAGGCCAGAAATATCCGCAAAAGTGGGATGAACCCTGCTTACGCTGAAGCTGCTGGAAATGTCGATCTCAGCTAAGAGAAGGTCACAATTGTGAAGCAACAAATCCCTGCAGGAAATCAGCGCGTCACGTGCCCAGGTGCTCACAATCCTCACCACGTGAACTTCCATGTCCAGGTCCCCTCTGTTCTTTGCTAGGCTCGTGGAAACAAGTTTGGGGAAGCCGTACAACTTCCTTTCCCCAAACACCTTCTTAACTCACCCTTTTTCATCCTTTTATATCATGGTGTGATCGCATAGATAAAGAGACTCATTCTGATTTACCTGGAGACCTTTTCTAGGCTCTCCAGCCCCAAGCCAAACAGTTGTCTATTTGAAACAATTAAAATCTACTTAGATGAAGTATGGATTTTGTTTCAAATTAGGTAAATGCTCGCTCTTCCTTATCATCTACCATGTAAAATACCCTTCCACAGTTCACTAATGAAATAAAAACATATATAGTGTTTTAGGAGCTGACGACAGGCGCGCTAGTTATGCTGGGAGCTGGTACTGAACCACGTAAGCAGACACCAGTATGCACAGCGTCAGTCAGACAATTTTCTACTTACCAGCACAGGCACCTGATCTGTTGGACATCTTCAAGTTTTCATCTATTTGGACCTGGGCCATGGGGTTCAGGTAGCCTTGTTAAAAAGGGATTTGCAGGTCTTTGCGGTGTTACAGCCCTGCCAAGCTGGAAGCTAGAGACAAGGTCAGCATCTAGGACTCTCTTGTATTAAATGAGCAAGTAAGCTTATATGCATTGCAGATTCCCTGCCCATGAGATCTCTTGTCTAAAGCAATCTGCTGAAAGGTGATAGGGTTGAAGTGTAGGCTCGACAACATGCATATGGCACAGGGTTTGTAATATTCTAAACAGCATCCATTGTGTTTTCTTGGGTCAACATACAAAGGGTGTTGGTAAATCAATAGTTTAATCCAAGTGTGACAAGACAATTTATCAAACCTCTTACAAAAATGCTTTTCTAAGAGACAAAGCAGATTTGCAGCATTTACTGGCAGAAGCCATTTTGCACCACATGGCATAGCACAGTTCTAGCTGGAGAGAGGTGCCTACAACCAACCCTTCCTGTGCTGAGGGAAGACCAGCTGGGCAATCCTAGTATTTGTGCTTGGGAAACACTATTAAGCAGCCAGTGACGTCTTGTATTATAATATTATAACACAGAAGGGGTGGAAATAATGACTATGGGTTCAACGTTAATTACAAGGGGAAATTTGGGTTTATTTTGATTGAAGAACAGGACCTATGGCTCTCTGGGCATTATAAAGGCACAACTCACTGGTCTGAAAGACTTCAACTCTTTCAAAGGCATAGTTAGGATGCTGCTACAAGATGAGGGAGGGATATCAAAATGTTATAGTGGCACTTAGAGAGTAAAAAAAAACAGGGCACTTGCATTTTAGCGCTTGATAACTTCAGCTGAACCAAGGGCAGCATTCACAAAGCCTGGGTTCCTCCAGTTTGGTCCTGAGCAGTGTATTCAGACATTAAATTCCCCCAGCTTCTGAAATCAAAGGGAACAATAGATACATGCACAACTTGGCAAATGCGTGTGATCACAAGCATAAGGCCTGCAGGTTTGAATGATTCAGGCTGAGACTTTTCAGGCATCCATCTCCACACATCAAATAGAGGTGTCCTTCACAGTTCCCAGATTTTAAAATGTTCTTAAAACCCCCATTAGGATACATATATTATATGCAAAAATTTTTTGACCTAAGGTCTGAATAAAGCAAATGAGATTAAAGCCAAAGGAAAAGACCAGCAAAGGAAAAAAAACAAACAAAAAACTATTTCCTACAAAAATATGTACAATCAGATAGAAGCCAAAGATTTTATTCTGAAACAAGCCTATGTAATTTTATTTAATTAGAATTCTTGAAAACAGTTGTGTGCATATCAAAAAGGTGTTACACTTTGTGCACATATAGAATATTCTTGTTATTAAATAGCTGCTATAATATGGAATACTGAGAAAAAAGGCCATTAGAGCCTTACAGCTACTTTAAACCCACATATAATTGACACAGGATAAGAGCCTCTATTCATATTACTCAAATGCTTTGCCTCAGCTGGAGACAGCTGAAATGAGTGCAGCGTGAAACAAGACAAAGTGAATGAGCTCTAACCTTTCTTCACTAAAGCAGGTATCGAAAGATACCAGGCTTGTTTCACTCTCTGAATAATGAACACAGTTCAGTCTCTTATTCACTCACTTTCCTCACAGTCCAGGCTATGCCTCATTGTGCAAAGGCTGATTTTTAAATTTTTCTTAGGATTGAATTTTTTTTTCACTTTTTCCCCTAGAAAGACCTATGGCTAGGAAGGAGGAAACTCCAGCTAGGAGAATGCCTTGTTCTTGGCTCCTTCTGGTTCAGCTCTTTAACTGGCACAAAGATGCCTGATGGTTAGGCACTGGAACAGGCTGCCCAGGGAGGTGGTGGAGTCACCATCCCTGGAGGTGTTTAAGAGGCAAGGAGATGTGGCACTTGAGGCTATGGTCTAGTGGTTAGGGATGCTGAGATGAGGGTTGGACTAGATGATCCTGGAGGTGCTTTCCAACCATAGTGATTCTATGATTCTATGCAGCTGCTTCAACATCCTTTATCGGGATTAGCTGGCATCAAGGTATTTACTCTGGATATACTCCACCGAAGTATCTATGTCCACACTGTGGGACAGGTATGACCACCAGAGCACACCTGCGAACATCGCAGAGCACCCACATTTGCAGGAGAGATCCAGCTGCTTAACCACGGTTACGATCTAAATTTTTCTAGCTGGTTAAATCCTAACACTGCAATATGTAAGCTCCTAATGGTGAGTCAATTGGTAATGATTAGGGAAAAAAAAAAAAAATCCAAGATGGGAAAAGCAAATACCTTGCCTTAATTTTTTCATTAAAACTAAAACACCCAGTGTAGCCAGTTGTGATCATTGTGATTCTATATAAGCCATGGAGATAGAAGCAGAGTATTAGTCTTGGCCAAAAGGTTATTAAAAGCTTTTAACATAGCTGCTGTTTCTGCTGCACGTAGTTTTTCCTCTTCCTTTTAGCTCACAAACTTGCATGGAAATAGCCTCTTATTTATTTCACAATCAAATTCTAATAGGAAAAGAACTTTCTTTTCCCCATTGTTTCCTAAACTGCACAATTCAGCTTGGAGCAGAGGTCAGCTGCTGATTGCTTTCATGCTTTCACATATTTCCTCTACAAAACCAATTCGATACTGATGGATAATTCATACAGTAGCGTAGAACAGCATGCAGGAATTGTCCTTTACAGAAATCAACTGCAAATATATTCAGTACTTAATTTTGTACATGTTACTTGTCTACTACATTAAAAAAACATCATTCCCCAACAACCTTCCCCAGAGATATTTCCATTAGGAAACAACTTTATAGGCAATTTCTGATTGTCTCTTAATGAACCTAAGTATTTAAGTTTGGCCATACTGCGTTTACACTGTCCTTGGGGATGTGCAGAATGAATCCAAATTAAAAGCATCAAGACGTGGACACATTTAATTTTTGGAATTCCTAGTGGATTTAGGTATCACAAAGCAAGTGGTCAAATGGGAAGTTATCAGATTCTCATCCGAGTTGTGAAAATAGGAACAAAAACCAAGCAGGAAAAAAACAGAAGAAAAGAAATAACGAAAAATGGAAAGGCAGCATGAGCAGATAAAAGAAGGTAAGTTGGAAGAGAAGGAAAAAAAATGTAATGCCAAAGGAGCATCCTGTGAAATGACAGGTGGAATTTTACATACCAACCTGAGACACGAGCAGGTCCCCAGGATGTTCCTGGGGTGTGATTCTTCACCACCTCCCTGCTACCTCTGTCACCTGATAACGTGGTTACAGAAGTGTCAATACCTGTCATGTTTATTTAGTAGTTTTCCAACTCAGTTTGTACACAGCTGCATTAAAGAGCAAAACTGGCTACGAGTGGTTTTCCTGAGTCTATGCGACCACATAGACTCATCACTGGAAAAGGGCAGACAGGACTTTCTGAGAATTTAATTTTATTTACTTTAACTCTCCATTTTTTGGCAATATCTTCCACCCCTTGGGTTAGATTTCCAAAGAAGCTGGGGAGTTTTACACACAGCTGCTAATACAAGTACACAGCTAACAAAAACACCACCAGTCACCGAAACAGGTCTTATTCTTGACTAGGAGTTGGTTGGAGTGGAAACCACACAAAGGTAAATCATTCTGACATATCACCCGAGAAAAAGTGCTCTACCTACAGAGAGGTAAAAACAAGAGCAGTGCTCCATCAGTAATGATCCAGAGCAAAACACATTCAAGAGTGTGTGAAACAGCAGAGAGCACAAGGGGCGATCAAATAAGTACTGATCCGTGTCTCTTTGATAGCCATGGGGCTGTGGATCTCTTTTTAAGGAATAAAATAATTCCTGAAAGTATTTTTCCCATATAAGGTTGCAGTAACCATGAGCAGAAATTCACCAGTTTTTCACTGAGTTTGTTAAGCAGGGCAGGTTTTTTCCCTTTCCCTGAGCCCTAAATGTGATTCTTTCCAGCTCTAGAAGCTGTTACTCTGTTCATGGGACGTGCTGGAAGCCAAGGTCGTCAGCAGTGAAAGCTAACCTCTCTGCACTCCCTCATGTGTGTCCCTCCAGCTCCTGCAGTTTCCTTTCCTGGCAGCAGATGCTCCTGCTCTTCATCCTGCTTTTAAAAGCAGTAAGGAATGGGAAAGTGAGGCTAACACCGAGCGAACGGCACCAGCATAATCTTGCAAATGAGCCACCGCAACGTGTCCGGCTATTTGAGGTTTTTTAGCTCTGTGCTTGGTATGTCACATCTAACAAAAAGCTGGCAAATACCTAGAAATACCCAGAAACTTCTACTCCTGTCTCAAATTTGCTTGAAATTAGGAAAAGTTATTGAGGACAGCAGTGCACAGACAGATACACAAATGGAACATGGTCCTTACGCATTCTGTTTATCCAGAAATGAGCACAAAACCAGTATTATTGTGTAACAGCTGAAAGGCACTGGCTTGATTCAAGGAATTCAGCTGGGCAGCCCCAAGTCCACGTCTTCATACACATCAGTGTGACAGCTTGATCAATGCCAACATCACCTTTAGAGGCAGCTCAGCATCCTCTGCAGTTGTTGTCTTCCTAGCTCACCCTGAAAGGGAACACAAGGCATGGCAGGTTTTTCTCTGGCAGGCTACAGCTGAGGCACCTTCCAAATTGACCTCATTCTAGAGTCTTCAAATGAGCTGAGGGCAAGCTGAAGTGGTGCTTCCTACGGGCTGGGCTGACCTGAAATCCACAGCATATTTCCTGTATGACCCACCAGTAATGATTCACCCCAATCTGCTAGTTACAGCTCACGCTTCACCTCTGAGGAGAAGGTGTTAGAGATAAGGCAGCAGGATAAAACAGGACCTAACTCTGGACTTTTTTTCACCCTAAATAGTGCAGTCTGTGCAATGCCCAGGTTCTCTACACGTACTCCTTAAGTCTTTAAAACTAAGTGCTCCTCTAAAGATACAGCTTTCCTTAGTCTGCCCAATACATAATACACACAGGAGAGTGAGTGGGGAAAAAAAAAATAAAAATACTTTCTTCATGAGACTTAAAGCTTTAGTGCCAAATTCCTGGAAGTTATGACTTAACATCCTGAAGACTATCAAGACACTGGCTTGATAACACAATAAAATAGAATATTTCAGCTGGATGAGACCCACAATCATCATCTAGTCCACTTCCTCATGGTGAATTTTGCATGAAAAATGAAGTTTCCACAATGCTGAAATTTTTCTAGAATATTTTGTTCTTATTTTTTCTCTCTCCTTCCATTTTTTTTTTTTTTCTCCCTGCCATAGATAAGATCATTAAAAACTTTCTGTTGCTTGGGCTTGTTCCAAATCAGGATTCCTCAGATAGCTGGACTGACCTAAGCCATTCATTCTGCTGCAGTTCCAACTCAAACCCAAGTGCCTTTCAGTGCACATTGCCCCCCCTCCTGCCATGGCCCACAGCCGCCTCCTTCAGGGAGAGGATTTGCCATGGGCTCTGTGTCCTTAGAGAGGCCTTATGAGTGTTGTAGCCCAAGCAGGCAATTAGGCCCTTCTGGGAAAAGTGAGAGCATAATGTTCTCCATCTTCAACTTCACTGTACCATGATAAGAAAACATGCTTTTCTGGTGATCTGGTGTATTTTGGACCAGATTAATTTAATTTATTTCACAGTGGGTTTCAGGATGATATACAAAATGCCCCAAAAGCACATTTCCAAAGTAATTCTTTTGGACTCTTGATTCCCAAAGGAACTCGATTTCCCATTTTTTTTCTTCTCAATTTTCAACAATCACAGATATTAATATCAGATTCTTTTTTCAGCTTATGAATTAGTATTTTTCTAAAACTCTAGCTACCTGTAACGCTTTCTTGCTATCTTCCCCTATATTTGCCTTCCTGTAATTACATATGCTATAACATTTTTCCCACGTGAATTATCACTAGGACCTAATCCCAGATCCCCAAATCCCATAGTAAAGATCTGTTCTCTCTGAGCTGACACAACAGTAGGCAATTCATTGAGCCCAGACAGACACATCTTTTCCATGAACGCATTCAGCATCGTTGCTAAAACCGTCTCACTAGCAATTTCAGTTAATAAGAAAATGAAGTTAGCGCAAAGTTTCTGAAAATAAATTCAGCGGAAGACGTCTCTCTGCTTTAATAGAGATTGAATGCAGGCCATTTCTCTTCCCCCTTGTGCCAAACAACACATCAAAACAATGTCTAGCAAGTGAGCTACATTTCACAACACGCTCCCATCATAGATGGACATCGAATAAGTTGCTTGGCAGTAAAAATGCCCCAGAGAGAGGAAGGTTGGTTGTTTGGGGCTGGTTGTTTTTTTGAGGTTTTTTCCTTCCAAACTGGTTTCTCCCAGTACTTCAGGATTGCCCAAGATTATTCCATTATCTCATTTGAGTCTCCAATGACTGTTAACCCTCTGCGTTGCCTAAAGAAATGCCTCCAACAGAAGCCTTTTCCCCTGCCCCTTGAATTCAGGTTGGGCAGCGCTGCTGTTAATTCCTGGTATATCCTGCCTAAGTTAGACTCAAATACTACACAAACACAGGAGGGAGAGAGGTACCTTAAAAATTAGGTGCTCCAAGTTCTGTTTAACTAAGCGAGGGGGAAAGGGCTGGAGACATCATCCAGAGCAGGTCATCAGTTCAGTGATTTCCCCCAATTTTTCAGTTTGCTTAATGGTCTTGAAGGTATTTTCTCAAGTGCACTGATGGCTAAATGGTATGTGGAAAATGTTATTTAACTTGAGATATTTCTCTTCAAATGGTGTGGCCTTGCTAAGTGGGTCTTGCTAAGTTCTCCCTGTTCTCCTATGCAGGAATAACCACAGGCCAAGTCTCAGCATCTTCAGCGTGGCCCATGGGGACTCATCTCACAAAATTTGGCCCATAAAAATCCTTCTCACATTTCCTGACTCCTCTACGCAAGAATATTAAAAACATGGCACCTGAAATCTGCTTTCCCGAAACATTTGGTCTAGCCAAGCGCCTTCTCACAATGTATGTGGCAAACAGATGCAACAGGGTCACAAACGCTGCTGAGACGAATGCTCAGCGAGTCGGCAGAGGACCTGTGGAATTTTTTTGTTGTTGCCTGCTGCTAGACGACTTTGTACACTGCTGGTAATTACTGTATCTGGGGGGTTGTTTTGTTTGTGTGCTTACACCTTACCCCATGGCTTTGTTCGAGGCAATAAAAATATTCCAAACAGCTTGGAAAACTTCCTTTGCTCTGACTTGAAAAGGCTGAATTCAGTTCCCAGGGAACTCAGTGGGAGCTGGATTAAGCTCTGTGGTGAAATCCTTTGCCTCTTACCATGCTGCTGCTGTGGCAGGTGCTGAATTTCCTTTTACTGATTCATTAATTTATCCTTTTGTGGTAGCTATGTACCAAAATCGTCTATATTTCTTCCCTCATGTAGGGTTTTTCTGAGCTGCTGCGATGAAAGAGATCCAGACTTTCTGCTCCTTCTTCAATATCCATCCAGTTCAAAGCCCCAAAGCTTTAACTTTCCCGGGATTTGTCCTGCTCCAAAGAGTTTTTTGTGCCAGTCACGTACTCCATCTCTGGAGTATGCCTATCCTTCCTCCAGAGTACCTTGTGTATCCAAATTACAGTTCTGGGTAGAACCAGAAACAAAGACTGGCTTGTCCTCTTACAGCCCAAGGGGAAGAGGAGGACAAGGAATTTACAAGTAGTTTTTGTTTGAAAGATCAACAAGAAATGGTGAATTTACCTTAACTAGTATCCATTTGCAGTTTGATACCTAGGTACAGTTATCCCCAGGACATAGGTTAATAGACACTGGTTAAAAAGAAATAAAAATATAGGATTTCATTCTTCATATGTATTTCTGCCAGTCTTTGTTTTCCTGTCTTTCTTTGGAGCCCTTCAAACCCATTAGTTTGGTATCTCTGGAGATTTAAAAAACAAAAAAACCCCAGCCATGCAATTTGACAAAATCATGTCTAATTGAGGAGGTAAAGGAACAGAACTCCCTAGAAAGAGAGCGCTGTTGGTACAGAAATAACTCTGATAAATTTTACATAAATCGCCAAATAAAAATCCTGTAAGATAATTAGAATGCCAAGGAATGGCAACTCCTTTGCTGAATTTTCAGATTAACCAATACAACTTCATAATTGCATCCAAGAAGGTCCCTAACGTTCATTTGAAAGATAATTGTCACGTGCCATGTGGTGGAATTCCGTAAAACATCCTTGGGCTTGTTACTCTTTTCAAAACGTGGTGGTAACTTAACTCTTGTTTGACATATGTTAAAGTGCTTACATTCAGGCACACCAATGATTCCTACCTTCTTATAATAAGATGTTAGAGAAAATATCATGATGTTATTTACAAATTGTAAAAAGCAGAGATGTCTAATCACACCCAACAACTGTTACTGAACTGACTTTGATACGCTTACTCTTGATTTATGCCTATACATGTTAAAAAAGAAAATGATAATTTTCAGAAAAATTTACCATCAAAAATGTCCATATCGCTTTGAGCAGAGCAGTTAGAATCTGTCTTTTGGGCTTTATGTCTTTTACAGTACCTTTATTGGATAGCATTTAACCACAGACAGCTGTAGATCTAGTCCTGTAAGTCATGCCAAAATAATTAAAAGAAAAAAAAGTGCACATGTTCCCAATTTTGTAGTTTTCCCACTACTGGAGAAAGGATTTTTTAAAACAAGCCTTCCATAGTCTTTCGAATGCTGAAATACCACAGAGCTGAAACAGAAGCTGTAAGCAGTCATCATGCCTCGCAACAAAGTGAAAACGTTCTGTTCAAACTGGAAGAAAAACAAACCAAAACAAAATAGCAAAGGCACTTTGCTTCTATGTTACTGTAAATTAATTTTAAAGGTGTGCACAAACCATAAAACTCAGATTCAGAGATAAACCTGGTAGTAGGAGCACGTGGCTCAAAACAAAGCTGGATCATTATATCCAGACCACCATAGGTTTTTTTGGCAAATAGGTGATAATTGATTGATTAGCAAAGTCCGCAGAAGATCAATTCCTTATGCCCTCTATCTTATAGTATAGTTCCCAGTACACCACATCACTTTGCACCCTGTACTGATGCACCAGAGACTTTTCTAGCATCTTAGGTCCCTGAGACACGTATTAAAAAAAAAAAAAAGTGTTTAAAACAAGAGATATTATTAAAGAACATGGCTTGGACAAAATTTTCACCCCAAAAATGTGAGCCTCTTTTATGGAATCTCCTACAAATCCATCTCATTTAGTGAAAGACAAATTCTACGTAAAAATCCATCACGAAAGGATATTCATATAGAGCAACTCACCTAAAATATGACCCAGATCTGAATCTTTATGTTCAGCAATTCCTGGCAATTCCAATTTGGCCTGGGCCTAGAAACAGAAGCAGACAAATATATCAAAACATGGGACTCTTCTCTGAATGCATTCGTACTGGACAAAACTGAAGAAATGCAGAAGATATAGTCACGGTTTTCATTTTAGGAAGAGGCGGTTTATTAAAGATAATCATTCAGCTAATCTAATGTGTTGCCAATATTTGTTATTTGATACCGAGGAAATAAAAAACCTCAGTAGAGCAACTCAGATGATGGCAAGTAATAGGGAGCTAGGTCCTAGACACCCATATTGACTCCTAAATCCTAATAGTTCCTACATTGTTTAAAATGTAAATCATACAAAGTGGTCAAAATCCAGCTTTAATTCTCAGTCTAATGATTACATTGGTCGATCTCCAAGACCACAGCTAAAGGCCATGAGAACTTTTAAAATATCTTCCCACCCATATACATATTGTCCCAAGCATTTAAAAATAAAAAAAATATAAAAAAGGCAAAAAGGCAAGCAACCAAGAAATAAAAAGAATGACAACCAGACAGAAAGCACGGTAGTGAAATAAAGCATTCAACATGAAGTTACTGATCTGCAAGTGAGCTTTGAAATTACCAGGAGACATGACAATTTTGATCTAGAATCCTGCTGAATTCTCAGAACTTTTTTGGAAGGTGGAAGAGACCACATATAGTGCTTTGCATCTCTTTACTATGGGTTTGAGGAGTTCCAGGTTTCTTTCTTTTTCTTTCCTGTAACAAACAGATTGTTCGTAGAAAATTGTTTCAAGAGCTTTCCCTTCACTTTCCTTTCACTTTCAGAGCTACAACCAAGTACTATTATCATCTGGTTCTGCACACGTCTAGAAGCCAATTCATTTCAACGCACTTTCAGAATCACAATAAGAATAAATTTCTGGAGAATCATGACGTTCTTCGTAGTGTCTGATAAAGAAGCAGCATGACAAGTACTTCACCTGATGAAAAAGCTGAACAATATCAAAATAACAATACGAATACAAATTTATGAGCTGTTTCATTGGTAATTAACCAACCAGGAGAAATGTCAGTGTATACAGATCTGCTTGGTGAAAAATACTGAATATTTTAGCAATTCTTTAGGAAGGTACTGAACTTTTCTTGCAATTAATTATTCATCCATAAAACTTTCCTTTCCTTATTTCCTCCTCAAATTATTGCAGAACTTTCTTCTCCTCAGTGAGATCAGGAGTATAATCGCATGTACTCATGCAGTACACATACGAAAACACATACCCACAAAAAAAAAAAAAAAAAAAGCCACAACAGATACCACCCCCAGCTTTTCCCAGTTGTACATTTGATGCTTGCTGGTGCCATTAAGCAAACACAAAACAACAGCAAGCACATTCTGTTGCAATGTTTAGCTAAATGGAACCAAAACAGTCACAGTTCACAATTTCATAAATACATTAATTAGAAGTGTCTCCAAATAGCATGTGATTTTGAATTATTAACATAAAACACTGCATTATAAATGACTGCAAATTGCATTCCTTAGTGCTCTCCATGCTTAATTTATTATGCCGTAGGAAAATTTGCAAATTACTTCACTGTTTTATATTTAATGGATAGTTTTATATGTATATTGTTTCATTAAGATAAAATTAAACCACAGTGTACATATTATATGCCTTTCCAGTGGCATAAATGTCACTAGAGACCCTCAGACTTTGTCAGGAGGGGAGCGTGCTTCTGTCATCTTCTAGATGATTAATAAAGTAGTGAAGAGCAAGTTCAAGTTCCTGTCCTTTCTGTGCCTATCCATAATTGTTCCTTCCAGCCCGTTTCCAAGGTTTGTGAAGGGCATTGCTGAAAAGTTTCCTGCTTTTTCAAAGTATGGAGTGGGGTGGAAGAGCAGCCTTTCCTTCTCCACCGTCAAGGTTTGAAGGCAAAGGAGGCTTTTCAGCAGTGGCCTCTGCTGCTAGGGCAATGCAGTCGTTGTGCCACTCATGCTTTGTGGGTGAGAAAAAGCAGAAAGCCATGTGAGCCTCCTGCCCTAAACCCCACCAGCAAAGATACCTCTGGAAAATGGTTTCAGTCCCTCAGGAAGAGGGAAAAAAAAAAAAGGCTGGCATGGGCTGCCGTGTTACACTGCCAAGGTTTTTGCTCTCACATCTTCCTGCAGCGGGGAAAAGACGGAAATAATATGTGTTTGGAATTCCTGGGCAGGCTAGGTGGGGAGAGAAGTCTGGAGAAACACTGGGGAGACAGAGTGAAGGGCACTGTATATAAAAGGAAAATCCATTAAAAATGTAACTATAAAGACATTAGTCTTTGACAACTACTTTGCATGTTGTCTGTTCTTAGCCATTTGTCTTCTCTATTTGTAAATTCCTCAGAAGAGGAATTGCCTCTAACTATGTGTTTGTAGAGTGCGTGTTACAATGGGGATTCAACTTCCCTGAAAACCTGAAAGGCAAATAGAGCGTAAATAATTTATATTATTTATGTATCATAAATAAATAACATTGGGCCATGAAGAGGCATTCTAGAAGTGTTTAAATAGACTGTCCAATTCCCCGTTTCCTGAGAACTAATAATATCCCTTTGGTGGATGGGATAGATGTTTGAACTTACTTTCAGGCTTTTTTGTAAGATAGAAAAGGTACTGGTTACCTGTCTGCACAGGTTTCACGTAGTTTTCAGACGTATTTTCATTTGTTAAAAATATAGCACAGTAAAGTATTGCAGGTGGAGAGGTGGAGGTGGAGAGATGGCATATTTGGGAAAAGCTATAAATTCTGCTTTAAGTTGAAATCATATTAATGAAACTGAAGCTACAAGAAGATGCGTACAAGAGAGAGAGAGACAGCCCTCAGAGCTATTCTTTTCAAGTAATGAAGATGAGACTCTGTCAGAGATTGAGGTGTCAAAACTGGAAGTGCTGGAACAAATTCACAAATTAAAGAGCAACAAGTCACCATGACCAGATGGCGTACATCTGAGAGCTCTGAAGGAACTTAAGAATTAAGTGGTTGAGCTGCTAACAGAAAAATATGCAGCCTTTCATTAAACTGCTACCATGCCAGAGGACAGGAGGTAACAAATACCTCGTCTCACAAAATCTGGAAGGTGTGTTCCTGCAAGCTTGATTAAAGCTGTAGATTGCTTTTCTCTTTTAATCATCCTGGCTTCAGAGAGAAGTTCAGCACATCCAGCAAAAAAGAGCTCGCCTCAGCCGACTGGGAGCCCTCAGTGAAGGTGAGGGCGAGGGTTTTGCTAACTCAGCATACGCTGGTGACCATTAACCCAGATATGGCTCGGGGGTCTTGCAAGGACTGACTTCAGTGATAATTAAAAAACAACTGCCCTAATTACCCCTTGCTTTCTTAAATGTGGCTTTGTTTCCACAAGTTCCCTGGCAGTATTTTTAGGATGGCTTAGCCCTTTCCTTGATACGTTTATGAATGGGATGAGAGGACAAAGCTACTATCTTACTAACCTAGGAGCTGCCTTCTGGTTTAAAATCCTAATGGCATTTCCTTACCATCCAGAAGCTCTCTGTGGGAGCATACAGAGAAGGCAGCACAGAGAGGGAAGTACTAGCTCAACATCTACCTGTGCAGCACAAACTATGTACTTTTAGCATTGCAAGATTTTAAGGTATGTGTTTGATCATCTAGTCCCACGGGGCACAGCTGCTGACCTGTTGCACACAGGAGAACACAGTCCCGCTGATGCGCACAAAGCGATGCAGACACGTCCCCACCGCCTTCAGACAGACCCTGCACTCAACCATCAGCAGCACATCCCTGACTTTTCCTGCCATGTATGCATGGAGAACCCTGCCTCCTCAAAGGCAAGGCTGAGGGATGGAGACGTAGAATCACAGAATCATCTTCTGGGTGTTACAGAGCAGAGAGGTTTTGGGTTGTTATGCTCATGTCAGATTGACTAAAGTATATAGAATCATAGACTGTTTGGGGTTGGAAGGGACCTTTAAAGGTCTTCTAGTCCAAACCGCTGCAGGGAACAGGGACATCTGCAACCAGAGCAGGTTGCTCAGAGCCCCGGCCAACCTCTCTTGGAATGGTTCCAAGGATGGAGCATCAACCACCTCTCTGGGCAACCTGTTGTAGTGTTTCACCATCACCACCATCATGAAAAAATTCTTCCTTCTATCTAGCTTAAATCTCCCCTCTTTTAGTTTCAAACCATCAGCCCTTGTCCTGTCACAACAGGCACTGTTAAAAAGACTGTCTCCATCATTCTTAGAAGCCCCTCTTCAAGTACGAGAAGGCTGCAATAAAGTCTCCCTGGAGCTTCTCTTCTCCAGGCTGAACAACCCCAACTGTCTCAGCCTGTCCTCATAGGGGAGGTGCTCCGGCCCTCTGACCATCTTTGTAGCCCTCCTCTTGACCTGTTCCAACAGGTTCATGTCCTTCCTGTGCCGAGGACTCCAGAGGCGGACACAGTACATTGGGTGAAGTCTCACCAGAGTGGAGTAGAGGGGCAGAATCACCTTCCTTGACCTACTGGCCACGCTTCTTTTCACGCAGTCCAGGATATGGTTGGCCTTCCAGGCTGTGATTGCCCATTGCCGACTCATGTCCAGCTTTTCATCCACTAGTATCCCCAAGTCCTTCTCCACAGGGCTGCTCTCAATCCCATCATCCCCTCACAGGTATTGGTACTAAGGATTGTCCTGACCCAGGTGTAGGACCTTGCACATGATCATGGTGAACCTCATGAGGTTCACACAGGCCCCCTTCTCAAGTTTATCTTCCTACTAGATACTTAGCCTGCGACAGGCAATAACAAGGCAATTTAGAAAAGTCATCTCTACTGGTGAAGGTCTCTGCCAGTCACCGACACTTATGAAAACACACATTTCCCTTCTGTATTGAACACACCTGGTTTTCATGTCCCGCTGCTTGTTGCATTCTTATGGTTAATAAAAGCCCTTGGGAAAGAAGTTATCATTTGGAGATTACGAATAGATTTCAAACTATCAAAACAAGAGCTGTGGGAGAACAGTTTAGTCATCCCCAAAACATTTTGAGATATTAAAAAAAAAACACAGAAGAAAAGAAGATGGGGTCCTTCTTCAACAGCAGAACCAACCCACGCCTTGTAAAAGCTTTCATTTGAGACAACTAGACACTCTCCTGCCATTTAAGAAATATTCAGAATTGGAGAACTGTTATCTAGGTTGCACAGAAGAAGAGAGGAAATATCCACTTGAGAATAACCAGCCACTTAGCACTTCAGACACATTTCCAACATATAAGAGCAGGACTCACATCACTGCTTGGAGTGAACACCTCAAGCTATTATTCAGGGTGAAAGAGGGTCTCTTTTGAGCTTGGATGAGTTCTATCCACATTGAAAATAAAATATACACACATGCAGGAGGTTTGAGGTTTTAAAAATAGCTTTTTCCCACAAATTAAATGCTTTGTAAGAGAAAACTGCTGGCTATGAACACTCTTGCTTGCTTAGGGGCTTCATAGCACCCTGAAGTGACTTCCCTTGCAGCAGAGGACAGCTGTAAAGCAGATGTTGAGAAACTCTGATTTAAATGCATGGGCTGGGGCCAGCTCTTACCTTACCAGTATTGGTCAGTGCAGCAGCCAGACTGGAGGTACAAATGTTTACAGACTCCTTGCTGAATGCAGGAGCATAAAGTGTTGTGTTTTGGGTTTTTTCTCTGGAGTGGGTCGTCTAGAGAGTTGTCTACGTTTGACCCATATCCAGGGCTAAACTCCAGCAGTTGCTCCATCACCTGATGATCCCTCCCCAGCAGAGAAGGGGGAATCTCAAAAAGGAGAGGAGATCCGTGAGTTGAAATGAAAAGAGATTTAATGAAACAGTCAAACTAATACCAGTGTCAATATAAAGTAAACAAAGTTATACTCAGCCCAGCGAATGTACGGTGGTCACAATAAACAGGGAAGCATCCTCGGGAGCAGAATGGTGAGCAAGCCCCTCCAGGAACAGGGAGAAGCAGGAGAAGAGGGAAGAGGAGAAGCAGGGCAAAGCCTCATCCTCAGCAAACTTCCCCCTTTATACTAGGCATGATATTTCTGATCTGCGACACACCTGTAGCCAGCTCAGGTCAGCTGCCCTGGCTGACTCCAAACTGCCAACAGCCTGCAGATCATGGCTGGCCTTGGGATCTTGTCCCAGCCAAACCAGGACAAGAATGAATCCTTTTCTTCCACAGATGCAACAGAGAAGTGAAGGTTACATCACCTGTACACAATAACAACCTTGGGACTATGATGCTTTTTAACCCTTGATTGTCTTTCTGGATAAAACTGATGAACTGGCACAAGGAAGGCGGAGGACTGATGCTGTCTTCTGATAACTGTTGATAAACCTGTTTTCTCCTTCCCATGCATATACATTCACATTTTAAAGGAATACATGGGCATTTCTTCAGAGGAAAATGAAAAGAGAAGGAATAACAGAGAGCGTTTTGAACTTTGCCTTCAGTTCTTGATATTCCTAACACACACACACCTGTGAGTGAGCAGTGAGGCATGAGCAGACATCCAAACCCTGCTAGTAGCAGGATGCGTGGGCTGGAGTAGACCATCATCTTTCATGTTTTCACTCTCTGATGGATCTGCTGGAAGAGATGGCATGTTTTTCATTATGTCTCAAAAGTTGTCTCATTTCTTTCGTTATTCGCAAAGGGTGATTTCTCCATTATCCAGCTCTCTGTTCCCACCTTCAGAAAGGTAATTTCTGGTAGGTACATCCAAGCGCTCTGGATGGTCAAAGCTACTCAGTCTTCTCCTGGAATGGGCAATCCTAGGTTTTAGGTCATGATGGAAAGTCCCATCATGAGTGACTTTTCTATTTCAAAATCCACTGGAGGAACCGCAAACAGATGTTCTCGCAGAAATGTGAAAAACAGGATATGTGTGGGAGTCCTCACTGGGAAGAATGGTGGCGGTCCTGCAGATTAAGTAACCGCCATAGATAGGACTCACACTCAGCAGAAATCAATGGCTTAAAAATAGCTAGCCCTCCCAGCGTATTCCCTGCGCATTCTTTTCAAGGCAGTCACTTCCTTGTCCTAAATCGGGCAATAAATAGGGACAAATTCACAACTTGCTCTAGTAACTTTTAACCTAGATATACAAACTGCTTTTATGTTTTATCACAAATGAATTCTACTCATGATTGTGAAAACCCAAGTCTTCCCATGCCTGATTTAAAGCAAGGCCTATGCCAACATTTTTGCAATCCCTAGGCTGGAGTAGTGCATCCGATTCTTCCTGAAGCTATCACTGGAGGACTCCACATGGTGCAGAAAATAGAAATCTGTCTTTTAAGTGCTCTGCACTGGTCACTGGCTGCTTTCAAATGAAGCTTGTGCTGCCAGGCTTTTCCATAGTCAGGGTCCCACTTCACAAAGAGATGGCTGTTTTCTTGATGTCCCATTGCAGCCACTGTGCTCTGCAGGTTTCTTGATGCTCTTTCAGCAGAGGGTCTCTACTAGTTGCACATCTCTTTGGCTGCATCTACTGGATGCTTCAGAGTTGGTTCAGTCTCTCCACTCTTTTGGAACCACCATAAAGTCAATTTGACAAGCTTCAGGTTGGCCTAAAACGTCTATCCGTTTTTAAAATCTCTAATTGGCTTTTGGCAAAATTTACCTTGGGCTTTATTTTTTATTACATCTTTACTGTTAGCAATATTTTCTTCTGGTTAAAGCCAGGGAAAGGTGGACAAGTGTCACAAATGCATGAAAGCAGACAGATACTCAACAAAGCTGGAAATATTTTTTTTGTGTAGTTAAAAAAAAAAGATTCAAATAATCAAATCAAGATGACCTTGAGTGAAAACCAAGTTTGGTTGCTTGGCTTTCAAGCTGAAGAGGCTTCAGGACTTTCAGCTATGATATTACTAAACCAAAAGCACATCCATTGTAACAGCCAGTGGAGCCAGGATATCCCTTAATATCCTCTTTGCCTAACAACACTTGGATGCAGAGACCCGGACACAGGCCATGGGCCCCGGCAGGCAGTAAAAAGTGGGTTTGGAAAAGCCAATGTCATCTGCTTGTACTTACCACTGGGATGGCTCCCGCCTGCTGGAGTCAATGGAGGCAGCAGCTCCAGTCTGGTGCCAGCCTTCTCCCCAAAGTTGCTTTCCTTCTCAATCCAGCTGAAACAGCTCAACTGGAAATTTAGGGGTATGATGGGATCAGCCTAAAGCCCTCCTCCAGCCAATGCAAGAGACTTCCACAGCAGATGGACCGGCTTGCTTCTGTTTGACATTGCACAGCGCTTAGGGTGAGGTTGTTAACTTTTTCAGCCTGTAGCTTCTTTCATTTTGTGGAAGTCTCAAGTCCCCAGGCTTTGCTCTAGACCCAGAATCTAACGTCTTTGTTTTCTCCCTGACAAGTCTCAGAGATATTAAAAATCAAAAGAAGACTCTAAGGAGCAAATAAAGCCCCTTCAAAGTACTGTTTCACTTTTGTGTTAACTCACAGAAGCTTTTTGCTCTCTCTGCCTGGCCCCAGTCAGATCTTGCATAAAAGGGAAAAAATGCACTTAAAAGTGCTGTTTTCTTTCCACTTCCCCCCTGTGCTTCAAATCATTAGTCTTTCTGCATTTCTCTTTTATTCCCAGACTGGTTTGTGCCGAATCAGATTATAATACATTAAACCTCCAAGAAACACAAAGCTCTCCAAAGTGCTCTTTGGGGTCCCTGTACATGTGTTCTCTCGCTCTTTCCTGCAATAATTACTGCCATCCCAGGGCCAGCTCCTGCATGCAGGTCCCACTCAGACCTGCTCAGCCTCACCTCCCATTGCTGCAAAATGAATGCAGGATGGGGTTTGCCGACGTGTTGCCTCTGCTTTTGTGTGCAGAAGCCAGGGAATTTGTCTGCAAGGATGTCCTGCCCTACTTTTCCAGGCTCAATCCTCTTTTGCAGAAAGAGGCTTCTGCAGCTTCTTTGGAGAAGTAGGGATGGTGGCCTTTCAACCAACTTCTCTGGATATATCTTAATTCCTTCTACTAAAGGCAGGACTGTCAAATCTCAATCTGGCTTGACTGACATCTACGCCAAGGTTCCCTTCATTTCAGCAAGACTGGGGCCCTCACCCCTGTGCAATCTTGAGTGACAACAGCCAGAACTGGGTTCGACAGTTCTACAGTATTTCTACTTTCAGAAAGAAACATTGCTCTTAGCTTGGCCTTTTCCCTGAGAAGGAAGAGGCTGTACAGGGCTATCACTGCTGGAAAAAAATAGTCACATCCCAAGACAGCACAGTGCTAACAGTTGAAGATAAAGCTGTTGCTAACCACATCAACAACAGTCAGAAAGCACGCAGAGATAATTCACAGTGAGGCACTACCTAGAGTGTGGTTTGACTCATTACTCACAGGTTACCGAAGCTCTGGTCTTCCCAAGTAGTACTTCCAGCCCTCCATAAGAGGGACATGAAGAGTTCCAGAAGGGACTCCAGGGTGCAAACAGCCCTGATCTGGCCAAGGCTGCTTCATCATGTGGCTGCTAAAGCTCTTGAGAGAGCTGCTGCTGCCAGGGAGGTCAAGTGAAAGAGGCATGATCGCACAGCCCTGGGTGAGCTCTGCAGCTGGAAGAACCTGGGATCACTTCTACCTACTCAACATCCTCTGGCTCAGTATACAAGAGTGGTTATAAACTTACAGCAAATAACTCATTACAAGTTCTGCAGAGAATTTATTACTGAAAAAAAAAAAAAAAAGAAAAAAATAGAACAACCTGAACACTTGACATCCAAAGAAACATCAATGTGAGCTGAAGTCATGTTAGAGGGGTTTTTTTTAACTTCTGTAGGGGCAGAATGCACCAAAATCCTTGATATTATCAAAACTGACAATGTCATTTTTCATCAGGCCTTACTCCCGTAATAAATTTATAAGGAAAAGAAATTATTTGTTTTTAAGCTACCACCATTGTCCCTTTCTTTCTTCTGGAGAAGGTGAAGCTTGAGGGTGTGTGGATAACAAAGACAAACTAAGAGGCACATGCTTCTACTACAGCTTTGTTAGCAAACTTGAGTCCCTCCTAGTAGTGCTACTCTCATCCCAGTCCTAAACTCTTCTTCTGAAATGAAGCCTGCTCTCACATTTTTGTGGTGGTTTAATAATGTGGAAAAATGGGTCTATGATGAAAAGGGGGAAGGTTAAAATCTTTTTCTATTCTTGCTCTAAGCAGGAAATGAGCAGACACCTCCCAAACTGAAACCCTGGTTATCTAGCCTGCTGCAATACCATGCCAATAAAAAAGCCTTTTTTTTTTTTTTCTATTTAAAGAAGTTATATAATAAAATGTTGGTTCATTTCATTATAATAGCTAGGAAGGATTTGCTAGTTTCACAACATAAATTTAGATTAATTTTTTAGATTTGACAACATTATAAAAATTATATTGATTCTGAAATTATAATTTTAGATTGGTTCTGTCATTTTAGCCTATTAGCAGTCTTTAAATGAAGTGATCCAATGTTACAATCAATCTTATCTTCCATTATGCACTTCCTGGTGCTAAAAAGTGAGATCGATTCTAATTAACTACAGTGGTTCAGTCATTTGGGTGGTTTGTTCAGAAATAAAAATAATTACTGCCCTAATATCACTAAAAAATTTATTATACATTTATGTACTGAATTTATATCTAAAATTAACATCATTCCTATGACAAAAACAATACAGTTGCAACTCTCTAAGATATTAGGATGGCCACATTAGTCCTATTTCTTCAGCCAGTGCAGCACATGAAATATTTTCAGGGTCCACTCGAGCTTTAACGAGCAAAGCAGGGTCAGCAAAAAATAATTCCTCGGCAGCACAGGGTGTAAATCTATATGTACATTGACAGTACCTTGGAAAGTGGCATTTCCAACATGCTGCTGTGTGCTAAGAGAACAGATTTAAATGCTGCTTAAGAAGCCACGACGGTAAAAATAATGCTATAAAGCAAGCTGATGTGATTTAAATATGAATCAGCTCAAACTTACTTATTTCTCCCTGTGCTTCCTAGCTTCAGCTTGCACTGATGTTCTGGAAGTCCATGGGGACTGCTGGCAGAGGCCTTGATATCCACCTTGCTCTGTGTCAGTATTAAACTCTGTAGACCACCGGCCTTCCAACAAACTGAAGACAGTGGCACTGGTGCCAGGCAGTGGGGCTCCAATGTTCTGTGATCCTACCTGAAAAGAAGCTGGAAGTCTGATGAACACCTGGAGAGAAAAGTGGAAGCCAGAAAGGTCTGCATCCTGATTTCGAAACAAAGACAGCAAAGGCTGACTTCAGATAAAACTTGAGGGAAAATATATGTTGCGTGTGCTTTTATTCCTTGGTATGCTTAAATCATTCTCTTAAACACTATTACCTCAAGTACTAATCCGTTACTTTTCTCATCTATAAGGCTCATGCTTGGAATCTTTTCTACCTTCTTGCTTTTCCCTGCTACAGCTTTAAAGAAGTGGAATATGTACACCCTCACCACTAAATCAGCTCATCTCTCTGTCACACTCGGAGCAACTGACAAACGATCTGCAGTTCAAGGGATGCTACCCTTCCTTTTCCAGTCCCCGCCACTGCATCCTTGCATGTGGAGTAACACGCTGGGGAATGAGTCAAGAATAAGAATTGTGAGCCTGGTATCCTGCTGCAGCATATTTCTTGACCTCCCTCCCTTCATACGCCCTCACACATGCTTTGTTCCTATCCTCCTAACGACATAGTCTTACTAAGAAGCCGATTTGATGAAAAGAACTGTGAAAGGAAGCAGCAGCTTTAAAATGCTTGACTTATTCTTGCTTTTTCATTGTTTTTCTTTAAGATCTTGTCCTTGGGCATTCAGTAGAAAAAGATCAGAAAATCATTGTGAGGCCCCATGCCTGTTCCCTTTGAGCTGAAAAAGCATCTTGCCAAGGGGAAGAGATAGGGAAAACTGGATGGCAGGTAGACCAGCACTGTCCAGCCTTGTAAGCCTTCAAGTATTGCTCCCAGCCATCATGAAGGCTGACAATAATTCTTAGGAAGGGGAAATCTCAGAACCCCATTTTTTGATGGCCTCGTTTTATTCCTTCCCTGAACACATCTCAGTACTGAGGATGTTCTGGCTCTAAAGATTGACTTTGGCTTCTGTGCAAGGCCACCCACAGAAAACTACCACAGGTGCTGTTGGAAGCTTGTCTACAGGAATCTCCTTTTTAAAGTGGTGCTTTGTTAGTGCAGTGACAGAACAACTGTTTTGCAAGTAAAAGTCTCGATTTCACTGTTGCTGCTACTGCACTTGCATTGCACAGCGTCATTAATTATTTGCTGTCTTGTAAGAAGTCCTGGGGAGCCTGATTCTTCACTGCCTCGTACCTCACGTAATCACTTACATCAGTGCAAAGTGAGTGCAGAACACTATCACATGGCTGCCAGCCTGGTCTGACTCAGGCTGCGCTCCATCACCCTCTTCCACCAGACAGAGGAGAGGATGAGACCAAAAAGCTGTTACGTACCTTCTGAGATGACAGTGGGACACAGAGCATGGCCCCACCTAGCCATTCACTGGTGCCACTGGCAAAGCGAGAGGACAGACAGGCTTCTGCCTGTCCCACAGTAATCCCCTGAAGTTTTCTGCATTTTTCTACCAGCTACACAAAGCGCTACAGGCATTTTGATTGTAACGTGAGGCTGCCACAGACAATAGCACAGGGGAGAGCACCCTGCCCACAGCCCTTTCTGGAGTGCAGGAGTTCCTTGCTGCTGCAGCCCTGGGGAGATGCTAGGGTGTGCCAAGTCCCACGCCACGTTCTGGTTTCTTCCCAGTGGAGCAAGGGACCCCTCACCAGCAGGATTTCCAGGCACAAAGGCAGCATATTAAGGTGGACATCACTAGCAGGGCTATGGATGGAGAAGGGCGAGGTCCCAGGGCACCTGAAGAAGAAGATGGCTGGGAGTGATTTGGAGGGAGATCACGTTGTGTGGCCAATGTCACCTAGAAAACAAAGGGTGTGGGAGCAGGATGAGGTGAGAGATACCGCAAAAGAGAAGAGATTACATTTGTGCAGAAAAACTGCTTTTGTTTCTTTCCCATTTCCCAGGCAGTGTGTCTATTAAATGTGGCTTTTGCTGCCAAAGGACTTGTCATATTACATTAGGTTTAGCAACTTCTGCTGTGGCAAAGTGTGCAGCGTCTCCCTTCACATAAAGAAAATATTTTCACAAGTCTGTTCAACCTGCTAACTGTGATTACAGACAGTTGGCCCCTGACATGACATTTATTGCTCCAGCTTCCAAGGAAGAGCCTCACAGCATTGCCCAGCCAGCTACCTGAAGAGCACATATGTGTGTGGAGACCTTAAACAAGTTTCTGCTAATGTCTTCGTTTTGTACCCTTTTAGTAGGTCTTTAGCAGCTTGATAGAAAAGATGTTACAGTAAAGTAGTAACAACAAGAACTTAAAGAGCATGTGGAAGCTGAGACTTAACGTTGCCCAACTTCTTTTTATGCTCACCTTGATATGTATATTACAATATATCTCTTCTCTGCCACAAGTGCTCTTTGCTTGCATATTTCTACACTGCTCAGCAATATTAATCATGACTGGGAACTACTGGAGTGAGAAGGAGCTAAAAAAGCCATTGGCTACCTCTGCTTGAGAGACAATCTTACTCAGGGTGAAAAGACAAGAGGATGAGAAATGGTACCAAAACTAGGGACATGCGACAGAACAAGGTGTGCTTTTGAGAGCCACAAAGAAGAGGTTGACCCAGTTGGGTCTCCACATCAAGGAGTCCAAGAGAAGACTGGACAGAGAAAAGTTTGCTGTGAAATAAAAACGAATCAACTCCAAAAAAACCAAAGCAGGGTAAATGAGCAAAGCACATACTTCCCTGTTCCCCACAGGATATGCCGATCATGGTCACATCATCTACTGGAAACGACTGTCGAAGGACCAACTTCTCCATCACTGCATCCAGTAACTGCTCAGGCTACTGCAAGACCCACCTGTTTTCCCGCTGTTTGGGAAGAGAGGAAGGACAATGAAGGCTTTGTCAGGACAAGAGAATATCATTTGGCAATCATTTGGTTATTAGTTACTGTTATGTGAGGAGGGGTGAGTTGGTTTAAATTGGATTTGTTATTTTAAATATTTTGTACGAGTTGCAATCGTAACATTTTGTTAAATGGCTTGGTTTTTAGCTTCCACTTTCCTTTCCTGCACAATCCATTTGTAGGGCCTGAATTCTTACATGCCTTGGCCTATGCTGTCTTACTTTTTGGCAGGTCACTTTTCTCTATTCTTTTCCAAACAGAAATTAAGCTTTGGCCGAGGGAGAAGATGAGCAGAATGCAGCCTGCTGCAACAGCTTGTAGTGAGTTGGAAAGAACTCTGTGTTATAGATGAGAGCTGAGCAAATACCCTTTTTTTTGGTTAATTTCACTGTCTTATTTTTAAACTTGCATGTACATCCGCCAGCAGCACTGCATCTTGTTATAATATTCCTATTAAGCAGGTGGATCTATCACGAGCAGAGAGAATTTAGTTCCATTTCAGTTAAGGGTATGCTCTTTAGTGATCAAATTTCTTCTATTTCTTCTGTTAGGTTGGGAATTAAACTGATTCTGCAGTATCAGTCTGAACAGTCTCCCTCACAATTTTATCTTCTATCACGTCACAAGATTATTTACAAAAAGGCGAGCAGTGGGCTCTCGTAATTTCTTTTGCCGGAGTTGTACTCCCCTTGAGAATAAAATAACATGTGCCCAGAAAGGATACATAAGAGCTGTGCAGCTCTATTCTACCTTCCTCATTTGCTTCCTTTTTTAAAAAAAAAAAAAATAAATCATCCCTTTCATTCTCTGTGTTCCCTTTCATTCTCTGTGTCTATTGACATCAGCTGAAGCAGGGCTGGGTAAGCAACAAGAGGTGGGTGTCGATACACTGCGATGGAGAGCTTGCACTCTGAAAGAAGACCGTTTGTCCTCCTTTTTTTTTTTTCTCTTCGTGGTTCAATTCAAAGAAATCATCTCTGAGGTCTCAGTTAAAATAAAAAGCATATTCAGGGGGAATGACTAAGCCCCTGCTTGAATGCAACATGCCTTTTGGAAAGTTTGTGATCTGGTACACTAACTCTCTGATTTGTTTGGCTGTGTGAAAACCTTTTAAGCTGGCTCTGGAAATCCACCCCTGAATCCTCTTCTGGGGCTTGTATTTTTTATTTTTCTCCCATTTCCACAAATCTTTCCCTTGTTCCTAAAAAGTGCCATCGTCCGTTTCTGAGCCCTCAAATCCAATTACCAAACAATGTACAAATATATGGCTGAGCGTGGTCTATGGGAACAGCTGCAAAATTGCTAATATTAGGTCTAATTTAGCTACAATAAATTAGCAAGTGTGTGGAAGCAAAATGATGACAGCATAATTATAACAAAAGTCGATGTGTTGAAGTATATGGATGACAATACATACTAATTTTAGCGAAAAAACGTACCAAATGAAATGCATGCAATGAACAGACGGGACTAATAGCTCAGACACATACACTTAATGTGACCAGTCAGTGTAAAAACAAAAAGATAGATGAAGCTGTTCAGAATCTAGTGCTAACAAGCAGTGTAGTCTGAAACCATTAACTGTCAGGGGTAATAACACTCAAAGTACTGAAGTGCAGTAAAACAGCAGCACTTTTCTCGGGATGATGTGCGGATGTACAAGCACACACCTGTGAAGAGGGTACTAAATCTATCCTTGCGTTTATTACTATGGAGGGAGGAAAAACAACACTAATAATGTAAAGTATAAACGAAAATAGCAGACAGCAGAGAGTGACATTTGCATGGTCCCAGTCAGCTTGTTAGCTGAAGTGGGTTTTAATTAGCTATTTTCCAGCAAGCAAACGAGCAAATTAGTGGCAGCCATAAACAAGCAGAGACAATCAGGCCCAAAGAAAAAAAAAATAATAATCGGACCTTTTCCTGTGTGTTTTCCTTTTTGGAAATACAATGCCTTCATGCTTCTGCTAAATATTTCTATTAACCACAAGAATGTGGCAAAGTGAAGACCTTGGCAACAGTGTGAGCTCGCAGAGTGGCTCAAAACACAATGTTAATGGAACAGCAGGGGCAAAAAGCCCTACTCTGAACCAACGTATGCCTGGCATCAAGGGCTAAACCTTGGGCCTCCTGCACAGAGTGTCAGGGCTCTGGTGCATCCCAGCGCTGGTGCACACTGCCCTTCTGCTGAAGGCTGCCCACTCACCCTCTGTTCTTGAGATCACGGGGCTCCAGCACCATCCTTCATTCCTGCCCTGGACGTGGGACAGCAAGTGCTTCAAAAAGTGCAGTGCAGGGTGTAGGTGCCCAGCTCTCCACCTTTGCCTTTGCACCACAACCACCATGAGATGAGCGATGGCTGCATGGGGCCAAAGGGGTTCCTGAGGCTATCAGCTACTCTTGGTGCTGAGGAAAAGGGCTACAGCTCTGTGAAGGGTGCAGGAAGCAGAAACCCCTGGGTGAGGGTGAGGAAGCAAGAGTGGTGAGCAGCAGAGGACAACCTCCACTGCTAAACCACCTTGCTAGGAGAAGATGCTTCCCTGTGTAGGATGCAGCCCTTGGCAGATAACACAGATTCAGACGATGATGAACAAATTCACTTTTGGTACTTCTTTTACAACTATAGTACTATTGGCTGCATAATGAAATTTGCCCCATTGTTAAATAACATGAACATAGGGTGAGGATCCTTTAGAGCCTCAAGCTGTGGAGTAACATGAACATAGGATGAGGTCAAGCAAGGCCCAAGGTTAAGCAATTCACTGTAGTACTTTTGCTTCTGAACTGATTATATTAATCATCAGCCCTAATGAAAATCATGGCAAGTTTATCCCTTGAGTCACTCATGTTTTCCCTCCTGTTCCCTCTGATTTTAAGAAATGCTGATGTTGCAAAGATAAGAAACCAAATACAGAGGACAGATTGCTTCAACTGTTAGGTTTTATACCTGAAGGATTTAGGCATGTTCAGCCTAAGGTACAAGTGTGCAAAGCCATAGAGCAGTAAACAACTACTCAAGGTGGTTGCTGGGCAGGAGGTTTGATGTTTTGAGCACTAATCTAGACCTTGGGAAACTTGTGTTCATGTTTTGCTCTATCAAAGACTTCTCCCATGACCATGGGTGACACAGCTGGTCTGTCTGGGGATAATAGTACTTCTGCCTCAGGAGTTTGCTGCAAAATGCTCATTAAATACTGTGTAGGGCTCGGATATTGTGGAGAAGGGGCTAATTAGTTGGAAGGAAGAGAAAACGCCTAACAAAAATTAATCTTATTTATGCATCACTATGGGTACATGTGGCACTAGAGAAAGACATTGCAGCAGGCTTTCGGTTGGTATAAATTATCAGAGCACTGCAGGAGAGACTTTCTTGCATCCCTGTCCTTGTCTTGTGCCAAGGGTATTACAGTCTAATTAATACAGATAACATGAGTGCAGGCGCCTACCTGTTGGGTGCCGTTGGAATACTAACACAAGGGGAGGGTTGGGGAAAGGCTTATTTTATTTAGTTCATTTGTTTAGTAATGTTTTGACGGTCAGAAAACCCTGGCAACGAGCGGAGCCCAAGAGGCAATTAGTAATGGGGCAGAAAATGTAATGAACCAAAAAGTGAATTAACTTGAGCAGACTAGGCGCAGACACAAGGGGCCAATGCTTTTTGCTAGTTTATAACCCCTGCCCCTCCACTGGATTCAGAAAAGTAGGAGGAGGTGGGATTTAACATCAAAACAGCCCGCGGGACATCTCCTACCGCACCCGGGGTAGCTCTTCATCAAAGCCCTGGCCGATGTGACTGCAGGCAGGCAGATGAAATCGGCTCCTGCCTAAAGCGAGCCTCTGCCCATCAAGTTTCCAGTCCTTACCAGCGCTGCTGCGGAGGGCAGAGCACTGAGATAACCAGCACCCAGCAGATTTCTGCCATGCCCAGTAAGGGAGAGGCAGCCAGAGGTGCCCTGCCACACAAGAGCTCCTGCCAAGCAAGTGGGGCCAGCGACAGCAGGAGTGGGGTTTGTGCAGTAACCATGAGCCATACACAGGCGTGACCTCTTTGGTGGATTTTTCGCTCTCTTTGCCTCTTCCGAGTTTCTTTTGGTTCTCTGTTTATTTTTTTCCCCTTAGATGGCTTTCAGTTTTTGTACTTATTGTACTTAGCAAACATACATACTTTGAATTAGGATTCAGTCTTTTGTTCTGAGTCATATTTTCAGCTTGGGCAAAACCAAAAGCACTTTCACCACGTTCAAACTGTTTACACGCTTTTTCACAATGACCTTGTCCCCCTGTCTCCAACAGCTGTAGTGAACACCAGAGGTGGGGGCGGGGGGAAATAAGGCAATTGCTCTTGCAGGCACACACAGGCACGAGGACACAAGAGGTAACTATCACCCAAATTGTCATGCTAGCCATTAGAATCAAAGACAATGATTCCAAGTTTAGGGAGCTGCTTGACTGAATCACAGAAAAACACAACTGCCCCCAAGTGTGTGCTAGGATAATTTTCAATGCTTGCTGTAGTTCTGCAACGCTCAGTCCTATATGGCCCATGGGCTTTGTCCTGAGGGAGATAATTCCAGCAAAAAAATTGAAGTTGTTATGTGGAGTTCAGGAAGAGAAACTTTGAGGAGAAAAAAAAATAATTAAAAAAAAATATCCATGTCATTTCAATTCTCTTCTTGCATGGATAGCTCAATGCCAAACGAAAGCCCAAGAAAGTCACGAAGCAGACATACACTTCAACACTGCTCCTTTCTTCCTGGGTCATGCCCGTTGCTATTTCATCATGGCCAGAGGACTTTGGGAGAAGTGGGAGCAGAAGGGAAAGAAGAAAGATGATCTTTAAAAGAACGGTGCTGTTGAAAATTCAGAGCGAAGGAGTCGAGTCATAGCTTTATCAGCATATAGCAAGTGGAAAAGCAAGATATTCCTCTTCAAAGAGGAAAGTCCCCAAGCGGATAAAGGTTAAGATAAAGGGGCAGAATTTCTGACTAGCTCCATGCAGCTCACGGCTGCTCTGACATTGGCTGGATCTTCACTCTTTTTCAGGTGAAGTATCACTGAGCATAGGAAAGTCACGAGCAGCTCCCTGAGCATCCCAATGGGAAAAAAGCAAGGGGTCTAATCCAAATCCTTGACACTTTATATCAACAACTGTAAATCTTTGCCTCAGCTCCTGCCAGCCTCAGAAGTTAAATGGACAGCAGTGTTCATTTCTTACGCCTATGCTACTCTGTTGCTTTTAGTGAAGTTGTAGGTTGTAATTGAGAGCCTGGTAATTGAGGATCCGTTTTCACTGAGTGATGCTGCTATCTTCCTTGCTGGAACTCTTTTAGCTTTGCAATAGCTCTTTTTAAAGAACAGTCTGATACACTTTCCAAAACCTTTTGTAGAAAATAAATTGCATTCATAACACAGGAATGAAGTTAAAATCCAAGGCCCTACCCAGCAATATCTCACTTGCTTCAGGACATGTCCTGACGATCCCTCCGTGTGTCAACGCTTCAGCAGCTGGAGGAACAGCTTTCACCAAGGATCCTGACAGACCAGAGACAAGAAACCTTCAGCATCCCAGGGAGGTCAGGCAAGCAGGAGACAAACAGCTCAGTCCCACACAGGTCTAACCTGCTTGAAGTGGCTGTTACCCCCTACCTGGGCACTGAAGTAAATTACACCAGCAAAACCTGTTCCCTTTGGCTTCTCTGCTTAAACCACCCTATACAGGGTATAAAAATTAAACGGAAAGGGGTTCTCCACTTACAGTTCACATCCACTAAAGGAACACTGATGGTCTCCGGGGTCTTGTCTAAACACAGCAGTGAGACCCTCAAGTTTTCAATACTGCAATAGAGAGGCTGCACCACACATGCGTCAACACCCACTGTGAAACTGTATTTCTTCTCTACTTTTCTCTCTTTCTCACTCCTTTTCTTGCAAGTCTCCTAATGTTAGTTCTGCCAGCATTATCTGTATTGACTGTATATTAGACACTTAGGCTCTCAGGAATTAATGAGAAAGCTTAGCAAAGGCAGAGGAAAAAAAACTTGAGGGTCAAGATGGCAGAACTGGATGCTAAATAGCAGCTTCTTTATGACTGGATTTTGGAGACACAAATCTGCCTTCAATTCCCACTGGTTTCAGAAAGAGCTTTAAAAAATGAACTCTTGTGACATGACTTTTTTTCCTTTAGATTGCTCTAAGAGAACGCCCAGTGGACAGAAACAAATGAAAATCTAACCAGATGCACAATAAACCCCACCATAGCTAGCTAGGTCATACTTAGGTTTCCTAGGTCAGCATGGTCAAAAAAAGTCAAGCTATGGTCTCTCTGGTGTTGGTTTAGTTAAAGGAAGCAGACATTTGGTGTCTGCCACAATGACCAAGAACTTGCCATTTTGGAATAGGTAGTCCTTTTAATAAGGGCTGTTTTGAGCTGTCTCTGTAACACTTTTAACACAGTGTTTTGTGATTAATTACCCGTAGGAGAAGGCAGAAGATGTATTTCTCTTGGAACGGAACAGTGGCCAGGCTGACTGGCTAGAAATAAAAGCACCCGGCTTTTCTTTGGGAAGAATTAATCCAGTCACACCTTTTCAGAGGACACAGATCAGACGGAACAAACGTCTCTCCTTTCCCTTCCTGGTAGCTCCCTCTCTGAGAAAAAGGGAAAAAGCCAAACTTCTAAATACACAGAAAGAGCCAAACTTCTAAATACATGTTTCCCACCAGTTACTGGAAAAAAACTGAACATCTTTTGCTGTAGTGAATCCTCCTGCATCTTCTCTTCCTCTCTGCCTCTGGAATGGGAAAAGGGGAGTCATTTCAGGCATCTTACAGGAAAGTGGGGAGGATGCCTCAGGCTGCGGTTTTGCAAATGAACGACAAAGCCCAGATACGAACTTTGGATCAGACTGTAGTCATAATAAAACTACTCCCTGCATATGTGATTATTGGTAGCAGTGGGAATATGAGAAATTCATAGGCTGAGACACAATGAGCTCCCTTAAAGTCTCAGCGTTCTTCTGTAATTTAAATAGATTAAGGGTGCAAATCCCCCAGGATATAATCTCACAAGTTCATTTTCCTGGCACTTCCTACTTAGCCGAGAAGTGCTTCCCAGAGGTGTCTTTTTCCCTCCCAGTATTTCCATCGTTCTGCATCTAGTTCCAGCAGCAAGAACAGGGCATGGGAAGAACTGAGCAAAACCAGACTCTGTCTTATTTTGAAACCTAATTATCCTCTTTGGGTCTCAAAGACTGGGTCTAGCTGTATGCTAGGGAAAATTCTTAATGCTTCTTCTAATTATTTAGTCCCATCAGTTTGCTTTTAATGCTTATTTCTGTTTCCTTTAAGCCTTTATCACAGAAAATATGCCCAGTTTTCTTGGTATCCAGGTATAACAGTGATTTCCTCATAAAAAATATATTCCACCAAAAGGCAGATAGCTCCTTTCAACTCAAATAAGTTCATGAAGAATAAATGAGATATCAGCATAGAAGCACTTGTTTTGCATTGCAAATACAGAAGATCAGATTCCAAACCACTGAATATGATATAAACGTAGCCTTTTACAGATTAAAATTAATGGAAATACCACTGTTGATTTCATTTGGCTTTGGATCACCCAAGCAGATCACTATACATACATATCTAAGGCAAAGAAGATTTTGACCTAAACATAAAGGCTAGCCACAAGAACCAGGAGTCTGGGATCTGGAAAACCAATAAGCCACCCATATAAAAGTATTCAATGACTTTTCATGCTGCAAATATTTGCAACGATGACTTCTCTTAAGTTTTTCAGATGATCTATGTATACCCTAGTTCTCATCTGCTTTTCTGTCATGGCCTTAATTTTATTCAAACACAGCACACAGAAAAAGAAACATTACCTTTTTACTTGGCTTGATTATGCCATTATATAACAGTCCAAAGACATGGAAATGGGAAATGAAGAAGAAAACCCAGACCACAAGAAAGCATATGTGCAGGAATGATAAAAAAATCAATGGATAAAATTACTCTTTTGGTATTAGCTTTTAGGCAGCAGTGTGCAAACAGAAAAAATAAAGTCTCATTCTAATTCTTGTCTGAAGGTAAGAATGCCTAAATTCTTTGGATTTGCTAAACCGCGCTGGCATCTGGTGAATTCAGGTTTGCATGGAGTCAGGCAAATCCATTTTCTGAACTTCTAACATTAGTATTTTCCCTCCATCTGGTGAAGTGTAAGGCATGACCAAAAAAAACCCAACTCACTTTGAGACAAGGCATTTCTGCATTTGAAGTTCTTGGAAAGGTGCTTCCTTACAACCTCTCCTGCTTCAGTATTGTCTTCACCATGGCTTTCCCTGGGGTTCCTGGCAACTCACTCACCCACTGCACTGCTGCAGATCGACAGCAGTGATGCTCCTGGAAATAATCACAGATCCAAACAGCATAAGAACCGCTGAAGCACATTGCAGGCTGCTTTATCTGCCTCCTTTTATTTATTTTTTTTCCTTATGTGTTTCTTTGGCTTTCCTATGCCATAGCAATGTGATAGAAAATGATCAGATGAAAATCTCAGAGTAAAGCAAGGAATAGAATTTTTGAAAGAAGTTTTCCACTAAATTCATAGTCTTCTGCTGTGGTAAACATTTCTGCTATGCTGTGTTGATGATGATTAATAGAGGACTTGACACCAAAACAAACAAGATATAAGAACGGTACTCGTTGTCCTTCTCTCAGCATATTTCTCTCTAAGCTCTTTCCAGATCAGAATATAAATTGTTTTTCAGGACTTAGGTGTTTCCAGTTGTCGAATAAAAAAAAAAAAAAAAAATCAAATTTTTAAGAAATATTGACAATAATCTCTGAAGATACAGGAATTTTCAAGCTCTGACTAAAAGGCAAGAGAGAGTTTCTTGCTTAACAGGAGAGCATGAAGACACGGCTGCTTCTTTTGAAGGACAGTGTGAGAATTCAGATAAGCCTCCATGCTGCTCCAAATCAGTGCAAAACAACGTACATACTCAGAATTTTCTAGGGAAGGATACCAAAAAGAACTGGAAAAAGATAACAAAGAGAACTGGAAAAAGAATCATCCTTCTGGAGGAGGGATAACTGGCTTTCTCAAGTGGTCCAGAGACAAAGATTGATTCCCATCTCCAGGCAGTGCACCTGGACAAATGTAATTTCCTGGATGTTAACAGTTAACACCATGTCTAGCATGCTAGCAGCAGATCATGTCTGGCCATACTGGAGTAGCTATGAGATATAAATGTCAGGCTTTCTGAGTAAAACATTTCATTGGTATTGTATAAACTGGAGAGAAGAGATGCTGTAAAATGAAAGGTCTTAACTGCTGGGAGGCAAAGCTAATGAAAGAGGGAACACCATTTGCATGGCACCCTCAAGACACCTGGCCTCCTCTAGGAATCCTTAGACCTACAAAGAGGTTTGAGGTCAATTTATTTCCTTTTATATTGTTTTGATCTATCCTCATTTTTTTTTGCACTGAACTCAGTTTTGAGGCGCTCTTCCTGTCTTAGCCTGTGTCTGGAATAATTCTCTGTAATTTGCTCTCAGAAACAGGGAAACTAATTTCTTGCCTCTGGTAAGAGATGGATCCTATGCAAAAGCTGTGTGACCCCAAGCGCTCAGCCAAAGGCAACACCCACAGGGGTAATGATAAGAGGGAAAATCTCAGGATCTCTAAAGGAGAAGTGAACACAGGGACAAAGGTTTCTTTAACCTTTTTCCCTGTTTCAACAGTTGAAGGGACAGGGCTTAAGCATCTGCTTAAGCTTAAGCGTGCTTAAGCCAGAAGGAACCTGAATCCTGATGTGGCCTAACTTTCCATGTAACAGGCTAAAGAGAAGCATTCACCAGTTCCTGTATCTATCCCAGAAACCTCTTCCAAGGCAAGAGAAACTTTTAGCCAGTGTGGCTGAACCCCTACCCAAAATGATAGAAATGTCATTTTCCCAGAAAGCTGCAAGACAGAAAGAAAAAGGTAATTTTCCCCCCTTTCCAGGCCTTTCCTCTTTGTCTACTTTGCCAGGTTCCTCTGGAGCTTATGTAGGAATCAAAAGGCTTCTCCCAGCTCAGGTGTCTGTGGCATTTAATGCCACACACTAGTTGGACGACAGGGAAAACAAAAAAATGTCCCTTTCCGAATTCTGCTTTTTGTGTTCTGAGCAATACATCCTTTCTTTTGCCACCTTCTGCTACCTTCTCCCATTCACTACATCCCAAACTCAAACAACCATTTCTTTCTCTCACCAGAAAACTCCTTGTTAATCACCCCAGATCCCTTCCAGACTCTCAGCCCACCTCAGAGTCATATAAAGGAGCATCCAGGGTTGTGCAGGCAACATTCACTGCTTCCATCTGGTCATCTCAATCCAGTCCCACCTTCACTCACCGATCCCTCTTCAGAGCAGCTGAAACCAGCTAAGGAGACCCCAGTGCAGCTTTAACTCAGTTTCATCTAAACCTTAAACTGGTTTCTGCTTGAAATGCATACCTGATTCAGTTGGACAGCTGCTGCATTTGTGTCTCCCAAAAGCTCTGGTTGCTTTTGCACAAGTTGCTCTACTGTTCATGGGTCTTGTTTCCTTCCTCCTCAGAGTAGACAATCCGGTTCCAGATGTATGGACACTTCACCTGACACTTTTCAGGAAAGCTGTCACATCAGAGGCCGCTTTGCTTTTCCATCCTGACTTCCCTGCCTGCACGTACACACGCAGAGAAAGAACAGGGAAAAAACACTGAAGATTTCAAATTGATGACACAAATGTTCTTAACACAAACGCTCCTGTAAGCCACAAATATTCCTTTTATTTTATTGCTATAAATCAAATACTTTCAGCTTTAGAAACTTCTAGTGGTGCCTTAATTCTGGAATAAGGCAAACTGCCATTCCCAGACGATTCAGGGTTTGGGACCAATCCCATCCTTCCCAACAAAGGCAACAAGGAAGCAGCTAGAATACTTGTGCGATGCTTTTCCCCTCTTTTCTTTTTTCTTCTGTAATAAGAGATAATCTGAGAGTTAATAGGCATTGACGTTGATCCAAAAGGCAAACACAACCCTGTATTTGTCAGAGTTGTTGTTTATATTATTGCTCCACTCACCATTCTTTCTATTGCTGGGAGGGAGAAACTGTTGTCCCACCATGTTGTTACTGGTTTCAGCAGCATAAGTTGAGCTTTTCATTTCAAGAAGAAATGATCTGTGAATCCTTCTCGTTTATCTTTGGATTGGATGGCAGCATCTCTCTTTCCTCAGCAAAAGAAAAAAATGGTCACTATGCTCATTTTTCACCACTTCCATTACTGATTGTCTTCTTGCTGGGGAAAAAAAAAGGGACAGATTCTCTTCTGCAAAACAAGAAATGAGCCAGTGTTGGAAGGAGTTAACCTAAGCATAGACCCTTAATTGCTAGGGTCCACTTTATCACTATTTCTTTCCTTTATCACTTCTCTTCAGACAGGGACCTCCTGAGAGTCCCTTCATAGCTGCACCTGAACCTGAGACCTCTGGGTACAAACATATGAGCCCTACCTGTTGCATTAATGTAAAACTCCTACCAGCTGTCACTTTGAGAAGCCTTGACCTGCTTCTCCAGCCCCTTTGGGCCTAGGTTAGAGGCTGTTGCAGCCCTGAACAGCAGGAGCCCACGCTTGCATATTTTATTGATCTCAGGATGCACTTAAGCAACACTTTTTTTTCTTTTAACATTTATTTTACAATTGCTTTCTCAACCCAGTACAAAGGAGAAGGCTTGCTCTCGCGTCCCCGAAGGACAGTGCATCCTGACACAATAAAGTGGATGTGGTGCTGAGGGCAGAGGGCAAACAGCCCCTCCTCATGCCAGGGGATGGTGGGAAGCCTGGGGGGTTTTGCAGCACCAGTGCAGGTACTGGAAGGATAGAAATCAGGAGCATCCCATGCACTTGGTAGCCACCTCAGAGGCAGCTAAGAAAACTTGTCACGTTGGGAAAGCTCAATAACAAAATCACTTTTCTACTTAAAGAATGATCTATTAGTCACCTCAGTTTTGCCCTGGTAAAAATCTCCTGATCTTCCACCTTTATAGCTGGACTGCAGTCGTACAGACATCATAGATATCTATTTCACCTCAGCATTTTTTTTTTCTACACATCTTTAAAAAGAGAGCTGCTATAAATTAATTTCAACTTACAGAGTATTTTTTTCCCCAGAGAATACTTCAGTTTCCTATAATCACAGATAAATGAAGAAATACTCCGGTAATTATACTAGCAAAGAGCAGTTGCTTTCAGAGACGGATATTATAAAAAGATCCTGGGAAATTGCAGGTGAAACAAAGAGAAGCTGTGCTTGATTTGCTCTGGCAAGGGTTGCAGCCACCCCATCTTGCTTGAGAAAGGTACCGCAGGCTAGGGGCCAGCATCTCCCATTGCTCTTAGTGAAGCCAGGGCGGGGCTGAGCACGAGAGCTGCCTGGGAGCCAGCCGCTGGGGCCAGAGCCTCCACGCTGAGACGAGGGAGCAGGAGCCTCTTCAAAGGAGTCACTTTGCAGGTGCTGCTTTGCATCTTTGGGCTCCCATTGACTTTCTCCCTCCCTATTTTAGCCAAGAAAAATGCAGTCTAGTAATGCCACCAGGGCAGTTGCCCCCAAGACTTCCCCTCAGCTCTTCAGCAATGACCATTTTCTTGTCTGCACTACAGAGCTCTAGAGTCCTGATTTACCCCATTTTATACCCACAAGCAAAGGGTCAAATGCTGCTATGGCAGTGTGCAGTATCTTAATACACACTTTGCACAAGTGAAGGTGGGAGAGAAAAGGAGGTGTGAGCCCAGGCTCCAGCAAGCTCCACTTTCAACCAGAGGGGCCACAAGAGGCTGCTGGTCTTTTCCAAAATCCCAAAACATTTGTTAAAAATGCTCAAAACCACTGGGGTTTTTTTTCAGATTTGAAAGGGAGGATGGCAGAATTATTTCTGTCAGTCTCCACTGTCTTTGCTGAGACCATCTGTAACAGAGGAGTAAGAAAAGGAGAGCACATGAGCTGCAGCCCTGTTGCAGAAGGTTTTAATGATGCATCTCCTGGAGACGGCGTTGCCTTTGGATGAGACGTCTCCCCAAGAACACTGTCACTCCCAGCTTACTGCAGGTGTCAGGTGCCTGGCTATTGTTATTATTATTATTAGGTATTTGCCAAGTGCCAGCGGTGCACCTGGTGCTCATCATCAACTCAAACAAGCTGCCGATTTTTAACAGTGGGCCGATTGCTTTTCCACTTACATAAATTTGCCTATTTGCTTCTTCAGGCACTATCTTCTCCAAGGGGAAATATGCAATATAGTTTTGTTTCCTTCCTCCAGGACTTTCAGTACCTGCTATTTTTTTTTTTAAATGCACAACAGCCTGGCTCTCTACCACAGTAAGCCGGTCTTTTTCATCCATCATCTCTTCAGGATCAGATCACTAATTCACGTACAGGATAAGACAACTGCCAAATTATTATACTACAAAGAGAAGATCTTCAGACACCTGTCATCTTGATGAAAGTAGCACCATCAACTGACCTTTGCCAGTTCAAGGTCGATAATGAGACAAGTCAGGCAGGAAGAGCAGCGTGTGCTGACTCCATTAACGCTGGCTGTGTGCGTACTCAGTAGCACCGCGTCTCCTGTCAATTAGTGTGGGTAAACTAGGGACTGCTGATTGCCAGAGACATGGCAGAGCGAGCTGCTGCTACCTTTACTTCTGCACCCTGCTGCATTTTAATTAGCTCCAGTCCCCTGACTATTTCTTCAGAGCTTCATTACTGCCGTCTTCAAGAAACTCGAGGCAAAGCCTTTTTACATTGCACATCGCTAATGAGAAGAAATGCGAACGTCCTCACCATGGAGGTTGATATCGCCAGCCCGTCAGCACACGCGCACGTGAGGGTGCATGTGAAGATTTAAGGGGCTTCTCAGCGTAAACATCGCTCAGAGATGGCAAAAGAATAGAATCAGAGCCCACAAAGGGAAGGTATTCCTAATATGACCAGAAAATGATGCACGGTCCACGACGTGCGCAGGTGAATGTGCACGTGCTGGCTCAAGGAGTGGTTTCATTCATGGTTATTAAAGACCACCCACATCCACTGCAGCTTGACAGCAGGAGGTTGTAAGCTTGGAAAGAGCAAGTTGCCCCAAGGGGCATCAGCTCTGCCTTGTGCAGTCCACACAGAAGCCACTCGCACAGCAGTCACGAGAGCTAGCAGAGGGAGGATGTAGGACAGTCATTTCCAAGATTTCACATGGAGCACCACAGCTTTTCAGCAGGAAGCCAGGTGTTTGGGTGGACTACTGTATTTTTAACCTTTTTGCAGTCATTTTGATAGCATCAGCCTAGCAGTAGTAATTCTCCTTGAGTTTCAATTATATTTGAAGCAAATTGTGATAGACAATTGCTGTCTTTACAGCCGAGTACTGGCCAGACCTGCTTCCAAATAGCTCCAGGTTAAAACATTGCAGCCTGCACAGCTCTCCCTTCACAATGCACAGATGTGCTTGGTGCAGCTCAGCTCAGTGAGGGATTCGTGTTGACATTTTGAGTCAAAGTCTTGGTCCCATTCTGTTTTCCTGGCTTCACCAGCTGACAACTCCCTCAGCATATGGGCGGTTCTGCTGCTAATACTTGGCTCAGGCACCTATATATCCCAGTTTTAGCTCAATATGAATATTACCCGACTCGCTCTCCTGCCCTGTATGACCACTGGTATTTATTCCCTCCTTGCGGCAATAACTCTTTTAATTAACTTCTCTCGTACGTCACTCATGCCCTTACAGACTCACAGCTAATGAGCCAGCAAACCTACATTAGGACTGTTTTCCTCACTGAACACTGGAACAAATCTTGTAGATGGAACCAAAAGTTGTGATAAGAGCGTAATTGCTGGAGAGGTGATGGAAAAGTTGTGGCAACAATTTGAAGAAATTCTGTTTGCTACATGGTGGCTTCAACAACCTAATTCCTTTTCCACCAAGCCTCTAAAACAAATGCTGGGTTTTTTTCTGACAGTCCTTTTATTCTCAGCAACTGTCCAGAAATAAAAGATGAGTCTCCTTGAGCCCAGTGGCTGCCTTTATTTCTTTAGAAGGAAAGGTTCCTCAAAATGATTTGTCCCTGGGAAATCTCGCTTACAGTTAGTGAGCCACCTTCATTCAGTGTTTATCACTTCCTCCACATCGAGCAAACTCAGACCTAGAGAAGGCTGTGGATTGAAACTGTTTTCAAACTCCTTTCATCAGTACAGCTGCTTCTGAACATGTACCAGCAACATCAGCTGTCCTCTGAGTGACTGCCCATACAGTGAGCCAGTCCTGGAGGGGATGCTCCCAGGATTGTGAAATGGAGGCAGGGAACGAAACCTGCAGAAGCTGACCAGCCACGGGGGAAAGTTCTTATCATCCTGTAAGGAAGTGGTGCTGGACTGTGTGTCTCTAGTGAGCCTGTGGTCTTTGCAAACCAACTGCCCAACCCCTGGGCTGCACAACTACATCCTGCTGCTCATCACAGAGCTGTTCTACAATGGCACACTCTGGCCTCATATATTTCCATTATCAAAAAAAAAAAAAACAACCCAGCCTGAAAAACAAAACACTGCCTTCCCCCCAAGCCTTATGCCCTTTTTTTTTTTATTTCCTTTAAATGACTAAGAAAATAACACATTGCACCCAGGTAGGAAATATGGTTTGTAAAAAAAAATTAAAAAAAAAAATAAAAATCACATCACCAAAACTGGGTTTGTTTTCCTGAAGTGCCTCTACCCGATGGGGTTTTTGTTTTCTCTGAAACAGAAGCCTGCTGTCAGCCTCCACACAGCACTGTGCATTTCCCCAAAGCTTGCTGGAAAAAAACTAATCCTTTATTTCTTAAGGCAAATAGCCATTATCCAGAAAACCTTGCACGGCCAGCGCTGCTTCTCTTTCCATTCCTCACCCACAAGCTTCAACCTTCGTGCTGTGCCATCTAAGAAATTCTTGTCAGCCACTGGTGTGGATATCTTTAAAGCAGTAACTTTAAAACAACACCCACCAGCATCCAAACATATGGATATATGCCTGAGGGCTGAATACATTCTGTACGTACCGTTATTTTCATGCCTGATGCAATCTGAGACTCCGTCTATGCTGTTGCAGGGACACCTCCTTGCATCCTCCTACAGGCTCTTACACAATGGTTGGGGATCGGGCAGTGGGTATCAGTGGATCTAAATTCACTTTATCATCTCATTGTTAGGGCTTTATTGTGCAGCCCTGATTGATAAAGATACAGCTTTACACAAAGGAATTGTATTTCAAAGGAGATGCACGGAAGTTGTATGGAAGATGGGAAGAATGGGTGTGAGCCAGTTGCTACAGGGGAGCGTCGCTCACAAATCTCTCAGCAGAGCAGGTGAAGCCACTTTTACCAACTCTGCCTAGTCTATTAGAAGTCTCTTTGTATTTATTTTTCAGAGTGCTCCTGCTGTGCATGCCTGCACAGCATGAGGCTGACTTGAGGAGCCTGAAAACATAAGCTTTAAGGCTAAAAAACAGAAGGAAACCACCCCAGATCCCAAATCTCTTCTCTACAGGTGACAGAATCGCTACCTAGAGAAGTGCTTTTTTTTCATGCTTAATTAAAATGTTTCCATTAAGATGAGCTGATTTCTTGACAGAAAATAGTATCACCATTAGAGCTAAGCCTATTTCTTCCCCCCTCACATAGGTGTATCTTCAAAAGGACGAAAAAAAACCAAAACAAACTCAAACCCCAAAATATTTTAGCCACATACTTCACTGAAAGCTGAAAAGACGAAATATTTCTGACACATATTTCATTGAAAACCAAAATGTTTTGACTGGAAATATTGCTGAAATGCCTCAAGAGATATGCTAATTCACTGACTCCCTTTTTTCCAAGGGGCAGGCAAGATCTGCCACAGCATGGCAAGGTGAAGGACTCCCATTTTGCAACACCTCTGCTTTTTGAAGGCGGCCATTTCCTGAAGGAAGGTTTAGTGGGATGATTCAGCGATGGCTACAAGCAACATAGGGGTTCTTCAAGTGCCTGCACTAAACTGCAAAGACAGCCTTTCAGAGTCAAAATCGCTTTTCTGGCTTAATTTCTTCATCTGATCCTGAACATGATTCAAAATTCTACTTTTAAAACTTGGGAAAACAAAAAGAGCGTAGGAAAACACAGTCATACTTGTGCAATCTCTGTATTTTTCCTTTTCTCCACACTTCCTCAGGCCACGTTTATTGGCAAACCAGACAGCAGGCAAAGGACATCCCTTATTTCCCAAGCAAAATGAAGTGATGTGCACTGTGCATTGTATCACAACACTCAGGATAACACATAAAAGAACAAGATGTCAAAGGAAATTTTCCCATAACTCTCCTAACTGCCTGCACAACAGTTTGTCCTTCCCTGAAGCACCAACAGGCAGGAGCCAGAGCACCCGGACCCCAGCTCTCCAGGTGGCAGCTGTTTTTCCCAAAGAAAGGCATCTTGTTTTTCAAGCTCCACATAGAGGTAAAAAAATTGTGGATGTCTGTCACACTTCATGACTCACCTTAGGGGTCTGGCACATCCCAAAGTCTGCTCAGAAATGCCTGTCACTCTGCATACCCTCTGCTCAGCTGACAGCAACGTAAGGGGCTGGACTCAAAGAGAAGATAACACAGCAGATGCAGCAGCAGCCAACCATAGTTATCTATCATGCCTTTAAGGACAGGCAGGCATAGAAGGTTTCCCTCTTGATCATAACTAAAGACTATTTTCATTCAAAAAAATAAGTGACAACTGAGGTAAAATTTTGCTGTGGTATGCAGGTGTCTAAAAAGGCAAAATAACAGTATTTTTTGGTACCTACTGCCCTTTGGAAATAAGCTGACAAGACAAGCAGAAAAAAGACAAAGCAACACTGATCAAAATAAAGGAAAAGAAGGATTTAGGGATTTATATTTGCCCAGCAGTCAGTTACATAAGTTGCATGTGAATAAGGCTTTAAAATGTTTCAAAATGTGTTTGAGGCATATCTAGGCTTGCTCATTTGCCAAGGAATAATTATTTGTGCCTTTCTATCTGCTCTGTTCTAAATCATCCAAAATATACTGTAATGTTGCTAGAAAAGCAATATGAATCCAAAAAAGAGCAGGAGCAGAAGAAAGCATCCCCAGGTAAAGAAATATGAAATAAAAGATATGGATGAGTTCTGAAGCTGAGAGTAGTTCCTGCAAACTAGCAAACCACTAGATACGTGCCAGAGAAGCAGGAGGGAGAAAATACGTGGTGTAGTAACTGTGGTGTGTCCATAAGAGATTTATCCCAAGAATCTCTAAAACACCAGTTGTCTGCTAGTGCAGGAGCATAGGGATATTGAAGCAACATGAACCGTTAGCAAGATCTCTCCAAAGACCCAAAGAGGAGAGAGACTGAATGGAAACCCATTTGATTTTCTGTTTCTCCCAAGGTTAACCAAATTCCCCTGGGGACAGAGCTGGGAAAGAACAAAATGTGGTGCTTTCTCTAAAAAAAACAAAACAAAACAAAACAAACAAAAAAAAAACAATGCAAAAAACACCCACGCAGAACCTGAGAAACAGCTGGCCAAAACTTGAGAGATTCAGGGCCAAGCTGTGACCATCATAGCTTGGTGTCCATGCCAGCTGCCCTGTATCTGGCCAGCCTGCATGAGTTCACCTCTGAGCTCCCAGCTGCACACATGGCTCTCCCTCAGCAGCTCCTTCCCCCTGCACTAAGAACCCAGCACACCTGACGGGATGAGCCATGGCTGACCAGGCTTTCACAGGTTGGGGTATAAACAAACTGGCAGCACCACTGAGTGTCAGACTTGCTCCATCTGCCCTCAGCAGCGATGAGGCTGAGAAACAGCCCAGTAATCGCAGAGCTGTAATCTGCCCCTGCATCAGTGCGGCGTTTCACTTGTCAAATCTGTTAAGATTTGGTCATGTTGGAAGAAGCTTCCCTGTAAAGATAAATGCAACCTTCTGTTAGGTCATTTTCTACAGCTCATGGCCAGACTGTGTGAGAAAAGCCAAATTTCAGCATGTGTTAAAAATATAAGGAATCCTTTGGGATACTCACTTTTCTACCTTGGCCACCAAAATGATAGTAATTTCCTCTGTGCTTGTGCTACAAACATCAGTTTCTTCCTGTAAGGTTAAAAGCAGCTTCAAATGTTTTATTCAAGACATATTTCAGCAAGGCAAAGTTTATTAGATGAAAGGCCAAGTATAGACCCCATTCTGATTTCCCCTAAACTCATGTAAATTAATAGGGAGCATCTCCAGTAGCGTCAGTCTCTGCATGTGCTTGTAGGCTACACAGAAAGATCTGGCTCTATGGGTTTGATTTTAAAGTTGCTGTGGGAACCAACAATGCTAAAGCAATCCTAAGAAATGTGTATCAAAGAAATCTCCTTGGCTTCTTTCTTTCTTAGCTACAAGCTAGTAAAATCCACAGATAGCAGTTTCCCCCAAAATAAAATAAAGATGAAAAAAAGGCCACACTAAAAACAATCAAAGAATACATATATCAGCAGGAAATGAGAGAAAAACAAAACCAACACCAAAGCCTCAAGACCCTAGCAGTGCTCGCCAGGCAAAGTGAGAATGGAATATGTCTCCATTCTTTTACTCCGCATTAAAATGTGCTTGTTCCCCCCTAGTGACCATCTTATTTGATTTGTTTTAAATTTTTTTTTTTCTGGATTGGTTTCTGTAATATCAGTAGGAAACCAAGAATAAAAGTCCACTTTGCCTCCTGGGCCTTGGCAGAATTATTTTATATCCAGCAAAGCAGGGAAGGAGGAGGGAAGGTTTTCATTTTCTGCTTAAGTCTTGGATCTACCTCTAGTATATGGCAACCCTGCATGGCTTCAAGCATGCTTGTTAGGTGCTGAGCTAAAGGTAGTTATAATTAAAGGCAATTTTCCATCTACTGCCACAGTGCATAGGTTTCCAGGGAGCCAGCTCCTTGTCACCTTTTCTGTGTACTTGTGGCTAAATATGAATATTAATGAACTCTCAGTTCTCCTCACCCTCCCCTTTCCCTATTTATTCACAACTATTCTGTCTTTCTGCAATGAAAGAAGGGAAAAAAAAAAAAGGCAAAATATAATTAGCTTCTCTATGAGCCTTCAGTCTGCTCTGGCATCAGTGACTGATCCTCCCACTTTGCCAGTGGACAACATACTGATGAAGAAAAGGATCTTTAAGAAGATGGGGGTTTGATTATCTTCAGCAGCCCTGACAAGCTTCACAGAGCCCTGAAATGAAAAGATTTCTTGCTTGTCTTCCTGGCCATGTCATTCAGAGAGGATGTTTCCCTGCCCAGAAACAAACATTTTACGCAACTTGAGGCAGAGCATTTCTTGGTTGAAAATCAGCAAACTCTCAGAGGGAGTGAGGACAGAGGATCTGGTCTGGTGCTACTGATGCTAATAAGAATAGGGACATCTCCTCTACACCAAGCCAGGGCTTCTCTAGAGCTTGCAAAATAGCTTTAAAACTGAAGTGAGGATCCACAATAATCAAGCCACATCCTTGGTACGTACAGTCTGATGACACTACCCACACCAACTCCCAGGTAGACTCTCCTCTCACCAGTCCCAGGTCAGGTGAAGCCGGGCACAGTGAGCTGGGCTGCCCCATCACAGGCTGACTCCAGCTCGAGAGATGGAGTCAGAGAGCAGATATCACCACAGCCTGTTGTCTCCTCCCAAAGTTACACCGTCTTGGAGAACTAACAGCAGTGCAGCACATCTCCGCCCACCAAGGAGGGCAGGAGAACCTGCAATGAAAAATCGTTCATAGGATAAGGTGCCCCGCCACCAAATGGGAGAGGACTTCAAGGTCGGGGGGAAGGACACCAAGGAGGCGGCCTGAAAGACAAGTAATTGCTCTTGCTAGCCTGGCCAGGGGCTACCACATCACCAGGAAGGAAACCAGGCTTCCCTTTCCTCAGCCTGCCTGTCTTTCCTGGGCCCCATCACTGCACGAACAGGTTGAGTCCCACCGGTTCTTTGGTATCCTGCTCCACTGAGCACCACCTCCGCCAGGGCTCAGCAAGTCAAGAGCTCCCATTTCCCACCTACTCCTCACACCTCAAAAAAAAAAAAAAAAAAAAAAGGCTGGTCACAAGGACTGCTGTGAGGACCCTCACAGTGCAACGATTCATCATTCATGCCCAGCAAAATTAAATGGGCTGGTTCATACCACGCCACCAGCTCCCTCCAAACTGGAGCACATGTTGCTGCATCTTGCACTCTGAAAGCACGCTCCTCATTTCACTCTGCCCCCCAGAAACGTACAGGCTTGCACTGAGCAAGTCTGCATTTGGGCTGAAGGATATTCCCCAAAATACAAGACAAAAAGCTGATTCCAGCCTTCTCCAAATTATTTTATATTAAAAATTAATTCCCTTTGACTGTGTTCGCACCTCTGTGGTGTTTACTGACTGAAAACATGCTGGTAAATGTGTTTACTGAAGAAACATTCCCTGCACCAGCAAATTTTAGGCAAATATTTGTGGTAAGCAATTTTCAAAACTGCAAACCCAAATATTTATCCCAGAAAAAGGATTCAAGAAGTCTGCTCAAAGGACAGAAACGTACCATGTACCCTTTGCCTCCAGCCAGCCGTCCAGGCACCCAGCAGCTCTGCAGACAAAGAATCCTTCAGAGGGATGCTGGGGGGCTCCTGATAAAGTCCCAGCTTGCTTATAGGCAGACCAAAACCCGAAGGAGAGGAAGGACAAAAAAATGTATAAAGCAAGCAACTCATGGCAATTATTTGCTCAGTGTGCCCATCGTGTTTGCTGAGAGGAGGAAGCACATTCAGGGCCTGACCCAGCTCCATTGAGGTTCAGGTGAACTGGAATCTATTCCCTTCTGTTTCTCTGGCAAATGAACAGCAGCAGTGCTCGCTCCAGGCTGCGTTTTGCAGGCTATGCCCTTAGAAGCAGAGGCAGAAGGATGGTGGCTGCTGCACCTCAATTAGATATGAAAATATCATGTAGATGGAAAGTCAGACGTATCTGCAGAGAAGCCCTTATGTCTGCATAAAGCAAAGGGCAATAAGGTAGCTTAGGAGGCAAAATTTATACTAGATCTAAGCCAAGCATCTATAATATATGTTTTGTTTGGTATTTACACAAAATCTATCTGAAAATGAAGGTGCCTTTAGTTGCCAAGTGCAGCAGATGTGTTTTCTGCAAACTGCTGCCAAAAATTGTTAAGAAAGGGGGAGCAGAGGAGGAGTTCAGGTCCTTCAGCATGGAGAGCCTGGTGTCCAAATACTCCAAGTCAATCTACTAGCAATAAAACTTAAAATATCTAGATGGATGAGACTGCAGCTGATTATTTTTAACCTCACCAACAGCACAACAATCAAATGTCAGCAGCAGAGTTCAGCCCTCCTGCCACGTACGTTTGCCCATCACCTACAAGCGATGTGTGGGAATGGCCAGAAGTCCTACTCTAGGCCAAGCCTGAGGATCTAGCAGAGCAGGATTCAGACGAGGACTTTGATGCTGCCTCCTTCAAATAAACTGGGTGGTGGTTTAGGCTACCAAACAATTTGATCTCACAGCCCAGTCCTTCCTGACCATCCCTCCACAGTGCCCTTTCTTGTAGGAGAAGATCTGACCAACCAGTGGCATGATGCCCTCTGAACAGTGTGAAGCTCCCTCAAGTTCAGTACCTCAGCACCTCGATGGGAGTGGCAGGAGGAACATGTATTGCCACCAGCCTGGTGCAAATGCCACGTTGTTCTCTAAAAAAAAACCAAGAGGATTTATTTTTCAGAGTTCTCAGCCTTTTCATCTTTCATGACCTAAAATTTCATTCTCAAAGGACTACTTTGATGGCATTTTAAGCAGAACTAAACATAAAAAGCCCAAATGGCTGACAAAAGATCAACAGTGTTTTTCCCAATGAGACCTGTGGAAAACTGTATTTTTAATGTGCACTTTTAACCTCTCTCAGACTCCCTCTCTCAGTGACTACCACACAACATAGGGTTCTAGCCATCAGAAGAATTAAACAAGTGTCTAAGAAGATAATGAAGCAGTAAAACTCAAAACAGAGATTAAACTCTCTGGAAACCTGTGAGTAACTGGAAAACGCTTAGAATGATGCTTCATTGCAAATTGGAAAATAAGCAGAAGACAGTTTTGTTTTAAAGCAGCTGAGAGTATGAGGAGATGGTGAATTTGTAGAATTTGCTATGTACATATGCAGCTGAATGTCAAATACTGGGAAGGCTAATCTATTCTCATAAAGGGAGCAGAGGGTGGTCGTTACCAGCAGCAAAACACCCAGTCAGACCCTGGTGGGGAAACAAAATCTTGAGGCCACAATGAGAGCTTGTCAAGCAAAGACAATTGTCCAGTCTAGACTGGTGCTCACACTCCTCCAGCAACGCAGGCACCATAAAACATCCAATGCACTTAATGGGAAGCATCTGAGAACAATCTGAACTCTGATACCACTCGAAGCGTCATGCTGTCAGCCAGGATATTGTGTTATCTGCAGGGACACCCTCTGAACCACAGCATGGCAGAGAGCATCACAGAGTCTCCATGGAAGCCATGGGGCTGTGACTTGCCCTTGGCCTGTTGGCCCAGGGAAGGAGACGCACACAACCACGTCTTTCTGAAGAACTTGCAGGAACCCGTTTGCACCAGTTGTTGTGTCGCACAGAAATTCATATGTCAAGAGTACTGGCCAGGTTGGTAATTGCTAACTTTGTCAAGACGGACAAAGGAAAAGTCCTCAGCACCTGAGTGATCTGAGACCAACACAAACTCCCCTACTGGAATTGTCATAGAACCTGTATTTGAGCCCCTGATAAAGGCTCCCTACGTTAGAAAACCTTCCATATATTAATAAGCTTAATTATTTTCGAGTCTCTGGAGTTTAATCATTAATGCACTATAATTAATGCAAATGCCAGTCACTATGGCTGAGTCTACATTACCTGCTGAGATATGCATCACAGAGTGTCAGGCACCTCAGGGATCGTGGTGTACACCCCTCTCACTAGGCCAGGGTTTCTCCTGCGGAGATTAGTGTGGACTTGAGTTTCATCCTAAGAAAATATGCCTCCAGGCTCAGGAACCAAGAAGTGCTGCTTCATTCTGCAATGTTCTGTATATAAGGACAGAAAACCTCATCAACTGCCTTACAAGCCCATGCAGAAAGGTGGACTCTGAAAAGCACCTTCTGCTGGAGGCCAGCTAAGAGAATAAAAATATATTTTCTTTACTGCTCCACAAGGGATGAAGACTATTTAAAAAGGAGTAGCCAATAACAGTGGTAGCAACAGACAGTACTTTCTGAGATTACACTGCAAAGCAGTATTTGCAGAAAACCAGACACTGGTTCTGACTCCAAGCCGCAGAGACTTTTCCTTGGTGCAAGTCCAAGCTTCCACCTCCGCCACACCAAAACTGATCAAAATGAACAGCATAGGCTATTCAAGAAGCTCTTGTTTTCAGGGAAAGATGAACGACAGGAGAAACATTTATATCAACACAATCATTTCTTTGGCTCTTTCTCTCTCCTTCTAACCCTGGCTATTAAATAGATCACTCCAGCAAGGAAGTTCTTTATATAAATTCCTTACCTATACACCACTGCTGACTGTTTGATGGTGCTGTCAGCTTCCCAATGCCACAATGTTAAGGTTTTTCTCAGAAAAAAATGTGGTTATTTTATCAGATGACATACTATTTAACAAAAGACAACAAACAACAAACCTCCAACTTCAGACACTGCAGAAAAGCATCATATTGTGATCAAGAACTGCAGAATGCCTGAGGAAGGAAAATACTATTTATTCTTGTAATGGATTTTATGAACAAATCAAATGAGGTGAGATGTTTCTGAAAATTTGATCATTCATCACCAAAGCCTTTCCCCATCTTGTACTCGTCAGTTCTACTACCTGCCAGTGCTGGAAATACATCCTGTACATAGAAATAAATATAAACACACACACATTTACTCACGTGCACACAGTCCAAACAAGTGCCTGGCCTTCTTTGGAGAACAAGTGGATTTATAAAGATGCACAGAACATTTAATCTGTCATTTCTATTTGTTTTTCTTTTAATTAAAAGCTACTCCAACTATTGAATGTGACCTATCACCTACTACTTAAATGTTGGACTTTAACTATTTTCCTCTCTTCTTTTTCCTTCATCTCAGAAATACTCAATATAGTTGCACAGGATACGCATCGTGTTTTTAGCTTTGATTTTGTCCATCAGAATGGCAATGATTTTAGAGTTACAGAGATATAAAAAAATCCAAAAGGTTTCAGTAAATTAACAACTTAGACGCCTCCAAGCATTTTCTGAGGCTTTGGGAAAGAACACACTGTAGTCGCAAAAAAAAAAAGCGGGTCTAATCCTGGCAAAGTTTTGCACGTGTGTGTACATGTTTGTATGTGTGTTTTAATGTCATGAAATACCAGAAAGAAGTTTTGGGGTTTGTGGGAATAAATTTTCAGCATTTTTGCTCATTTAAGGGAGGGCGGCCAAAAAAAGTCTATTCACAGAAGCTTGGCAGCAATCCTTCAGAGAGACAAATAAGTACACTACAAGACAGCGCTGTTCCCTTTCCAACGTGCAGCAATGTAGCACTTCACGCTCTGCTCAGACTGTTGAAGACTGAATGAGGTTTATCAGTGTTCAAAAAGATCATTAAAAGAAGAGCAAAACCCGGTCCTGGCCCTGCAAGTCCTCGAGGTTAGCAGCTGCTGGTCTGGGGGAGGTACTGTGATGGGTTCAAAGACTGGAGGGTATGTCTGCTGGGGCCATACCATTAGTGGCTGATTTGTCTCTTGCTTGCCAAGTGTGGTCAGTCCTGGAGTCACTCTGCAGCTTGTGCTTGGGAACTAACTATCCCTCGATTTTTCAGGCTGAAGGCAGATGGTTTTCTGCTATTTGTGGCTACTGGGGTGGGGGGAAGTGTAGAATTTCTCTCGTTTACTTTTCACCTACCCTGGTGACTGGTTATCAAAGACAGTTGATAGAAATGATCTTTGGCTTTCTCTTACCTGTCATTTTCAGACTGGATGACACCTCACTCTGAGGAAGCAACGTTGCAATGATGAACAATTTCAAAACAACTTACGCGAAATATCGTGAGACTCCAACTCCCAAACTATTGCCCCAAAAAAAAAACCACAGAGGTTACTTTTCTCTTTTATTACTCCAATACCCTCTTTTTCCTCCTGCTCTGGAAGATGCTTTTCCTTCATCTTTCATTCCTCCTCCCCTCTCAACGGCTGTTTTATCTCTCGTGGCACACAATATCTCCCTCTCAGTATCATTTTTGAAATTTTCTTTTCTGCCTGCCTCACAACAGTGTTAAAAGATACTCTCTCAGGCATGAGCTTCCTTAGCTGGTCCCTCTTCAGCTACCCTGCCCCTCCAGAGGCTCTCTAGACTCTGTGGTGCTTGGATGTGTTGAAATGCATCACATTCGTCTGACCCCCAGGGGAAGCCCTGCAGCTTCTGAGGTAATAAGAAAGCTGAGCTGCAAAATCTGGTAGGGAGAGCATCCTAGAGGGACACCAAGATGGATACATTCAACATTATTCTTCATATGTAATAAAATTGGCTTTGCTAGAAGTCTCACTATGCCTTCACCATATTCCTGACTTTAATTTTTATACACGTGAGATGCACAAAGATCTAAAGTGAGAAAGTATTCAGGTTTGCTTCCAAAACTGGCCACATACTTGCAGTGGTATGGCACTGTGGAGTAACACAAATTTTGAAAATGGTTTCAATGAATGAAGCAGATTTAAAAAAAAAAAAAAAAAAAAGAAGAAAAAAAAGAAAAAAACCCTGTGGTCAGCATTATGATTTCCTTCATGATATTCTCAAAGATATAAAGGCAATGACTAGCTTGTTTCTAATATATTAGAAAATAAAAAAGAAATACATCTAAAACTTATCACATTAGGGTAGTTTTAAGAAAATGGACCATAACACTTTTCTGGCAAGTGATTTGCTGTGAAAATACTTCTCTTGCTGCCCTCATACCATAACATTATCAGACAGGCAGGCCTGATCAGACATAATTGAAGCAGGTTGTTTGTTTTTTTTCTTTTGTTTAAATGTAATTCTGAAGTGGTTTTACAAACACACTCAAACATTAGCACACTGCTTGAGAGGTAATTTCTGAAATGCACGTGTTATTCCCTTCCAGTGTTGATACAAGAGGGAGAGATGAGTTTGAAAAGGCACTTTGCATCCCCCCTGTACCACACTGAGACAAAGACCTGACCTCACACTTTCACATTTTTGTTCAGAGCTCAGACCAAAGGGGCTTTAACTGCTTTTATCTATTAGTCTTTGGCTTCAGCTGGGCCACATAGTCTGGAAATAGCCACGTAGGTTAGAAATTTGTTGAAAATCTGCTGAGGGTGGTGGAGCTTCAGTAATACACTTGTATCACCGTGTATTGTTCAAGATGTGAGTCATTGTTCTGGTAACGAGAGGCAATCTTTTTAGGACTGCCATTTTTTAGGTAAGAAATGCTGATTGTTGGGTTGAGCTTGGAGAGTCACTGCCCTCACAGTAAATCTCCCTACAACAGCAGCTATTGCTTTAGAGGAACTTGTTGGCAAGTGACGTTCCATCTATACTAGTGAAACAAGGATGACAAGGACCATCCTGGGGCAAGGAGGCCAAATGGCAGGGAACAGTCTGTGTCCATGGAATTGAATTCTCCTACCTTTTCAAAATGCATCCAAGCTACCTGTTTCCACAGGAGGAGGAATGGTTCCCCAGCTCCACAGATGGTCTCACCCAGTTCCTCACTATCCTCATGTTTCTTCTTGCTTTCTCACCCAGGTCCTTCTCTCTGCAGCTTATGACCACTACACTTCTTGTTTTGCCTGTCAGAGATGTAGAGAACAGACAATTACTTCCTCTTTCCACTTGAAAACCATGATCATATCCCCTTTTCCCACCAGTCTGCTCTCCTACAGAGTAAATAAGCCAAATCTTTGCCTTCTTTCTTCTTAGACCATGTGTTTAGGCCACGTTTTCTAGATATCTTAATCTTGTTTTACTCCATCCTCTCCAAGTTATCAATGGCTTTCTTGAAGTGCAGTGCCTGATACTGGACATTAAACAGCTTTGCCAGTGGAAGGATTATTTCATGTCTTTGTTATTTGCACATCTTAGGATGGACTTTCTCCTTTTCACAACAGGCTGATGTTTTTCACACCTGCTTGGCTTGTGATCCAACAGAATCCTGAGATCCTTTCTGGAAGAAATCAAAAGTTTCTCATCCCGTATTTAACAATTTATTTTTTTTTACCCACTACCTTGACATAGGCACTGTGGAATTTCATCCTATTTGGGGGAAAATTCTTCAATTTGTCAGAATTATTTCTAATTCTAAATATTTCTCCTATTGTGCTTGTAGTCTTTCCTCAGACTTGTTTTATCTTCAGACTTTACTAAGCCTCCCATGATCCAGGTCATTAAAAAAAGCATTGGATGAAACTGCAGAGAGAACAGGCACTTGTGTGCTGCTCACAAGGGGAAATTTCTAAAGAGCTGGCACTTTATCACAATTCCATAACATATATTTTGAAATTCCTGTCCCCTTTTTGATATCAACCACCATTCCTCTGGGCTGTGAGTCTCAAATTCACTCCTACACAAAGGCTGTAATAAATCCCAGAAAGCATTTTCTAATTGATAACTCTGAACTTCAGCCAGACATACGAATCTGAGATCTTTAAATTATCCTAACTCATATCTGTGTGGCTTCATGTTTACTATTAGATATTGTATATCCATTCCAAAGAACAAAAAGGTTTGAAAATCCTGTGGCCTTCTCTGTGATGCTCTGCATCTCCTTGCTGAAGGTAGGTTTTACACATATTGTGAATTAACAGAGTACTGTTTGTCTTTTATTGTTTTGACTGGCACAAATTTGCTTTTTTTATCACTGTGCTGAATTTCTTGCAATCTGAGTCACTTCGATATTTGATCTCTGTGTTATGGGGTCTGCACCACACAGGCAGCCCACTCCTGAGCTGAAGAGAGTGCCGTCAGTCAGAAACTCTTTTGTTTCAACTCTAATTTTGCCATATAGACAGCTGCATAGACCTGGGAAGACATTCTAGCTCCCTACCTTGTTTTACTACCAGTCAGTGCTAAAACAACACAGCAGACAAAGTTTTCTCCCTCGTTTTCAGTAAAAGTCCAAAATTAATACCCGCAGTGAATTGCACCCAGCTAAATGCACTTAACTACAATTATTCTTTTACATTTTCAGTGCATATTTACAAACAACATCTTGGAAATAGGCTACCAGATCTTCAGCTGGTGTAACCGTGAGGCTCCACAGATGGCCAGGAAAACAGTTCATGAAGGCATTATGTTATCGAACTGTATTATGTTATCGGGTTCTGTAAATCCTGTTTGACAAGATCTGCTATAAAACCAGTTTCTGCACCCCTGAGCCTTACTGTGAAACACCTGCATTTAGATTTCTTTTTTCTGCTGAGGGCAAAAATATTTTAGAAGTTGAACCTCTTAATGGAATTGATGTATCAAGGAAGAGCAGGTGGATTTCTTAAAAAAAAAAAAAAAAAAGAGGCAAACAAAAGGAAGGGAAGCAAAAGAAGGAAATTGTAGTTTCTTTAGTAAGAGCCTTTCTGTAACAGAAAGCTAAAGAAATACTATGAGAGATCAAACACAGGAAGATCAGGAGCTACAAAAGCTGAAGATAAAGCAAAATTAGAAGTTAAAGAAGCAGAGCAGGAATACGATCTAGAAGGTCAATTGATAAAATACGTAGCAAGCACTGAACCCACACCGATAAATACCGCTCAGTATGAACCGAATCGCAGCCTAATAATCACATCCCATCCACTTTTTGGTACTATCTATCACAGAAACAGCAGGAGGCAGTGGAAATCCAACTTTTTGCCCATTCAGAAGGACTGACCTTGCTCGGGGCTCCTGGTTGCTGCTCCACCCTGCTGTGAACAGGCAATACCATCCCTCAGTTGAGTCTTGTAAATGGATGAGGCAGCACATCTGGGGTGGGAATGAGGCAGGAAAGGTGAGAAGCTGAATATGTAGCCCGTGGGATTTGGGTCCAAATGTGGTTCATCACAGGTTGCAAGAAATGCAATATATATATAATAATTATTACAATAATATAATATATAATACATGATATACAATATACGAAGGTTGCAAGAAAAGCTACACACAGACCAACGTGCAGGGGCATGGAGGAAAAGCAGAGAGGTGAAAGGTATATGAAGTGTTGAGAAACATACACTGCTGAATGGCCCCAAACACATTACTGAGGGTTGGAAAATGGTCTGGAGGAGCAAGGCAGGATGTATTTTGCTCTCAGTGACCTATCTCCAGCAACTGAAAAGTAATTGAGAAATGAAACACCCCAGATCTGTCTCTCCAGAGAGAGACAGGGATAGCAGGTGAGCTGCTGAGCACGACCCATCTCAGACTTCCCAGACACGAGCAGCCCGCTCCCTGTATGGGAGCCTGCACAGAAGAGAATGCCCTGGTGCTGTCTCCTCCTGTGCACAGGTGTGCACCCTGCTGATCACAGAATCGTGGAAGTTGGAAGAGACTTCTGGAGATCATCTAGTCCAACACCCCTGCCAGAGCAGGTTTGTCTAGAGCAGGTTGCCCCGGATCACATTTTCCAGGCGGGTTTGGAACCTCTTCAAGGAATGAGATTCCACAATCTCTCTGGGCAGCCTTTTCCTGGGCTCTATCACCCTGACAGCAAAGAACTTTTTTCCTCATGTTCATATGGAGCCTCCTGGGTTCCAGTTTGTGCCTGTTGCCCCTCATCCTGTTGCTGGGCACCACTGAAGAGAGTCTGGCCCCATCCTCTTAGCACCCACCCTTTATCTATTGATGACCTTTGAGAAGATCCCTTCTCAGTCTTCTCTTCTTCAGGCTAAATAGCCCCAGGACTTTCAGCCTTTCCTTGTCACAGAGATATTTCTGCACTCTCATTACCCTCATAGCCCTCTGCTGGACTCTCTCCAGTAGCTCCTTGTCTCTCTTGAACTGGGGAGCTCAGAACTGGACACAGGACTTCAGATGTGGCCTCAATACCTGTAGAGTAGAGAGGGAGGAGAACCTTCCTCAATCTGCTGGCCACACTCTTCTTAATGCACCCCAGAATACCACTGCCCTTCTTGGCTACAAAGTCACATTAGTGGCTCACGATGACCCCAGGAATAGTAAAGGAAGCTTAGCTTCACTGGGCTGATCCCAGGGTCCCCTAAGGGCCCCATCTCCTGACCAGTATGTACGTGGGCAGGGAAATTCCACTGTCCAGTCTGGTTTGGTCACAGTTGGTCACAGTGCATCCATCCCCAGGTCAGCTCTGGAGTAAAAACTCTGCCTTGTCCGTAAAGAAGGATGAACTCTCACAGAAAAAAAACAACCAAAAAAAAACCAACAACAGAAGTGGAGATTGGATTGAGAAGAGTCCAGGCTCAATATCAAACACTGAGATCAAAGTCAAGTCTGGCTTGTTTTCTTAATATGTTATGGGAAAGTCTTGGCCCCTTTCAAATCAGTAAAAATTTCCAAAGGGTTTCAAAAGGCCTGAGACATCATCTTAAGTTTTGATCTAATGTTTATGATGTTCAGCCTGCGTCATAGCCTACTGTATCTTTTCCAAAATGCTGGTGGATCTCATTCAAGATTGTTAAAAGGACAGACAATCATCAGCAGGAAAAGATGGCATTAGTGCTCAAATATGACAGCACATTTGATACAGGAGGCAGTCACTACTATGTGCCCCAAACCAATTGCTGAAAAAATAAAATCAAAAAAACATCTGCTCTTTTTCCAGCTGTCCCTATTCCAGAGAAGTACTGGATGTCTAACATTTTCTTATCCATACAAAACCACTCTTCATCCTAAACTCTTCCCCGAGCCTGGAGGCTCTTCAGGCTACTGCCAGGGACAATCGCTTGCTCCCCTGCCCGAGCGGCGCCCGCAGCACAGCCAGGCAGGGCACAGGGGTGCCTGGCACGGATCCGGAGCCGGTCTCGCACTCGCACACCTGTGGATCTGCTGGAGAGGACTGCAGCCCTCCGGGCACCACGCCTGCCAATGCAAAGCACACAGATGCTGTCGGAGCAGTAGCCCTAGAAAAGACTGGGAACTGATTTTCTTGGTTTCCTCCACACCTTTTGCCTGTCTTCCAGCTGGTCTCATGCCTGGGGACAAATCCTTTTTCAAAGTGTGGGGGTTTTTTTGGTTTTTTTTTGCTTGTTTTGATTTGGAGAAGATAATCATCACTGTCTGACAGAAATATCAAATTCACAATTCTGAGAATTTTTCAGGCCAACTTCTTAAAAAGAAAATTAAACACATTTGACAAATCCACAGTGAGATGAACAAGCCTCATGTTTTGAAACATTTCGCTTCACCAAAAAAACCTTTCACAATCCTAACCTGCTTGAAGCATGACCAAGCAACGAAGCAGCCTAACAACGCTCGTAAACTAGTACAGTCCTTCTTCATATGATAACTAAACTTTCAAGAAAGATGCTTTAACATATTTTTTTCCACTTTCAGTAGCAATGGCGCTATATAACTTACAGGACACGTTTTGAGAATACCATGTGTTGCTTATACTGGTATCTCACAAGTGTAAGGAATAAACCTCACCACGTAATTCACAAAGCTGTTTGTGAGATTTCGGAGTCTAATTAATCAGAAGTTCTCCGCAAATGAGAAAATGAAGAAATCACAGGGAGATTGAGAAGTGGCACGGGAGTGGAATTGTCTCAGGAAATTAATCAAAATTTGCATAACCAATTATTTGACAGATATTATTTCTTCTAATTATAGCCAGATACTACAGCTGACAGAGAAGGTAAGGTGGCTTTTTACATAACAGCAAAGCACAGGACATCTGTCACCAAAATCTATTACACTTCAAATTCTCTTAGTATATCAATTAAGACAATCTCTGATAAAAATGACAGATAAATGTACATTTCCTATTCTGTGGCTGTGTAAGCAAATTAAGTCCACAAGCTGCTGAGTCCAAAAAATACTGCCCTGTGTGCTCGACATCCTGTCCAGATACAGGGAGAAATCCAGCTGAGATTGTTATCTTGACCCATGCCCAGCTTGTATTTGCAATACACTTTTGTGCTTATATTATCCCATGCTATTTGAAAACACAAAACAACTTTGTTGAGTTTCTAACATCCATTATTTCACCATGCCACATGCTGTTAATCTTCAGTGCTGAGAGTGCCTTTGTTTTGCTTCAGAGTTACCGAACTAAACTTGGTCCATTGGGATTAATTCATCACCAGCAACCCTGGCAATCCTTTTGTGCTACTCCAAATACTAATGTACAGTTCAAACATGCTCATTATCTGTGTTCACACGTGCCCACACGCACTTATAGGCATGGGTATATAAATACACGGGTACATAGACACACACAGAAACAACTCAAATGTAGTTCCATCCTGTTTTTCCTTTAAAAATAATTTTAGCCAGTGGCATTGCAAAATCTGCCTGGCCTATAACCAGGAGCCTGCACCTGCACAGATCCCAGTTGCAGAATCCCTCCTGTAATTGTTAAGCAATTTGCCCGTTAAGCATTGCTGGCAAGATTCTGGCAGATCTTACGCTCAAAAAACCACATTTGTTTGGCTCATACGTTACTAAGACACTGCATTACTCTTCAGACTGTCTAGAAAGCTGCCTGCTCCCATATTAGCAAAAAGTTTTGCAAATTTTCACCCAAATGGGTTAAATGCTCTTTTACTTCCCAGCAGCACAGCCCAAAAGTACCAAATCCTTCCTAAAATGATGCTCCTATCCTACATGTTCTTCCTATATTTGGAGGCGTAGAAGGAGCAGGGCTCTTCATTCCCTGCTCCCACTCCTACTCTGCTATAGAGGAGATGACTCTGAAAACGGAGATGAGGAACAAGTTTAGGCTTTTTCCCTTGGAGAGAACGATTACTTTCTACTTCTCCTCACTTCACTCTCTTGCCAGACTTTCTAGTTAGTCTTTCACTAACATTATTGCATCCACCCTGGTCCATGCAGTTGGCACAGGCACCAGCATTGGAAATGCACTTCAGCCCAGGCTTTAATGTGTGTCAGCAACCAGCCTAAAGATGACCCACAGACTGTGGGTCTGTGCTGCCATTCCTATGGCTTTCTGAAAACCACATTGCTCTATCTTCACTGCTACTGTCCTGCTAACACACGCTACTTACTGCTGGGCTGCAGGAAAACATACCAAACTGGCAAAGACATGGTCTGCAAAAGCACTGATGTGACTACCAATAAAGGCTCTCAAGGAGGTCAGGGAAATGCTGGCAGAACAGGTGTGGAGTTGGAAGCTGAGAAACATTTTCCATTTGTTTGATTCCCCCAGCTACCAAGAAAGCAGAACTACTTATTTACAAAAACATACACAGAAGTTGCACCAGCGATGCCCGACAATCACTGGCTACTCCACATAAAACCCAAGGCATTAAATTTTGGCTGCCTGCTCAGCTCAAAAAAGAGTGACAAATATTAGTCATGTTCTCCATTCCTGCAGTTTCTCTTTCTCAATTCCTCCTCTTTGGTCTTGTGTAGAACAGAGAAAGAGATCAAAAACAAGCAAGAGCGCAGATCTCTGGTGGAAAAATTTCTGAGACAGAAATATGTCCACATAGCTTGGACATGATAAACTTTAGAGATGTCTCTCTCTCTCAAAGTCAACCGCAGGATGATCCTGGAAAACTTCCATTTATGTGCATTTGTAAGGATAATGATATACAAATAACTGTAAATAATATATAAATAACTAGTGAAAGAGGTGAAGCTAAGTGAGAGAGATCTTGCCTTTGATATCTCATAACCAACATAAAGCATACATAGAAAGGCACGTTGAGCCTGGAGTGTTGATTGCTGTAGAAACTGTAGCACCATTTCTGTGCCTTTTACCTCAAATTTACAGGGAAAATAAGAATCAAGGTAACTAAAAATCTGGGCTATCGGATCTTTACTTAATGAATTTTTCAAACAGAACACATTTTGAGGGCATTATTTTGCCTGCCTTTACAATTTCTCCACAGACATACCAGATGAAAAGCTCTCTAGCCATGTCATTAATCTGCAGGTACTTTAGTGAGGAGCTGATGTGCAAGTTTAAAAAACTGTTGAAGATCAGTGCTTGAAAAATGGGGACCATTGTTATTCCATGCCTTGCAGATTATGAACTGATAGCTGTAGTCTCCATCCTTTTCCTTGCACTTCATAACTTGGAAATCTCTGCACATTTCGAGGGGCATTCAGTTAAAAAGGAAATGGATTTCTCTGTCTAATTAGTCTAAGTGTTCTCTCCTAGCCTTTGTCCTTGTCTTTCTGGATTCTCATTTACAGTGCTATTTCAAAGGAGCCACATCTGTTACAATGGGCTGTCTGTCAACTAAACATCCCATATCAGACACCATTTTCTCTCACCTTTTACTTATACTTTTCAATAACAAGATGATAAATGCAGATTTTAGTCAGTAGGTTTCTTTTCAAACTGCTAAAAGAAAAGTTTGCCCTCCTCCCTTATCTCCTTCCAGCTTGCAGTATAGTCTTGATTTAGAGACACCATGAATAAAGAAGAGAAAACGTGGGTGAGTTTGGCCTTCAAGTTTGCTCTTCCTTAGACCACTAAAAAAAAAGAATTTTTTTTAAAAAAAAGTGTAATCATCTTCATCTTTGCATGTTTTAATTGAAAAGACTGTTAATCGCTCGGTAGCAATAGACATATGCCTCCCTGTAAATTTTACATTCATCCCTAGCAGTTGCAGCTGGTGTTGATTTAGTGTTACCCTGATAACCCTGCTGGGTGGTTTTTTACTTGATTTACATTCCCTGTGAAGGGTGGAGGTAATGTTTCCAAGAGTGTGAAAACAAAGTGACCTTACAGCTAAACTCTCCTTCCTACAAGCAGCAAAACAGTGTTTTTTACCATCTAACCTTTAAAAGGCAAAATTTCACGGGTCATCCTCAGTGACATTGCTACAATGAGATTTGTTTCCATCTACCAGACATAAATATTCAGGGCCAGCTCTGAATGTTTGCTCGTTACTTTGGTTTTCCCCACTGGTGTTTTTTTTTTGCACGCACGCACAAGAAAATAAGCACAGCCCGGGGAAGGAGGCAGCCCTTGCGTGGCTGGTTGGCTGCAGGTGTTTCAGAGCCCACCTCCGGATGCGCAGTGGGTGCACAAATCCACAGCACCCCACTAAAGGCTGCTGTGCCACCTCCAAGCCACTCAACCACGTTTTCCAGCCCAGTTCTGGGTAGAGAAGTTAAGCCGGGTCCTGCAGCCAGCTCAGCTCGGGGGAGCACCCACATCACTCAGGCAGGGGCTGCTGCCAGGACTGTGTTGCACTTTTCAGGCTGGATGTTCTCCACAGCAGCTCACTGTGTTGCTTTTATGAAACAGCTCTTTATCATGGCTCTTTTGTGCATTTAAGCTACGAATTCTTAATATTGGTTGTGCCCGGTTCATCAGTGACCTGGTTTTACTAGGCCTTCAGAGACTCCATAACAACACAAATAATGATTAATAGTAACAATAAAAACCTTTGTCTGAAATGCCTGTGTCTTGTTTGTAATGGATAGCTAGTGGATATTTTATGCTGCAAATTCAGCATCACACTGGGGGATGAACAGTATTTTTTATAAAAAAAAAATAAATCCATTTTCTATCAGTGTGTCATCAGTTACTTGCTGCTCTCTTGTGTACAAATTCTGGTAGGTCTGAAGCCAAAGTTTGTCTAACATTTTAATCTCTTTGAAACACAGGCATTGCCCTTTCTGCTGAAGTTGTATATTGAAGCTGGACTTAATATTCCTTATGAAAACTGTGAGAAGAGCAAGCAGAAGCAGGACTTAGTCTTTACAAAGACCAAGATGTGCCTTTTGCCGAGTGAAACAGCTGTGATAAGAGGCGGTTCCACCACACAGGGTTGCTAACCGCTTCCTTATGTCATTTTCCACCGTTTCCATTTTAAACAACAAAACTCCGTTGGCATCAATTGATCTTTAACAACTAGTGATTGCAAAGGTTTGGTCTTTTTGATTGCAGGAGGATTTAAATTAAATTTTGACACATCATCTTAGCAGGGCCCTTAATACCTTTAGCTCCAGTTTACACTGAGGGGTGGGTATGTGAGATGCAGACTTTATCTGATCTGAGCCAGCCATAGAGCAGGCGGACTTTGCTGCATTTTATCTCACAATACAGATACCTTCTCTTGGATTGTATTTTGGCTTTGCCAAGTTCGGTGTGAAGCACAGCATACAGCCAGAGGGAACAAAAATCTATGGTTTTAAACAGTGTTCCTTAATGAGCCTGCCCCAAATTAAAACAGCCTCCATTATAACTTCAAAAACCATCCCACTTCTCAAAGATATACTGCATATATCTCAGAAGCAAAAGAAGCCAAAGGGCTTCTCCTTCTTTTTTTTTTTTTTTTAGTTTAGCTGCCAAATGCTGCATTAACTCCCTGGCTGAAATGCTGATTCATCAGACCCTACTCATCAGAAATGCCTGTGTGCTCCCAAACAGACAATGTCTTCTTTTCAGAGAGTTTAGATGCCTCTTCTGTGACACGATTCAAGCTTTATGGCCTCTAGAGATACCTTGTCCTTAATCGGTTCTGGGTTGCCACCATAGATTTAGATCTATTGGATACCCTTTCAAAACCTCTCATAGGTAGAGGAGCATGATTTATTTTATCATTATTATTATTTTATTAATACTTTAATTATTAAATGAAATTATTGACTCTGGTTTTTTACCAAAAAACTCTCCTCATTTGGAAGTTGGATCACAGGTATTGCTATCTATCCATCTCACGGGGGAATATTTGTTTTCAAGGGATCCCAGCTCAGCAGGCACATGTTCTTTAACTGGAAATAAAGTGATCCACAGTGCTATCAGCTCCCTTGATTTTCTGATTTCACTGAAATCCTAGGATTTCAGCGGGAAGTTGGAAGCTAAGAGAAGATCAAATTAACACAAGAGCAGAAATGAGAGAAAGGCACAGTGATGTAGAAATTGGGGCAAAAAGTATTGGTTTCGTAGTTCAGGGCAGAGGCAGCTGAAGAGGCCCAGAGTGTACCTAGTAGAGGGCAAATCACCTTGCTCTGTAAATGAGCTGACAAGACAAGTTCTCATAGACATCTAGTAAACGTAATTTTAAAAGAAAATTACTATTATTTGCTTTTAACTTCAAAAATGCTAAAAAAAATTTACAACCTGACTTATGAATCTTCAGGGTCTGAGTCTGACAGAATCTTTTTCTGTTACCACTGTTGCCAATAAATACAGAACAAATAGTTTAGATTAAAGGCATTGCAAGGCAAACGGCATATAGGGCAAAGAATATGACAAAATTCATAACACGGAAAAAAAAATATATTCCCCCACATCTGATTCACCCACATCTGGTGATAATGCGATTCCATCAAAATTTCATCTTTGGATTCAAAGATACTTGGTTTGGGCCTGAACATGTTCAAATTCATCTCCTTTATCAAGTGACAGTGTTTTTAAAACATTGTAATTCCCCTTATACTGGTATTTTATGGGCTCAAGTCCCATGATCCCTCATGCAGCTGTCAAAACCTCCAACTTTCCCAGGACAACCGTTAGAGTTTATTTAAGTGCTATCTGTGCCAATATCTGGGGCATTCTGGAAATCTGAGGGTAGCACAAAATAAACTGAAACAGAAAAAAATGAAACAGGGAATATACTGCTCACTGACTGAGTTAATACAAAAATGAATTAGATAATAAGAACCTTCTTTGAAAAGAAGGAACTGCCAGCAGAATTTCTGTTTTTACTGCAAAACTCAGTCCTGAAAAGCTGCTAAAAAGTAGGCACTTCACCCCAGAACTGAGGGTTGGCTTCACATCGCTGTGCAAATACAGCTTTTGCCACAGGACAGGCACGTTCTTTTACAGCTTAATAAATATGGCAGTCATCCAGTCACGTCCCAGGGATGCCAAACCTTGACAGCAAGCGCTAAGTGGGGTAAGTAAAATACTTCCAGTGACTTCTACAGGGCTATCTGCAAGGATGGGAGAGCCACCATGATCTGACCCTAAAGGACTCGGGCAAGACGAGCAGAAAAAATGGGTGGATCTGAGAAAGATAAGAAAAAAGCAGGACAAAAGTCACGACAAAACATTACAGACGCCTCTTGCCTTTTCTCCTTGTATGTTCACTGGTGACTTGGCTGAGAAGAACCCAGTCCGTCCCAGCGGCAGCAGGGGCACGGTGGAGCTCAGGGCTGGTAGGCAGCAACGGGACCAGCCAGGAGCCAATGTGTCACTAGGCTTTCATGATGCATCTTTCTTTGTAGATTTGTCGGCCTGCTGGGCCGTGTAGCTTTTCTGACACAAAATGTACCATCCGAAGAATACACACTGATCAGTCTTAAGGTAAATGCAGGGTTACAGATTTAGTTTTCAAAGTTTCCTTTCAAGTTATTTAAAAAAAAATAAAATTAAATTGGTACTACCAAATCTAATGACAAGGCTACCCTGCTGAGTTTGGAGCCCAGAAAGCTATTGTCTCCCTGGTCTATGTATCCTAGACTGTGCTAATGTTTCCTATAATGCAGCTAATAACCAACCATCAGCAATAAATGCCTTGTCATCTCATTGTCGCACACAGCAATAGCTGGAGCCGTGATACTGACAAATGAACCTGCGTAATCACTTTAGATTTCTTTGTTACATTTCACAGTGTGAAGATTGCTTCCGCTCAGCACGGCACAAAAAAACAAACAAGAGCTATAGCTGTCTCCTCTATCAATCTCAGCTTATTTTTGTCAGCCCTCTGCCTGTACAGCCACAACCCCACCATCGCCTGACAGTGGTTTGAGGGAGCCGATGGTTTGGTGAAGGGGAGATGGATGGTGGTCAGAGCGAGACGGATGGACCTCTGCACTCTCCCCTCTCCTATGGTAAACAATTTTTGCCTTGAGAGAGTGGGCAGGCAGGGGGAAAGTGAACTTTTTTTGTACTTTTCAAGGCTTCTTCATACGGAAAGAGAGAAAACTGGGGAGTGGGGGGGACTCATTAAAATCCAGTTGAGTTTGCCATTTTCCCTTTTACCTTTTCAATCTTTTTATAGTTTCAAATCATTAACTATCAGCATGAAGCTCAAAGGTAGCGCTAGCCATCTATGAAACAGTGACACATTTGACAATAATGCTTTTGAAGAGCTTGTCACATCCTCTTCCCAAATCAGTCTCATTAATGCTCAGACTGTCTCTCTTTTCTCCCTGCTTCTTTTCTCCTGATTTCTCTCTAATTAGCTTGGTTTTTTTATGCTCCCTCGTTCCACAGTTTGAGCTTAAAAAAAAACAACAAAAAAAAACAGAATGAAAAAAGAAAAAAAAAAGAAGGGAGGTAGATGTCATTTCCATGAACCCCAAGGCCAAGTTAATCAGCAGAATTAATGACTCTATTACCCATTAGACTTGGGGCTATAGTGGTTATATGGCAGCACCCAGTGTTCAATCCCATGCTTCTTACTTTGCTCTGACAAATGTAAACTTTTGCTCTCTCCTGCCAGCACACTCCCTGATCCAGCCAGCCCATCACGCTCCCCTTCAGCCTACAGCAGCCACTGTCACCCAGGAGAGCACCCTGGACATGCCCCTTCCACCCTCCTATGAGAAAGGTTAGCAGAACTTACCAGCTGAAACCAAGGAGATGGGCAAAAATGAGGTGGTATTGCTTTTTCTTCTCTTTCTTGCATCTGTCTCCTAGCACTGTGTCCAAGCTTTGTCACTTCTGCTACTGCCATTCTCCACGTGGATGCCTGACCTGGAAGAGTGGCTATCAGCTCTCTGTGCTTCAAATCCAGTGAGAGGCACAAGGCTCTACAAAACAAGAAGCCCACAGAATTTATCTCTTGCGAAGTGTTTCACATTTCAATCTACACAACCCAGCTGTGCAATGGGCAAAACATCACCTGCTCTTCTGTTGGACAGAAACTGGAGCAGAAAGACAGGCTTTACTATCAGGAGCAACCAAAGAGAAATAGCTATTGAGCCCAGGTGCGAGCTCCTGATGCTCATGTCATTGGAGGATATGCCCACAAAAATGGCAGGAAAGGGCTTGCACAGGCTGGGAGTCACTCTGGACAGACAGTGGGCTCCCCAAAAGCCATTTGCAGGGTTTATTTCAAGAATCCTCTCCCAAGCTTCTTACAGCATAGCACACCTGAGCCACTCCTGCCCTTCCATGCTGTAGGGGGTCAGTCCTGGCTCCAACAGAGCAGAGGCATCAGAGAACCCTCAGCAGGGCAGCAATGCTGCCCTTCAACCTGCTCTTCCCTCACACCAGTCAATGTGGCACCTCTGTATAAATGAGGTCAGGTCTCAAACTGGGTCGTCAGGACATTCTGCTCTCAGTTTGCCTTCCCCTGCTTTTGGGTGCACTTTCATTAGGGGGCAAAGCAATGATATTGTTTGAATCACAGCAGAGTGAACACGTTCAGGCCCTGAGCTGATGAAGATCTGCTCTTTTTGTGTTACTGAGTTTTGCACGGAAACTTTGGGTAGTTTTTTTTCTTCCATTGTTCCAGTTGCTTGATTCACAGTTTTAGCAAAACTGCATTGCTACACAGGCAAATACAGACAGCTCTGCTCCCAGCTACCTCACTTCAGGAAGCAGCATGTGTTTGTGATTAAAAAAAAGGATATGATAAGAAAGGACTTTTCTTCGCTTGAAGAATGAGACGATCTTGAATTGGTTTTCTGAGAGGATAGCCTTATTTTCACACTTCTAACCAAAAAAAAACCACGATCCCTAGAAATGATTTGCACACCTGCACTAGTGTGCAGTCCTGAAGCCTTAAAAATCAGCAACAGTTCTGCCTTGATCTCACTGGGAGTGAACTGACTACTGGCAAGCATCTCGTGTTGAGGCAGAACAGCTGGGCATCATCCACAGGACTCAAACCTCTCAGAACACACAGCAGCCATCCCGAAAATGTCTGTGTACTTCTGAAAACACCTCAGTCCTTTTAGCCCAGGTGATCTCTGTGCTTTAAAAGAAACAGAAAATTAAGCCCTTTGGACACTGAAGCAGTTTTGCTGATAAAAATGCAGCCTCTGCACTGAGGTCAAGAGCCTCTCTTCACAGAAAGGTGCAAGATCCAAGTCGTAGCCATATGAGGTACAAGCTGCTGGCACAGCAAATAGTAGGGACATTTTTAACTAATAGAAATAAAAGGCAAAAGACAAGTGCTATGTGCTAATGCACCCAAGAGCATCCTGGAAAGATAGATACCTTTTTATAGATGCACCCTGTTAGCTCCCTGCACAGCTTTTACCTCACACACACAGGCCTTGCTATGGCAGAGATGTGAACCACGGTCAGCCAAGACTGAACTCTGCCTCCTTCTTCTTTGTAGAGCACAGCACTTAAAGGGGACAAAAATAAGAAGCAGCATCAAAGTGGCTGTGCAAGGCTCCCTGCTCCTCCAGGGAGCAAAAAGGCTGGAAGCACGACCTCTTCCAACTCTGCTGCCTGTCACAGACTAGGTCAGTCTCTTGGAGTTTTTATACTATAACTTCATCGTGGTGACCCTGTTTCCAGCTCTGTCCCTGACCACTTCTTTCTCTGAGTACTCAGCAGTAATGATTTTGGTGCCGTGGACTCACCCCTGCACCACATCCTCTTCCCCTCAGGTATGAAGGTTTATGCTGCATCGTGAAGCCCATGCACGCTAAAAAAATCGCCTGCACAAGCTGAGCCCCAGTGCACCAGCTCCCCTCTATCAGCCAAGCAGAGCAGTCTGTGGGATTAAACCTTTGAATTGCAGCTGCAGCACTGAAAATTAACTGGTTCAGGTACTTAACCTGCAGAAGTAAAAACACCACAAACAGTGCTGTGAGTTTGGTTGCCCACTGGTGCAATTTCTTTCCTCCTTCTCTCATAAACTGGGACTTTGCACATGTGGCCACACCAGGTTCTGCAATGACAAGTTGAAAACACGGTTCCAAAAAATACAGAAGATGCATCTAGACATTATGAAGCCCCAGTATCAACCACTCAGCCTCTCTCCTGTAATCCATTCCTGTGGAGTAACGACAAGCACTGGTATAAGCGAGCAAGCTCGTTCTCCACATCCCATTGACTGTAGCTTTTCTCTTCTTTGCAGAGGTATTTCACACCCTCCCCAGATAGGTCTATTTCTTCTTCCCAATGTGACCTTGCTTGGCAGCCATCACAACTTTCATGTGGCTGCAGCCCTACCACGTGAGGCTCAGGATATGACCTAAAGGAGGAGGACAAGGCAGCGGGACCAGGAGGCTGCAGACAAACAGCTGCTCAAGAAGTCAGTCTACGGAGAACATCAGCTCCTCAACACAAGCTTTAACTGGCTGGTTTGGGCAAAGGAGTTACCAAACCCAGTAAAAAGAGCTTTAATGTGGATAAAATAAATGATAGAAAACTGAGTTCTTCCCCTACTTTCCTTTAACTTTTCTTGAATATTGTTGCATTTCCTTAAAGCTTCTTCTCAAAAGGCCAAATCATCTGACGTAAATGGGAGGTGAATCTGAAATAGGTGAAAAAAAATCAGAAATCTGTCTCAGAGTGCCTTTTGGACTGGAAACCTATCAGGAGGTTCTGCAGTCCTGGTGTGGTCTTCTAAGGCTCAGTCCCATCTCCCTCACAGTTGGCATGAAAGCCACAACTGCTTTGCAGGCTGCTGCACGTGGCCATTATGAAGAATTTTCTTATGTGGACTTCATAATGCAGCGAAAATGTGTGCTCCAAATTACCCTATGAAACAGGGAGAAAAGTTACCTTGGAGGTCATTGGGGGAGAATAATATTCAGTGAAAAAATAGGCTAAAATCCAGGAGTAAAAACTGGGAAGCATCCTAGCCAGTGATTAGCATTAGCATTTCTCCCACATGGAGACATTATTTCGCCACCACATTTTTCACGCGCTGTTGTTTCAGATTCACTGGACCAATGTGACTGAGCAATTGCTCCCCGCACCCAAAACTAAACTGACCTGAGAGAACATCTTTGATTTTATTGCCTTGCTCTGAATGCCTGTTCAGAATTCAGTTCTTCTTTAGATATAGCTTTAATATGCACTTTTCTAAAGTGCTTTCAACAGTAAATATAGCAGACCAGGGATAAATTTGGCCCAATGAATTTAATCACATGAAATAGTGTAAAGGCACAGGGGACATCCTTGAGTTCCAACTCATCTGGCCCCCAAAATCCATAGTAATAATATTTTTATTTTAGCACTCCTACCTGAAGGCCTCTAGGTACTTTAAAAAAATGTATAGAGTAGTAAAAGCAATTTAGTCCCCAATACTTGTATATTTTAATTCACGGTAGATTATTATTCCTCTGCACACATATTGCTTTACTCATCTACATTTTTATACCCTTACTTCTTATTGTACGACTAGGTTCTTAACTGTATTTATGAACTGCTGCATTTTCCCCGTGCACTGACGCACCTTATTATTTATTCATAATCTCCTATTTCCCTTTAAGCTATTGTTCGCAATCTATATTTTAAAAATCAATAATAAAGCTTAACCTCCAGATTTTGACTTTTTAAACTAAAGAAGAGGCTGCATTGGGCAAAGCGATGTTTGGTTTACATGTAGGAGTGAAGACAGGATTTGGCCCAAGACAACATCACTCCAGGTAGGAGGGAAACCATTCAGATTCACACCGTATCCCACCTCTCTCGCACGTCAACAGCGAGCAGGCACAGGTACCAGCCGACTCCACGCTCGTTGTGAGGAGGATGCATTCTGTTAGCACCAACATCTCATTAATGATCAAAATTCCTCGTTAGCAGCGGGTTAGCCAAGGCTATAACGGCACTCTGCAGTGCTTCCCGAAGCACCTTCCTGGAAGCAAGGATGCACTTGGCAAGTCCTTGGCAGAGGTACTGCCCGCTCTGACAGCACCAATACGGGTAGGTCTGCGGGCAACCGTTCGATTCAGGTGCATTGTGGTGGGAATTATCTACTTTGTCGATATCGTCAGCGCTAGATGTTTAAAAATATTGTACTTCTGAGCCTGGTGTTTTTCCATGTCTTGTTCCCTTGGAGGGCTTTCCGAGAGAGGAACACTGAGTGCGGTTAATCTGAATGAACTGCTAAAATGGATTAGTTAAAAATGCATTCAATCTCTACGTGCGCATTCTCCTTCAGAATTAACTTGGTCTTTATAAGATTTATCTTACTTGGAATTAACTTGGCCTTTATGAGACTTATCTTACTTTAATTCTGAACAAGAACATCTACACAGGAATTTAAACCAATTTAATCAATACACTTTAAATTCAGATCATTTCGGTAGTTTGGATTTCTTTTCTGCCACACGCCTGTGTAGACTAACCCATGACTCAACATGTCTGAGAGCTGGCCAGTGGAGGGTAGGAATCTGCACAGCATCGTATCCGTTTTCCTGAGAGATTGGCTGCTTCCTATTTTCGTGGGCATATATGCGCTCAGAGAGCCTGGCAAAGCACCCACAATTTTCACACAGAAATCCTCTTGAAACACTTGCTTCTGAAAACAGCCAGGATTCTTTTCATCACAACCACACAAAGACACCCTTAGGAAGTCCATGTGGTTCTACCAGGACTGAAGCAAGCTTCTCCTCTGTGCAAAATTCAGACCTCCCAATGGAAGGAGGCAACTTTACCATTTTTCTTAAATTCCCTCCCAGTGGACGGTATCATGGGGAGACACAGAAACTATTTCTAGTAACACCTTTTATTCACTGAGCTGTCATCACCAAGATGACAGGGTCTTTGCTATCTACCAGCTATTCCAGCAAATCAAAACCAGTTCTCTCCCTGGAGCTGGAGGAGACCAGTTAGTCCCGTCTGATTGTTTGGTTTTGGTAACACTGTAACGTGGATCATTTAAGCTACTAAAGAGAAACTACCATGTTTCTCTGAGTTTTCTGTCCCAGAAAGGAGGAGAAATGAGCTATGAATACAAAACCTTACTGTCTTCAGCTTCCTCTCTTACCTATATATTCATATTGATATAACTAAGCCTTCTGCCTCTCTATTCAGTATGTTTCGCCTCAGAAGTCATATATTTCACTGTTCATCTCCTAGAGGGCAGCCACAACATCCCATGAAACAGAGTTGTCATTTCTTTACTATTCCTTTGGGGTTCCTACCATCATTCAGAGAGGCCCAAACAAGTCTGTAACTTGCAGGTTTTTCCTTTGCTCTGTCTTTTTTAAAAGAGATTTGAAATAAAATCCTCAATACCAGCAGATACAACACGTAAGAGAAAGATAATTTTTGTTGCTGGAATTGAGATAGAAGAAGAGAGGCCAGTAAGAGTCAAGAAGATGATGCCTTAGGTTAGAAAAAAGTGAGGTGTTGGCTGTGTCACTGCCTTCTCACAACACAGCCACGTGCTCTTGGACTGAATGAGGAAAGATGACATCTTTACACTATACATGTCCAGTCACTGTCATCTGAAAATAACTGGCTCATTGTGAGCACCTGGACAAGTGTCACCAGAGCTCTTCATCAGAAGTAAATAAGATTCACAAGCAGAAGGGCTCATTCTGGTTTTGATGCCATTCTCAAGCCTCTGGATCAATGCCTTTCCCTCCCCTTTCTCCATACAGAGTCAGCCATCAGTTTCCCAATATACTTACAGCACTGCTCTGTCCCCCTGCCTGTGTCCATCCCTATCCCTTTGGCTTCACCGACTTATCATCTAGCTTTGTACCCCAGACGGCATCTTCCATGGAATATCTTTCCTCTGTCTTATGTAGAGGCCAGTTAAAAAAAATTTCCATCACTGTATTTTCAGGTTTTCCTTCTTCCGGTTCAGACAGGCAACCAAAGCACTTTTCCAGGCATTAGCTACTCCCCTTCTCAAGGCCTACAAACTCACCTCTGAAAAAGGTATCCATCCTCCTTGGCAGCATCACCTCCTCTTCCTTCCAAGCATATTGTAACGATGGTCTCCAGCTTGACATGCCTCACACCTTCACCTAAGCACTCCAGTTGCTTGCTTCATCTCCCACCAGCCATCTCCTCCATGTCATCACCAGCACCAGCTTTGCTGCCTGCTCCTCAGTTTCTTGCGGTGATATTTTAACATGCTCATTAGTACAGATCCTTACACAAACACCCTCTCTCTGCTTGTCCACTAGTTCTACCTATTGGTCCTTCTCACCTCCTCATCCCGCTCCTCTCTGCAGGGAGGTCTCATACAACCAGCTCCTCAGTGATGCTACTGGCTGCCCCAGCCATCTACCATTCAATGTACAGCATTTTCACTGCAATGGCTTTCACAGCTTTGAATTACTTTGGTCCTCTTTGCCCTCCTTCCCTTTTCTTACACTACACAACTTTATCTACGTGTTTGTAGAGCCTCAGCCAAACACTGCTACTCCTGAGCCCCAGTTGCTCCTACTGAAATACAGACATTAAATGATTGTTTCTTGGGACAGTGGAAATACCCTGGATATTAAGAAAGGTGCTGCCTTGTCTCTCTCACACACACACAAACATTAGGTGGTCGTGTAGAGCATAAGTGAGAGGCTCTACTGAAGACAGAAGCAAAAGGTCAATTTGCTAACTACATCTTATTGCAGTAAGAATATCTGTCATTCTCTTAGTGGTTTGCTGCTTGGAGGGTGATTTTAATTAAAACGTAAAATGTCAAACATTAGTAAGAAGGAGGATAACCCTGTGGGGAGCGAGGATGAATCAAATTTATTAGTCACTAAGCAGCAGGTTGGTAGCCCTTCACTTGGAGAAATTTTAAAAGGCAGTTAATGGGAAATACAGAATCAGACTAATCCCCCACCCTGGTCTAACTAACCTTCTGAAAAATAGCATCACAAGTTTCCACCAATTCCAGAAATTAAAGAAAAATCTGCTACAGAGATTAAAACAGCCTCATTTTGTGTGTGCAGGACACATAAAAAGTAAGCCTCATTTATGGACTCTAAAGGAAAATGTCTCTCTTAGGGGTATTTCTCCCTGTTATCAAGAAATGGCTGTGTTTGTACTATACGCAGCATCTAACAGGAATGTAAGAGCCACTGGCATTTGGTAGCAAGCATGAAAAACAATCCTTGTGACTATATTTTAAGGTGCTTTTCCCCAGAGCAGAATTTGCCAGTTCCACACTGCTCAGGAGCAAGGATGTCTATAGACCCCTTGGCAGGCAGGGAGAAGGTCAGGACTGCAGCACATACAAGCTCTACCTGTTCTCCTCCTGACACCACACTCTTGATCTCTAGAGGTCCCTTCCAATTCCTAACATTCTATGAGTCTGTCTGTTTTCCTTATCATCTGCAGACAAATAGCATCTGATTATTTTGTAACGTTCCCTTTTCAAACGTAATAGATTCAAAAGAAGAGCAGAACAACATCTCAGCTATCCCACAGATACATTGCCTTGTGACTTGCTCTCCATGCAGATTACTGACAAGCTTGTGAGGATGTTGAGAGCCCTCTACCTTGTGCAGGCAGCTAAATGCACACAGTGACACAGAGATTACCACACCTTGCAAAAGAGGGGCTGTGGGTGGGTGTCTCCAGCTGGATCTTCAGCTCTTCTACAAATGTATGGTGGCATTTGCTCTGAGGACCTCTATGCATGGCAGAAGCTGCAGATTTCAGTTGATAATGATGTTCCTGGGCTTATTTCCAGCCCTTGCACACTGTTTAGTCATAGGGCAGGGTACAAATATTCCTCTCTGGTCAGTCATGGGCCACACACTCGGGCTGTGCCCTCACATTGGGCTGGCTCTTCATGCCAGGGCTATGCTGCCCTGTGCAAAGGAGGTAAGTCCTGTCCCTGAGAGGGTATCAGCTGCTACAGCACAAATTGAGGCAGTTGTCTGAACAAAGAAATTAAATAGGGGGTAATTTTCACATCATTGCTCCATAATGCAGTGATTTTTTTTATTAATGTGGTGATTTTTTATTTTATTTTTTTTTTCAAACTTATGATGGGGTGTAAATTCTGGTAAAGATTTTGAACAGCTTTTAGCTAAGAGTCCTTAAAATCAAACTGTTTCACTTAACTTGAAATCTTATTCTATATGGCAGAAAAGACAGGCAGCATTTGGGAGGTGTTTGGGGGGGAAGAATAGAGCAACAATATAGAGCTTACAAATTGCAACCAAGTGGAGCTGTCAATAAGATCTTGCTCACCATATTGTCACAGAATTTTCCTTCTGTGTCACGTTGGTCATTACTGTAACACTACATGAGAAATCACTCCATCTGTTAAAAAAGAAAAGAAAAGCAGCTGCTATACTCTTGCAAAGATGGAATTAACAAACGCCCAGTAACCGTATTCCTTTCAACTTTTGCAGTCACAATTTTAGTCCCACTTTATTTGTGCCACACAGGCCACCGAGCAGTTCTACTGCCATATTAATAAGGCCCTCAAAAAGCTCATTAACTAACATGAAAGATGCTACCTATGGAAAGTGCAACGATCATGACAGTTTTAGTTCCTGCACTGATGGTTTGGAGGGCATCAGGTTTTCTCTGGTGGCAAGGGAGATGTTAATATTTTGGGGAGGGGAGCACTAATCCAGTCGTTGCAGTAGGATAGGGGAAACCTTCATAGAGATTCAAGATTATTTTGCTGACTTAGCTTGGCAGTTGAATCAGGTGAGTGCCATTACATCCAGCCACAGAAAATAAAAGCGTCTGAATGTGTGAAGCAGAGGAGCCTGGAGCAAGAGGAGCAAACTGCCAGCGGAGGCACTTGAGCGCGGAAGGAAGCCTGAGTTAGGATTTTATGACTTACCATTAACACTGAACAACACATGGAGCCTCTGGGAACCAGGTTTCATCAAGATCACAGCCAGGCTGTATGTACTAAGAGAAGATCTGGGTGGGATCACGCCTATCCACCATACTTTTCTGAACCCAAATTAGGCTGGAGGGTGGCCTGTAGCTCCTGTGATTCAGGGGACATTGTGCCAAGCTCAAGGAGAGCCCAAATCAAACATCTATTAGAGACCAAATGCTAAACCAGTCACATTTCTCCTGTGAAGGGTGAGATCACTAAACACTGCTTACCAAAAAGAATCAGTAGCAAAACCAGACTCGATAACCAGTGCATTTAAACAGCTCTTGAAGAAGAAAGGCTGGTTTGAGTGTGATCAGGCAGGACTGCATTGAAGATTGAAGACAGCATGCTGCAGTTCAAGCTGGCTGTTAAATAACGCCCCAGGCAAGCTCCACTTTTCCCAAGGGATGCCTCCTCTTCTCCATGTAAGCCTCCTTGCCCTCCCCTCCAGCCCCTCAGGCTTGGCTCTGGAGGTACGCATCCCACCAATGGCTGCCTTCCCACTGGCAGGCCCCTGCACCAGCTTGAATCATGACCAGTCGTGGTCAAGAGCCACGGAGCCACAGAAGGGTGTTTGAATGTGTACCGCCATATTCATGTCACCCTTCTTATGCTCTTCATCAACCATCTGCTGTTGGCCAGGGATGGGGATAGGAGCCTCGTTGGAGGCATGATGTTACAGTGGGGATAGCTGCTATCATGCAAGGGTGGTTTGGGTTTTTTTCCACCAGTTCAGACATACATTTTTTTCCTGGAAGGTTGTTTCAACAAACTTGTAGCCGCATCTATGCTGGGAAAAAAAGTACAAGATACAAACGTAGTTCCAGCTGTTTGAACAGAAACCCCCTGAACTGAAAGAGATGGGGGCATTCCTGATACATTCACTTTCCTGTAGGACTCTTCAGTTCACTGGGGGAGGATTTACAGCTATTCTGTGGCAGAAGGGAAATGCCAGTAGGCAGCATCATTCCAACAGTCTGCAAGATGGTACTCTAATTTTCTGGAAAGAATGAATTTCGCTATAAGTGCGTGAGTTGTATCTGTTCATCTGGTCTGTTAATTCATCCGAAGGCTTCACCATTTTAATAGGCTCAATGGCTACTGTAGCTGGTGGGATACCTCAAAATAATCATTAGAGATACTCCATTAACTTGAATATTATCTACGTTACAACAATGCAAAGACCTAACTGAGATCAGAGTTTCATTTTCTATCATGAGGAAGTAATAAAAATCTAGTTTGGAAGAATTTTTATGGAGAAGGTAAGTAATGGGCAAAGGGAAATTGAGGCACAGATTTGAAGTGTGGCCACAGGAGGGTAGCAAAGCAAGGAATAGCATTACACGCTTTGAGTCCCACTGATACATTTCTAAACAAGACCTTCATGTTCAGTATCAATGTAAGATATTCCAATAAATCATTCTGCTAGTGAAAGTGATCTAAAAACCCCAAATAAATCAGTTCCCATTAAAACTGATTAGGAAGCTCTGAAAAATCAGAGCTTGAATCAAATGTCACCAGAGAAGGAAATAAGATTTTTATTTTTTTTCCCCATAAAGAAGAAACAAAAAAGCGAAACAAAGAAAAGCAAACAAGAAAACCCATCCTGGGAAAGTTTCCTCCAACACAGGGTGAAACTTCTGACCATGCCTGGAGAAAGATATAAGGTGCTAGAGCCCACACAGCCTGGCCCAAACTTTTGCTCATTTTGGAGCACCTCATCGTGGTGGGCCAAGTCCTCCTCATTTTCCCTGCAGCCTTTTGCAAGCAAACACAGCTGGACTGATGCCAGAGACCGGGTTTCCTGTCCCTGTTCTGAACAGGACAAGAGCAAACTTTTAAACAGGGGCTTCCAGCCAATGGGTTTCTCCATAGGATTGAGCTCAAGGACTGTGGAGTCTCAAAATCAGCAGAGGAGTCAGGTCTTCTGCCTATCTCTGCTACCTACATGCACAGGACAGAGCCACTGTCTTAGCATACATCATGGGGTTTAAACATGCCAAAAGTATGCTGTAAAGGGCTGCTTGACTTTCCATTCCTATTGTTTTCACCAGGGACAGGCCACAGGGTTTGGATCCGTGCAGGCATTTTAAATACCACAACGTTTGCGGTTACCATTTACGTGGCTTTGGTTCAAGCCATCCTCTGTGAGGCAACACAAGATGAAGGCACTCAATGCATCTGCCAGTCTGCCACCGTGCCGGTTTTCAGCATAAAGGGTCAGCAAAACCACAGCACCACAGATGAACTTTTACATAGTCACATTTATTGTGCAGATGAAAAACTGTTCTACACAGCAAGCCTGCCCAAGAGCTTGGCACCACTGCAAGAACCAGTCTACGTAGCAAAATGGATTTTATCGCAGGCTGAAAGACTCTTAAAGTCCTTGAATACAAAGAGCTCCATTTAGAGAGAAATTGCAGTGTGTAAATATAATCCACAATCAAGGCTCTCAAAGTCACAAAATAGCATGACTATATCTCTGATTACTAATTTAATCAGGCACCACAAGCACTTAAGTGAAGAACCCCAACCAGACAAAGGGAGCTCCTTACAGCTGTTTTTAGCAGGCTGTATTTTGCAATAGCCACGTGAGCACAGATCCCAGTTTGTAAGCGATCCCATGTCTCAGGGGCAACATTTACTAAAACAAAGTGAGATTGCACTGGTGTTAATCACGAGAACCTTCACAGACCTAATGCTGTGTTGGTAAGCCACGTATTCACCATGTTAAGAGCAAATCCAAGTCTTTGCCCCATTCATGCTGGCTTCCATTTAGGCAGGATGCATCAGAAGCTAGAGCTAGCTTGAATGGCTGGGGGGGGGGAAAAAAAAAAAGATACTTTTATTGGAAAGATCCACCATGATTTCTGGTGCAGGAATAAATGAATAAATAAATTAGTCAAACCAAAACCAGACAGGTGTCTGCTATAGACACAAGCCTCATCCTGAGTCCTAAGTATCTTATGCTCTGCAAAACATCTGGGGAGAGCAAGACTTGCTGGGGTTTTTTGAGCTGAGACCTTGCTACAAGCTCCAGAGGCACAAGGGCCACCACTGTCAAGCCCAGTGCAGCAGCACATCCCATAAAGAAGCTGGAAAGTCCTCCTGACTACATTTCCCTCCACCCCACTTCAAGCTCCTGGGCAGTAGCTGGGGGGAAAAGGAAGGTCAAATGTTGCTTTATTCTTTTTAAATTGCCAAAGAGCACACAGGTTTCTCTGGCTGTGTGTTAGGTACCTTAAATATACCTGTGGATCTGGGTGCCCGAGTGCAAGTACATATGCAGCCTTTGGTTTTTATCCCACCTCCCTTTCTCCCCTATTCACCTTGTTCTGTCCACTTTCACCAAAACCGCTTGGAGCAATTCAGCTACGACCAAGGCACCTTCTTTTTGGTGCTGTGTCACAGAAAGCCAATCCCATATGGACATCTCAGACATAGCAGAGCAGCCAAAAATGATGCAACATTTATACAACTATTGATAAGTCCTATGACCAGCCCACTGCTGCTTACAGACATTAATTTTAACCATTAGGTTAATTTACTGACAGTATTTCAAAGTGATATAAAAATATCTGTATGACACATACCTTCTTCCCCTCTCCCACTTAGCCATAAGCAAGCAACGGGTGAAAAAAATTTCAAAATGCCACATAAAACGAAATCTCTGCTTTGTTGGATGTATTAATAGCTCAACCCATTTTCTGATGTAATTGCATTAATTGTTCCTGTCCCAACTGGCTCTCCAGGAGAAAAAAAAAAAGAAGGTTCATTTAAATACTGAGCACAGAAAGTGTTGGGGTTTTTGTTATGGCTTTGTGCGCAGATGTGAAGCAGAGTGCTAAATATCAGCACTCTGCCTAGTTGAAGGCTGTTGTGTTAGCAGGAATCCTCACCTATTCGTACAAACTAGCGTGTACCAGATGGCTCCATGGGAGTCAGGAGGCTTGAAATGGAGCAATCATTCAGTCTACAGATGGAATATACAGTACGTTCCCAGTTAAGTAAGGGGCTCATTTATTCAGATAGATTCTGCATATATGGAGCGTGTCTCAGAGGACAAGCTAGTTTCTGTCTCCAGATTTCTAGCAAATTTCTAAGCTAGGTCCATCCTCCATCATGTTTCTGCTACCAGAGTCCAGGTAAAAAAAACCCTTCCTAAGAAGGTGAAATTTTGCTCAAGCTCTGCTGAACGCAACATTTGCAACACGCTGTGCTGAACACAGCATTTTGCACACACTGAACATAACATTTGCAATTATTTAAAAATCTTCTTGATCTGGAAAATAAAAGGTGCTTCGATTTTTATTTTTAATCTTTTTTTAATTTTCACTCATCATGCAAACATTTGGACAGAACCTTCTAATTCAGTGCTCCAATCAGAACAGAACTATATATCTATATGCCAGCTATGATTATTTATCACCTGAAAATAAATGAAAGCCTTAATGCTAATTAAGACCTGCTGCAGCAACACCTACTGTTGCCATGCAGAGTCCCAGAAGAGTCAGCCATGCCTGCCTTTGACGTCTGCACTAAATGAAGCGCAGAGGCAAGACACATGCCTCAGAGGAAAGAGCTAAGAAGGATCCTGCCTCTTCAATAGACATTCAGAGAAGCCCAAGACAGGAGTTTCTGACATGAGATTGTCATTACTTGTCTAAGAACACAAACTAGAAAGTGCCCTGAATGGTATTAGGGACTCAAGCTTTTCAAAGACACTACAAAGTAACTTTGCTCTCAAGGCTAAAGAGCAAACAGGCATTCTAGCCTCAGATTTCTATGGCCTACTAAAACTTATCTAGGCAAATAACTGAAGAATTAAAGTGAAAAAGTATTTTCAAATGTCTGGGTGAAAGATTCATTCTTTTGTATCATACGGCTTTATAGAGCTGATTCTACAGGTGAAGGAGTATGAAGAGGTATCTGGGTTTTGGTGAATTTTAACCAAATTCCATGAAAACACAAGAGCTTACGTTCCACATAGAAGGAAAAAAACCACAACCTCCTCTAATGCTTTGGCTTCACAAGCAAAATGATTAAAAACATGCAAAGCCTTTCTCTCCATATCAAGTGTTGTCTCTGTTTAGGGTTCAGGGCAAACTCCACAGGGCAGAACTGCTGTGCGCCCCCTCTCTCCCTCCCCCTTCCCTCCCAAGGGAGGATACAAAGGGAAAAGAGGAAGGAAGCGCCTCACACCAAATTGGAAGTTAAGACTATGAACGAAATTTAATAGGTAACAGATAACCAGGGAGAAGGAAATATTAAGGGGAGGGGGATATACAAAAAAATATACAAAACCAGTCCGGGAATGGCGCTGGATTGTGCAGACCACGTGGAGCCAGGCCTAGTTGAGCTAGATTGTGGTCCCACAGCAGCACAGTCCGACGGAGAGAGAAAGGAAGAACGAAACCCAAACGTCCTGTCCTTTTATAGAGTGTGGCAGGGAAGGGGAGGGAATACCAGGTGTTCATGTGCCCCCCCCCAATTTGTTAACTCTTAAACCACAACAAGTCTAAAAGAAGGTCCCAAGAGCTTGGTCAAGCTATCGTCTAGATCCACCCCAAGTAAAGTCAGTTCCCACCTTGGTTTTCCTGGGACACCAAGCTGCTTCGACACACTTCAAAGAAGCTTCCTAGAAGTATCAGCACCTCCCTATGTAAGTATTCCCAGCAACTATTGGCAGCCTCCACAGAGGGGAAGAAATGGCTTCCAGGCTGGCAGACCACCGGGTGCTGCTGCTTCCCTCTCCGCAGTCCATGCTGCTGCTGCCTACTGGGGGATCGCACACTTGATCCTATATTTTTCACCAGTAGGCATAATCTTGGCTCCCAGTGCCTGACACAGAAGACGTAACATGTGATAACGGTATAGTTTACAAATGTGAACATCACAGGGAATTCATTGATTTATAACAACAAGCTGGAGGAGCAGGATGAGGGAATTGTTAAGGGACTGTCTTCTATCGTTTTCCAAGGATGGGAAGAACTCAATTATACCCAGCAGCCTCACCTAATGCAATTGTATTCGCTGGCTGTTTGCCTTTGAAGTACCTCTCCTGCAGTATGTCTTGGCAGTGTTTTCTGCCACATCAAAAAGGGAAAGTTTTGCTACCTGTGCTTTTGGAGGGCTCATTAAAAACACACCAAGTAGAAAGATGGAGCAGAAAATTGGTATCGAATCCTCCGGGGCTTTTTGTTTTGTGTTGTTTTTCTTCGCAGATCACACAGAAGCCCGCGCACCTCGCGGACTCCGTTGCAGAAACGTTGATGCACGGACGGCTGTTAATTCATCACAGCTTTGCTAGGCTACTTGTCTTCATTTGCCATGAACACAAACAAATTCTACAGACACACCATATCAAATCTGTTCTCCTGAAAAGACACATTCACTGGTGAAACAAAGAGAAACGTAATGGCAATTAATAAACTAACATTTACCGCGTTAATTAGCATCTCCTAGAGGGCTTGATTATGTGTTTACACCAGTTAGATACAGCTCAGTATGAGAAAATACCCACATTTCATACATCAAAAGACGGTTCTTTCATATTTCCTCTTCCATTCTTATAGTAGTGAAGTGTGAAGACAAGAGCATGAAGGAAGGTAGAATAATTCATTACCTTGTCTCCTACTGATTTGTACATTCAATAATTTTTTGGAATAAACACAAAGCCATAAATTAGCTTGTAGCAAAACAGAATTAATTGAATGTCTTAGTAGGATCATCAAACCAAGGTTTAAAGTCAATTTATCTGCCTGGGATTTTGTTAATGCAGCTTCAGCTCATTAGGGCAAGAGCTGATGCAGTGGATGGGACACACAGGCTCATGAAAGTACAGGCCAGCCCATGTTTTCTCTATTTAGGGACAAAAATCTCTCATATGCATACACAGACACATGGATACACATGTACACCTACATACATTCCGAGAAGAAATAGAGTGAACCGTAAATAAATAAATCATAAAATATATGCTCTTGAGAAATGGATTTTATGTCAAGAGGATGGTACAAGGATTTCAAATGCCTCCTGACGACATCTAACCAGATTTATAAACCCAGATGTTCCCATGTTTCCTAGGATCCTTGTAGCACCATGTTATTTCCATAGCTCATCAGCAGTGCAGACGTTGCTTTAGCAAGCAATGGATTCCAGAGGACAGTCTGGTTACTTCAGCCTCTCTACCTAAGAGGCAATATTATGAGACTGGAAATGGATGTGGGACAATCGTAGAATCATTAAGGTTGGAAATGACCTTCAAGATCATCAAGTCCAACCATCTACTAAACATTACCATGACTCCTAAATCATGTTCTGAAACGTCACATCTACATATTTTCTGAACGTCTCCACGTATGGTGACTCCACCACCTCCCTGGGCAGCCTGTTCCAATGTCTATCCACTCTCTCAAAATTTTTTTTCCTAATGCCCAACCTAAACCTCCCCGGCACAACTTAAACCCATTTCCTCTCATTCTATCACTAATTACCTGGGAGAAGAGATCAACACCCACCTCACTACAACTTCCTCTCAGGTAGTTGTAGAGAGCAATAAAGTCTCCTCTCAGCTGCCTCTTCTCCAGGCTAAACAATCCAGCTCCCTCAGCTGCTCCTCACAGGACATGTTCTCCAGACCTTTCACCAGCTTCATTACCCTTCTCTGAACCCGCTCCAGCACCTCAATGTCTTTTTTATACTGCAGCACCCAAAACTGAACCCAGTACTCAAGCTGTGGCCTCACCAGTGCCAAGCACCATCACTTCCCTACTCCTGCTATGATTCTAGTAGTATTGTAGTTTTGGGAGATGTTTTGGTAGCAAGTACCATAATAATCTGTGTATACTTCATTACAGCCAGAATGCTGCTTCTCAGGAGGGCTTTCAACAGTAAATGCTCCAGCTAAGCAAGGCAGGTGGAGCACGGCAGGAGCAGCACAATGCAGAGCACACCCTCAGCTCCTTCAGCCCACTCCCATAGGCAGCAGGTTAGTAGAGTTTCCTGAGCTGGTGCTACAGAGAAGCAGGAGGTAACAAGCACCTCATTTGCAGATCAGAGCTTGAAGCCTCTCCTGAGTGCTCTGCCCTCCCAGATGTGGCCTCCAGCAACAACAACAGATTTTTATGGGACTGGTGAAATAAACCCACCAGGATCCAAAAGCAGCTCCTGGCTGTACCTAGCTAAAGGAAAACTCCAAGTTGACAAAAGACAAAGTAAAACCACAGTGTGTCATTAGATGGGAGAAGGATCACGCAGATAGCAGTTCAAACAAATCCTGGAGAAGGAAAAGATGACACAGTGCCGCACTTTAGCACAGCCTCAGATGAAGTCAGTGATGGTTGATGCCAAAGGCCAAACACAACACCTGGCACATGAACAAAGTCAGTGTGCTGAGACAGTCAAGAAATAAATGGCATTTCAAATCTCCAAACTTGTGACAGACAACTTGCCAGCTGTGAGCATCTCACTTTTGTCACTGCATGTGTATCTCATGCTCTTATTCCTGTTTACTGCTTGCGTTTTGGGAGGACTTCAGTCTCAACCAGCTCTGCTGAGAGCCACATAAGTGTACAGTGGCAGGAGGCAGTACTTCACCGTCTAGTAAAGGGAGGAAAGAAGCTGCAGCAATGATAAGAAATTGAATGATGAGACCTCTCAGAAAGGGTGACAGGCTGTTCAAGTCACATCTTTAACACACTCTAAACACAGCAACATGTCAGACTGTTTACAGACTTTAAGCTACAGACAGCAGAATGACACAGGCGACAATCTCCAAAAGCACCCATGTTCAGGTCCTCCTGAATTGGGCACTCAGAAGTTTTTGATAATGTCAGTAGGTGCCTTTGAATGGCTTACTGAGCAAATCGTGGTAGGAGTGGCCTTTTTGCACCTTCGACTGGCCAGAAACTGTGACCTCCGCTGCAGTAGGTAGCATTTTTGACACTTTGAAATCTTTGAAACTTCAGCCCTAAGTATCAGAGATTTCCGCGCACAGCAAGCCAGCCGTGAGAGCATCTGTGTGCCTCAGCCTGTGCCATGCTGAAGTGCTGTGAGCACTTGGACACGTAACACGGACACAAACATATTTGTTCTCTCTTCTGCCTGGCCACGTATTCGTTACCCCACAGCTAGCTGCATATCCCTCCCCAGTTTACTGATCTGTCTGCTAGAGACAGTACAGCAACATCTTAAATAGGATATATCCAGCTGGGAAATGGAAGGCAAATAGCTGGCAGCACGACTGCCTTCCTCTAATGGTCCCAGCTTTCAGTCAGCTTCTCCCTCGCCCGCTGCCTGTCCTTTCTCGGAGCATGGCTGGCTGCAGACCACCTGATATGAAGGAGAGGTCTGGCATTTCATGGTCTAAATAGACTCTCTGATGTAGCTCCTCATCCTTGCCAGACACCCCAGTGCTAGGCTAGGTAAGAGAGAGCGAGGGCTGAATGGTGTATACAACGGTATTACCCAGGACTAATACAAATATTTTGCCATATATTCAACCAGCATTGAACCTCGCACCGCGAGCTGTGGTGGACCAGCGCCACTTCACATCAGACTTCCTAAACAGGAGTAAACTGTTCCCAGTACGTTTAGCTGTAGATAGAACTTCTAAAACTCCCTATGAAAGAACTATTTTCCTAGTACCTTAATCAGTCCCTGATCAGACACAATTCCACTTTCATTTTATGGAAGGAACTTAGGACTAAGTTGCCCTATAAAGAGCCAGCAATAAAGTAGAATCAGGACTATTCTGAAACCTAGCCCATAAACAATATTATACAGACTCCAAAATCTTCCACATTATATAGACTTTTCACGTGCATCTCTGAGAAGAATATTATTATTAGAGAAAAATATTTATGTTTGCAGTTTCCCGTTCTGTGCACACAAGTTACTGCTCTCCTCTCCCAGACAGCAGACATTTGCCTTTTTGCCGTCTTCCCCTTCCACAGGGAAGGTCCCTCTGACCCATGAGGTAGGGCACTGCATAGTCTCTGCAAAATTCTTCAGCAGCAACTTTTTGTACGAAAATGAGAATTCCAAAATCCTAGATATGTATCTGCTTGAAGAAGATTAACCTGTTTGCTTTCTTGCAGTAGAAATGAGCTCACACTAGTTAATAAAAAGATTGTTTATTTTTGGTGCATTTACATTTGTTGGCAGCTTGAATGTCTCTCCAGCTCCGCTGCTTCCCCGTCCCTCCCTTTCATGTGATCTGAAAGCAACTTTGGTTTGTCTCTCTCACTCAGAGCAAAGCAGAGCTGCAATAACAGCAAATGGTCCTTGGAAATCACAGTCACATTAGGCTTCTGTTCAAATAGCTTTTAGGGTTGCGATAATAGGAGGCATTCCTAATAACTGGTGACTCAGTGAGACCCTGCACAGAAGGCCTCCAAATGACAGTACACAATTTAGAATTTAATCTGGAAACAGAGGCGGTGATGAGATTCCAGCTGGGGACCTTCTGGTCTGGAGGCCGGTGCTGTACCAAATAGTCTAAAGCAACTACTTTACCCGACCAGAAAGATGATTAATCTCTTCTCTTCCCTTGAACTTCACAACAACTTTTGGGGTGATGTTTTACCCGTGAAGCGGAGAGAGCCTTCATTGCTGCCTTGACTCTGGAGACTCACCACCCTGAACCATGGCACGTTAAACTGCCGATATGTGGAGAGCATCCAGTCATGCAGCATTAATATGAAAGTTAGTTCCTGAACACTGAATCTCAGCACACTTCACTTCACAGGCCACCCATATTGTGCTTTTGGACTGTCCTTGGTCTGCCATAAATCTAGACTGGATGCTCCCAGAGAGAAAGAAGAGTTCATCACTCACTCTCTCCCTCTCTCAGAGCAATGCCTGCGTTGAAATCACACGATGTTAGCACAACCTATGCTTAGCAACCCAATTTACACACAGAAAAGGTTTCTTCTTTTTTTTGAGAGAAAGAAGCCATGACCCCAGTGGCAATTTTTTTTTTCTTAAAACATATTTTATTTCTTAAGGCATTATTTTTCTTAAAGCATATTTTATTTCTTAAAACAAAGCCTTCAAACCCTTAGTCTTCCCCTCTGTGATATGCAGAGGGAGGGGAATTCAGCACAGACTTGTCTTTCCAAGAAGGGTCATGATCCTTGGGTAGCCACTGGAAAACTGTGAATGGCCAGTAACAAGCACAGTGCTTGGAAAGGGAGAGGATGGATGAGGGGCTCCTGGGTACGGGCACACCCCTCCTACGCTCCTTTTTAATCTTCCTCTGACAGGCCCAGTAGCATCCAGTAAGAATAGCAAGACATCTCTCACACATACAATAGGGAAAGGATAACTCCGCTTCAGGAGAGAAGGTTGAGAGGAGAAAGTGATAGCACTCAGACAGTTGAGCCATCACTACGGAAAATAAACTTCTGGAAGCCAGGACAGCATTTCCTGTCTGGTGGGCAGTCAGAATAAATACCAGTGTTTTAGAAGTATTTTTTATTTTTTACTATCAGTGGTCTTCCAGTGGGGTGCAATATTTGCTAACATAGAGTAACTTGAGTTATCCCCAGATAGTTCAAAAATACAGAGTTCATTGCCCAGATATCTCTATTTAAAATAGATTTGCTTTTGTTCATCAGTGTAGTGCACATGGCTGAGAAATGGCAAGGTGCCAAAATGAAACTGCTCCTAATTTTCAGAGGAGGCCACCGGCTAATTACACAGACTGCAGGTGTGAAGAGAGAAGCTCAAAGTAATCAATAGTAGTAATTAATCTGCTAGACTGGAGCTAAAGAGCTAACAGCTGGACATCAGAAATGGACACATGCAACAAGATCAGCAATAATTACCTCTTTAAATATTGAATTTCCATAGCAACAATTAACCATATAAATAAAGGCTTGAAATCAAGGCTCCGAGGCATGATGCTGAATTGCAAACACAACATTCTCCAAATCAACCCTTTTAATAAAACAGTAACAATATGCTTGGGCTGGGTCGACTGGTCTCTGGTGTTAGCAGAAGCTCAGCTTCTGCTGCCTCCAGATTTTTTGGCTCTTCCTCCTTAGCTGCTTCCAAACCCACAGGTTCTGCTGCAACTTCTCTTCGTTCAACTAGCATACAAAGAGACCTGATCCAACACATGCCTGCAACTCACTCCCTCTCTTCTAAGGCTGTCCACCTTACAGCTTTGGCTTTTCCATCCTCTGGAGGTGCTTTTGCTTCAAAACACTCTGCTGAGGAACCATTTTGGCTCAGGCCAGCAGTGTCATCCTGACTGGGCAGTATCGGACCACTAGCTGGTGGGTGACCTCACTGCAGCCTCTGATGTGCTGTTGGATCAAGCGTCAGAGTGACAGCTCTGCTGAGAGTTTCTCTCAGCATCCTGTCACCATGGGAAGTACTGCCACCACCTTTCCTGGAAGCAATCAAAGACCTCTTGTGTCTCATGGCATGAGCCCACAGCTCACATGGCAGCATTTCCCCCCCAGCATCTTTGTGGGGTCAGTAGCACCTGCAGAAGTGGATACCCAATTTCCCTCCTGGTTTAAAGGGAAAGTGCTTGGCTTAAGCGCTCTTTATCACAAGAGCACTCTGTAGCACGGGGGCTGGAGATCCCAGAAAGCCTTCATTAAGCTCAGGCTAATCTTCTCAATAAATGTTACTTTCTGATGAATACTGGCTAACTCCCACCTTCACTTATTGCAGCAGAGATGTCAAGGCCATCTTCTCCCTGCTCCAAAAAATTCAGAGCAATGAAAGAGGCACAAGTCTGCTCTTTGGTATGTTCTCATGTGTCTGTGGGATCAGAGATGGCTCCATGGATCTTGACCTCTGCAGGCTGCACCTAACCAGGCAGCAACCGCAGACCATGTTACTGCAGTTTGGAGGAATTTTAGCAATTGAAGCAGCCCAGACCAACTTGCCTCCAGCTCCACCCTGCCCGTAAATTCACTGCAAGTACGAGGTGCCTTCTCCTTCCCAAGAGTTAAGTAGTTAAATAAACGCTTCCAGCATATTTGAGAGACCACGTATTAACTTACTTCTCAGTAATAAGACAGGAAATTAAAAAAAATTAAAAAAATCCACTCAGCAACTATAAGCAGAGTCTAACACCATCAGAAGCATTATCCTCCCTATGTCTGCTTTAGCATGAGGAAAATTAAATCACACCTACAGAAATCCAAAGAACAAAGAAATCCTGAATTACATACTTCATTTTGTTCTCTATATTTCAAGAACCAAATCTGGAGCTAGATGAAAACTTAAAGGAAAAATTCTAAAAATGGTTCCCCAAGTTTTCTCCATTTTTGAAATGATAAGTGGTTGGAGAAAGAAATGTCAGAATTTTCCTGCTTTCCAGGATTTTTTTCTTTTTTTTTTTTTTTTCTTCCCTTAGAATAGCCAAAAGTAAGGGACCCATTTCTATAACCTAATACTGGCTCCAGTTAGACAACTCAGTCAAGCAACAGAAACCTGTTGAACTTTCCGTTGGTTTTGGTGAAACTTTATAAAGGCCCATGTTAACTGCTATTAAGGTAGGATAGGGACCTATAATTTTTGCTTCAGAAGGTGATGACACTTTGTAATTACCTTCATGTATTGATTCCCCCAACCATGCCAGCAGTACTTCTGAATCTTCATGGTCTGTAAATATTTCTACCCACTGTATTTCAAACTCTTCTGTAGTATTGATTTGCAATGTACCTGTCATGCTGTGATGTTTTACCAGAAAAGTGCTTTTGCAGCTTTGGAACTGACTGTGTTTTCTGCCTTTCGAACAAGCACACAGCAGTTCAACTCTTTGTAAAAAGCCATGGCCAGATATTACCAACACTGAGCTTCTTTTAAAAAGAAAGTGATGTGCTTGACCAAATGACACATTTGACTTCGTAGATATGAACTATTAGCTCAATCCAGCCACTAGCCCAAATTTAAAATGATGAGGCTCACCAGCTTCTCTCCCACACTTTCCTCCATGGAGTAAGCAGCTCAGCCTTCCATAGGTGTCACACGTGCCACTGTCATTGAGGAGTGTTTGGGGAGAGGTAGAAACTGAAAGAAAGCTTCTCCTCAAGCTTCTTTCTGAGCAGCACCTACAATTCCATCTGTCCTAGTGCCTCAGTGCTCAGGTGCTGAGGACTGATGTCCAGGAACCACAGACACACCTGGCCTTGGTGGAGAGGAGCCAGGCCAAGAGTAGAGAAGATAGCCAGCAAATGCAGCTGCCCAACAACAACCAACTGGAAAAAAAAGCAGTAGATATGACCATTCAGTGCCTCATGCCTTATATCTTCAGAAAAACTGTGCATAAACTTCTGTTTGTCCTCTCCTGCCTAGTGCACTAAGCCTCTTGAAATGCCCATTACACATAGTTCAGAAGATAGGCTTTAAGTCAACATTAGTATACACTTAAAGGTGGTGGTCAATCACCTTTGATGGAGGAGTAATTATTAAAATGCAGTGTGGAAAAACAATAGCTTTTAATATTAGTAATGCTGGAAAACAAGCTAGGGATGGGAAAGGGATCTTTCGGTTTCTTTCCTATGTAACAGTCTTTTGGGGAAGAAACCGCAATAAACTGTCAGGTCAGTGTCAGTTCATCAGCAAAAAATGCCAAGGCTGCCTTTCTCAGGATATTTTGAGCACATTCACGCTGGAAATACGCAAGAGTAGTAAGTCTCATGACATTTCTGCCAATTCACGTCTGGATTGCATTATCATTTGAGAAAGAGAACCGAGCCCCTCCCAGAACGAGGAGTCATTTCCATGAAGAGCTGTGAAACGGAGCCAAAGCTCAGAGCGAATCGAGGGGGAATCGAGCAGGGCGCAGGTCCTGGCTCGCCCTGCAGTGAGCAGAACAGCCCCTCTGGGTCCTGCTGCTGGCAGCTGAGGGAGAGCTGAGAGCCCTCCACTCTTGCTAAAAGTCAGGCGTCTGTTTTCAACGTTGAAGTGGGAGTCTAGAGGCTTAATTTTGAAGACAGTTTACTTTTTTCTTTTTTTAAAAAAAAAAAAAAAAAAAAAAGGAACCTCAACAAACAAAACCCCAAAACAACCACGACTCTAAAACCCAAAAGATAACCTGACCTCTCCTAATTCACATCTCCCTGTGAAGGGCATTCACTCAGGCTCAGAGCAGCCTTGGCCCTCACTGTTGAGAGAAAAGCTGTACCATAGAGAAATTATCACAAAAAAAAAAAAAAAGTCTACCTCTATTGCTCTAGATTGCACCTAGGAGGAGCTCCTCTCCTCCCCTTGACCAGAGCAGGAGTCTGAAGATGTTAACCTTGCTGGGCAAAAGAGAACCTCTGCAAATACTTCTTGTGCAATATGAAAGAGTTTACAAATCCCCCAGCCAGTACAAGCTTGCACAGCACTCTGCAGAATCAAATTGACTTGGGTCAGGTACAGCATGTACATGTGTGCACATATCTATGTACATACATATCCACATGTATAAAAAACAACTTTGTAATTACTGTTTCATCATAAAATACTCTTTCAGAGAAGCACTTTTTAAAAAAAAGTTTAAATAGCCCTCCTCTCCTTCTTTCCTCCTGGTCAGATTATGGTTTGCCACTGCATAGCTGGCTCATTAATTCATTCTGTGTTTTCCATACATCTTTTGACTTTCTCCTGCCACAGCATGCAAGGTCCGCACATACACACAGAAGTGATATTTGCGTGTACGGCTGGTCCTCTGTCGTTGGTGGATCCTGACAAGAGCATCCTCTAGCAGGGCTCACGGGCGCCCTGGGCTGGCAGCCAGTCAGTAAATTCCAAATCAGGTTGACCAGCTGCATGTACCATTCTGAGACACAAAGTGGATGAGAAACCACTGCACTATCTGCCAACGAGCAAGGACCATGCCTGATGGCAAGAGAGGCAGAAGTTGGCTGCATAAAAGCCTCATATCTGTTAGCTGAGCAAGCGCCACCCATATGGAATGGGACTGACTGGACAGAAAGATTTGCCAGGTGCTTTTGAAGGCATCTCCAACCCAAAGAAGCCACCAAAATAACCCTACAAATTACTAAGCATTCTTTAGGTTTATTGTGTTGACAGTTTCCCCTTCACATGCTCCAATCTCATGCAGACCCTGAGTACCTCTTCCCACACATTCATCCTAACCCTCTGCAGACTCCATTCCTTGAGACCAAACCAAACAAGCGACTCCTCCTTTTATGCACACTGCATACGGTCAGTCATCTCCAAAATAAATGTCTGCAACAGGACATCCATGAGATATGTGTATCTTGGGTGGAATAAGCACTGAAGTTCACATTCCTGCATGCCATCATAAGCCATTCTCATAATGACTTTGCAAGACGATACTCATTTTATCAGCCCAGCTAGACAGAGGTAACGTTACACAGGCATCCGTCTCCTTGGATGTCTACGTGTTGGAAAAGCTCTATCACATCAGAGAGCTGCTGTTGAGTGAGTGTTAAGGTAAAAACGCATATCAGTGTGGCATGTCGCAGCCTCTAGATATTGAGGGAGACATTTCAGTAAGGTCACATGTCTAGTGGCAGCAGACAGACAACTCCTTGCAGTCCTTGGAAATGACCCAGAGCTTCATATAGACAGCCTTTTCAGGGAGACTGATGTGATATGATTAAGCCCTGAATCGAAGCAAAGCTCCGTGGCTAAAAGTGCTACCCGGCTCCTGAGGGCTGAGAATTGAACTCATTTCTATTTCCATGAATCTTAAGCTGAAGTCACTGCATAGGAGTAGAGGTGTTCTCACTGAAAACAAACAAGCAAAACAGGTAGCTGAATCTTTTTCAGACTAACTTGTAAAGCACTTGGATTACCACAGTTGGTGATTCAAAATCCAGAAGAGAAGCGTAGGAGAAGCATAGGAGTCATCTATTGTGACTGTGCAAATATCTGGCCTATATAAACCCCCAAGTCCTCATTGCTGGTTTCGGTGTCTTTCTTCCAAGTGTTATTACATCTTCTCAGACTTGAGCTGTAAAATACTCTGAGTGGAACATGTCCTACTTTGGTCTTACACAGCATCTAGTATCATGATCAAATGAAACCCATGCCACCAAAACACAAATAACACCTTGAAACTGCTGTTGCCTACATGATCCACTGCTGCTGTTCTTGTTCAGGTTGATGCAGAGGACATCCAGTCTAAAACAAGACAAGAGCTCTAAAGACTTGGAGCTCTTGATTCTCCAGATCCATAGACTGACCCCCCTGCAGTGCCTTGTGTGGCCCCATGCCCACTTAAGTGGGATGGGGCACAAGGGCTGAATGTCTCCATCCCACCACTCACGTACCAGTTCACAGCAGCTTTCTCTTCCCACGGATTAACATCTTCAGTATTTAGAAAAACTCTGTGTGTACAATGCTTGCCATGCTGTTCACACAGGAAATCAAAACACTTTATTTTTGCAACAGGCAAATTGTGGGCTAATTTATACAGATGTATTTATTCAGTGACTCATTAACAGTAAGTATCAGGAACCTAATTTACTGCAACATCAGCCCACAGATTGTGGCAAATTACGTTACACAGAGAAGCAAGGCCCAGGTCTGTCAGAGCTGACTTTTAGAGTTGAGGTTTATTTTTAGCATCCATTTCACAGCCAGCTTTCCTCAGCAGGATGGATTCTGCCGGTACTCTCACTCAATGCTTATCCTCCTCTCTTCAAGGGGGTTTTTTGTTATTGCTATTATTACTTTTTAGTCCAGGGACAATTTTTTTTTATATGGTAAAACAGAAGTGTTTCTGAGGGTTAAATAGAAAAGCACATAGGATCTGCATGCTTTAAAAAAGAACCTCAATAAAACGACATCAATAGTTGATTCTGTGTTTATCAAATGAAAGAAATATTGCTGGGGTGATATAAGGAAAGGAAATACATAAGTTGATCTAAGATGGCTTTTACAATTTATATTTACTTTGCCTAGTAAACAAGTGCAAGTCAAACTTTTTCTTCACAGCTCCAATTTGAAAAAAGTGGGTGTACTTTAAAGTACTTGTAAGGAAGAACATAAGAAGTAAGGATCTACACACATACTCTGCAAAAGGGGTCCCTTCTTACCTACAACAGTCTAGTGGCCAGGTTATTCACCCTAGAGGCAAAAAAGCTTTTTTCTTCCCTTCGCCTGATTCAAAGAAATTAAGCCATGATCTTATCAGGAAAAAATTTATAACTATCAGGTAAGTTGCAAGGTATTCCAAGAAAAATTCTTTCATTGAGTCTCTCCTATTGGAGCTGTTCTACTTCTCAATGAATATGTATAGATTCGTTTAGAGACAGAGAAAGAGAGACTAATTAGTAAATTTAGCTGGGAAGGCTGGTTATCCAGTCCCAGTCCCTGCTCTAGTGAGTATTTCATTATCCATACAAAGGGGAACCAGGGACAAAAGACAGGTTATAAACATTCCCCGTTCCAAGCCAGAGCATCCTATAGCTTGGGAGGCAAAGACTTCTCATATGCTCTGCCACCTCATGGTTAAGTGCCCTGAGAATCAGACTCAGTGATCCATAATGATCCATTTAACCTGGAAAACCCTTCCCCTGCCCATTTTAAGTATTTAAGAGGTCGAAAAGAGGTCGAAAAGAAGGGGGAAGGCAAAAAAGTCCCATTCAGGTATCAAGATACATATTCAAAAATCAGAGTCCCTAAGTCCAGCAGCGCTGCCCAAAAGCCTCAGACCACAAGACCCCTTCCTTACTACTCCAGATCAACACCTGTTACCTTGGTCAGATAATCCCAGAGTTTCAAAATACAAGCAATGTGTATGTTTGGATGCTGGATTTTTCCTCTCATCCTGCCTCTCCCAGAGTGACACATTTAATCTTCAATATAGGCACTCATTTATTGCTTGCACTTAAATTTATACACAGCCCATAAAAGATGAATATCTTTCCATGAAGACAACTTTTCTATCAGTCAGATCAAAATTAATGAAACCAGTCAAGTAGGTGGCTGTTCTACATGGTTTTGTTCTAACATTACCCTGTCCTATACTACGCTGAGAATGTTTTAATGTATTTTGTACGTGTTGCAAAACCTTGTTGTGGTCTCTTGTCACTGCACCCCTGGTGAAAAACACCCCTTGGTGTTCGAATAAATTACTAAATCCAGCACCCAGGAGGAAAGCCAGTACAGAAATTGGGGAGGAGGAGAAATCAGTGTGAGGAGAGAATATATTCTTAGACACCAACTCCCTTACATAATACTTCGTTCAACAGATCATACTTCTCTTGAGCGCTGAGGGAAGAGGCTTTTCGCAGATTAGAACATTCAGAGAGTTTGAGGAAGGCAGGGAAAGTTTATAAATAAATAGAACTGCAAAGAAAAAACAGGCATTAATGTCTGTAGTCACTTGTGAGTTATGTCTGAGTGTCAGCGTGAGAATATGAATTATTTCTTTGCAAGACCATCCAGTTCATCACACGCCCCAGGCCAATGGAAGTAAGAGCTCCTGCAGTGCCTGTATTTGTCTTCTAGACTAATCTTGTACATGACAAGGTCTTTTTTTTTTTTTTTTTTTTTTAGAATTTTTTTTTTTATTAAAATGTTTTTTTTTTTTTTTTTTTTTTTTTTTTTTTGAGAACAGACATCCTGTATTCCTGAAGAGCTTTTAAATTGTGGGGGGGGAAAAAACCCGAAACATTTCCTCTAACCCTTCTTTTTCTCCTCATTGAAGGTTATAAAAACGGTGCTCCACCTGCTAACACTCACAGACCAATAACTTAAATTTTTGGCACTTATTTGTAGACTCAATAGATCCATCCACACCTGTTTTTCCCTTAATTAACTGGCTATCCAAAGGTTGCAGACTGGCTGCTGCCAGCTTCCTGTACTAATAGGAAGATCATTTAGGGTTGATGTAAAAGCACAAAATAAATAAGATGACCTCATGCAGAAGCACTAAGGAAAATATTAACACAAAAGGGGAAAATTTAACAAAAACTGAGCGGAGTGCGCATTGTTGGGGAGGGCTGGTTTTGTTGGACTTCAAGTCAAATCTGAGAAACATTTGAGCCTGTAAAAGTCTGTAGGGAGATAAACAAGCAGCACACGGTCCTGATTCAGTACCGTTACACTACTTTCACGAAGTTTTGTATCACCATGGAGGAGAGGGAATCTTTAGCCTCCTCCTACTATACATCTTATAAAGAGAGTTATTGTGGTGGTAGGATTCAAACTATTAATAGATTAGTTATTAGCCAGAGGGAAGAAAATGCTTGAGAGAGACATTTACTTTTCACAGTGCTATCAGTTGAGTCGCTAGAATAGTAGGCGTTTGAAGACTAAAATGACAGGAACATTGTAAGCACCTAAATGGGAAAGTGTTTGTTTTTTTTTCCAAAGAAAACACTTGAGTCTTATTTTTCCAGGCTAGTAATACAGGGGCAGCATTTACTACATTTAGTCATCGCATATCCTCGCAAAAAAGTTTGCCTCTCTTCCCCAGATAGGGACCATGTCGAGGCAACACCCTGTTGCATTTTGCACCCAAACCATTTCAAAGGGTTAGCTTTGAACGGAAAACAGTGGTTTTCTTCAGTGCTCTGCTGCTTTTAAGTTATTGCCTTAACACATAGGACACAGCATACAGCACAAGGACATCCTCATCCATCTTAGATCCTCCAGACAGAGACATAATTACAAAGCCTGGTCCTACCACTGCTCCAATCTTTTAAAGTTTTATTTTTAGAAGAGTAGCTCCAATAAAGCACTCAAGTTCTACTGTTTCCAAGGCTCAAAGAAAAAAAAAATTAAAAAAATATTGCCTTGTGTTGTATGTTAGGACAGGAGGAAAGGAAAACTGTGTTATTAAATACCTAAGGATGAAATAGAACAAGTAGGATAGTAAGAATTAATTAGTCATCTGAGGGTTTGCTTTGACCTGCTATTCTGCAGTCACACCTATTTTACTATTATGTTTCAATAAGCCGTTTTGTTCTGCTCCAAGGCTCAGACCTATGATATTACATTAGATGAATTTCCCACGTTGTTCTTTTCTGTTTGGAAAGTGGTATAATTATAGCGACCGATGTGAAGAGCCATAGTTTGAAAATCTTGCCTGAGGCTTATCAAAGTTCCATGAGTTGTTAATAAGTCACTTCTCTCCCAGGGGCTTTTTTTTAAGCTACTTCTTGAAATAACGTTAGCGCTTCATTGTGTCATTTTCCTAATAGCGTAGCTATGCCAAAAAAACAAGGATAAGGAGAGATGTTTGGGTGTATCTGGCACAGTGGAGGGTCAGCTTAGCTCTGAGGTAGGCTGAGAAGCTGTTCCTGTTAAAAGGTTGAGTCTTCAACGAGATCTGAAATCTGCCAATTCAGACTACCCACAAATTTCCCCTGCCTCAAAAGGGCCTGTTTGTCATCTGAAGTCAGGGGCTTTTGAGAAAAGGTGACACAGTCTGGGGCTTAAACATCCCCACTCAGACCCTACCCCTCAGAGAGATCTGTGCCAGCATTGCTATCGAAACTCACTGCAACCCTCACCTGCCTAAAGGCTGCATAGAAGTTACTCCAAGCAAGCACACCATGGACTCTAGTGCACCCAGGGCAGTCCAGACACCTCTTGCCTGCCAGGAAGGTGTTTAACACCTCTTGCACCCATCTGCAAGTGCCTCTAGCTTGCTCCGAGCTTGAACTCCAGCAGGATGGGGCGTACGTGCTTGGACCTGGAGCCCCAGCCCTTTAACATGTGCCAGAGAAACACAAGAACCGGGACTTGGCCACAGGTCAGCTCCAGAAACCTAGCTTAGAGGAGACAACCACAGGGGACCTTAATATACAGCTTCTGAGGAATTAATGTTTTAAGGGCATGGAAAAGAGACCAGGCCATAGATACAGGCAAGTCTTCTATCTTGCCTAAATGCAAGGTGAGGGTAATGGAGATGCATCGACCAGCAGTCACAAGCTTCAAGTTGTTACAGCTGCCACAGGAGAAAATACTGAAGACTTGGAGAGACAAGACCACAGGTCTGAATTCCCTTCCTCTTCCACCAGCCCACAAATATTTCAAAACATGACTATAACTTCCATTCCATGGTAACAAAATGGATTTTGTTACACAACAAAGAACACTGTCTCTTTATCATAAGACACCCTATTTCCACTTTAGAGAGATATATATCAAATAAAAACCTGTATGTTGACTTCAACTGCTTAAGTCACCACTATATTCAACAAGAAAAACAAACAAACCAACCAACCAGAAACAAGCCAACAAAATAAATCCAAACAAAACCACACAATCCACGAACATTTCTATTACTATTGAATAAATTTAGGAGATCCACTGACAGATACCTTTGTTATCAGAAAGTCTGGACTACCCAATAATACATCCTGCTCTGGATAAGCAATCCTTTGGAAATAAGAAAATTCAGCTGTACAACTGTCCCCTGACCTCAGTTTCCCTGTGAGACACTTTGTAGGTGCAAGGAAAGGGGGATGACCACTGATGACCGCAGCCAACACCTTCCTTTTGCCAATTCCAAGTACCAAACTGCTCACCTACCCCACGCTCAGCTATGGAGCCTACAGCAGCACCTCAGCCCAGCACTAAGCCTGCAAGTCGATATTATGTTACACCTTGCTGCCACTAAATCCCTGTTTCTAGGTATTTTTCTCCTGGCTGCCATTAAATTCCTATTTCTAGATGTTTTTCTCCTTGCTGCACCTCAGTACTGAAATGAAATTCCCAGGTTGCCCTGGCACATCGGTTCCATTTTCCTTCATGGATCCGTATTGCACAGACAGGAATGTGCATTCAGCTTCTCGCTCATGCTGATTTTTTTCTCCTGTTATCCTCCAAGCTCTGCCAAACTCCAGCTAATCCTCCCACCATTCAATACTGCTCCAGCTAGTGACTGCAGCTGGAGTGGTTGCAGATAATTCCCAGTGAGCACTACCAGCTCCAGAGGTACAGAGTTCATGTTTTATTGGCATGTACCTTGGATTCTGCATTTCGCGGATATGAATTTTCCACTTGGAAAGGTCTCTACTACAACGATACCATCTTAACTCTGCATTAATAGGGTTTGGTATTTAGTTTTGTTGTTTGTTTTTTTCTCGTAACCCTCAGATCTTCTTTGTGGTAAGGTACCTGGAATTATCTTCTAAGATTTTCTGTCAGAGTTTTTAGCATCTTGTGTCACATACCATCTCTAGAATCAAGCAGATTTGTAAAATAAATTGCAAATCCCAAATACTGAATGTAGAAAGCTATAAATGTAATTTGACCAATGAAGATATCTACTTACAAAAGAGCTCATCTCTGCAGCATCACAAAGTGAAAAATCCTTGTACTAGGTGTGGGAGAAGAGGCTCTGCAGGTGCTAGAACAACAGGACGGAGCCACGAGTTCGCTGTTCTCAGTCAAACAATTTCTAGGAGGCATAGGCCAGTCACTTAAAGAGAGGGTGATGACAGTGCAGCAGAAATGTGCAATGAGCATCACCCTCTTTTTCTGTCCTCATGGGCAGCCCCCCTGACACAGCCCCATGGGAGGAATCAGTGACTTCCCCTCAACCAGCTAAGCAGCACCTTCCCCCGAGCAGCTGGGCCAGACAGGCGTCCCAGTGCCACACACCTCCCTGGGCCCCAGCACGTGGCCAGCCAGCAGAATCTGCCATCATGGAAGCCAAGTAGAGCCCACAAGAAGCCGCTCGGCGTCGTACAGAGACCACAAGTTGCTGCTCAGCACTGTACAGAGCCCTGCCAGACCAGCAGTGCTGGCACTTGCTCCATCCTCTCAGCCTAGGGATGAGCCAGGCAAGCACGTGTTGCCTTCTACAATAAACATCTACAAGGCCTGGTTGATCACCCTCTTCAGTCCTACATCCACCCAGCATGCCCACGGGGAGGCTTCTTCAACCTATGCCAAAACCAGAGCATTATGACTTCATTGTGGTGGTTTGGCACGATTTCAGGATTCTCCCTTGATCCCCCAAGCCTTATATAAATACAAACTTCCCACTGAGACTGAAAAGAGGGTGAATCAGGTTCTGCAGCTTTTCCTTTTCATCATTGCTCCGCTGTAAAACATTATACAGAGGGCAAGGCAAGAGAGCATACAGCCCCATGATTGACACAGGGATGAGTAGGCAGAGCCAGATCCCCCAGCTGACCATGTAACAGGTCCCTGCCCTCAGAAAGGGAGAGACCCTGTTAGAGGGTTTGCAGCAGACCATCCGCAGGTACCAGCAAAGCAAGAGATAGCAAGACCCCCTCCTCCTCCAGCCCTCCTGAATGCTCTTTTCCCCACTTTCCTACAAAATGACCAACTCTCCAGCCACGTAGCAAAGGTTTCCTCCCACAGACACTGTGTGAGTGTCCTCCCACCCAATGCCTAGAGGAAAGTCTAACTTGGAGTGGCAGCAACTTGAACCAGTCCAGAGCATTTCATCTCAACATGACAGCCTCACCAGCTCTGTTACACGTGAAGCAGAGTCACCCACACACCAACAGTCACCCCCACGTGACTGCTTCTGCGATGGCTTAAAAGCAATCCTAGGTTCAAGTAAGCTGCAGTATATATTAAGGCCTGGAGTTGGAATTTCCTTTATCACCGCTTAAGAACATGACAGCCTTCACTAGACCAGCCTAAATGATGTGGACAGAGTAGTTTATGCTGACCTTGATGGGAGGTTGCTCATTCAGCAGTACAGGAGATGTCAAGATCTGGCCAAGCAGCCATTTCTCCAGGATGATCCAGTTGTTTCAATAGTGAAAACCATTAGGTAATATACTACTATTTTCCTTTCTGCCCCCTACTCCAATGTCACTGGGAAAAAAAAAAATAAATCCTGTATCTATTAACTAAAACAACTGATAGATTTGACTCACCCTTTCAAATACACGGGCTTGAGCAAAACCTATTTCTTAGGAAAATTCTCCCACGTCCTCTATGTCCTACCCTCTCCTGCTGCAGTAAAACTTGGATTTTAATTCCTCAACTAAAGTGTTTGGCTCCTGCATTCGATACAGAAGTTTTTTAAGTACGGATCTCTTTTTATCTATTCCTGCAGCTGCTTTCTTACAATTACATTAGCTATCTATTTCTTTTCCTGCTTGGAAAAAAAAAATAAATAAAAATAGTCAAACCAAGAAACTCATCATTATGCCTCTTAAAGTATATATACACTTTTCTATAAAGCTCTGTAAATTCTACAGAGCTTCATCCCCTTCTTCTCTTAATAAAACTCATTTTGAAGAGCACCAATATTCCCAAGGAAATGGTGCTGCCTTCTCTTACTGCACCAGAAAACACATTTCCAACATAAACAAGCTAGCAGCAACCATATCTTTGTTTGGCAAATTGAGTAGTCTCATCACTTAGTCCTGTTCATAGCAACACACAAAGGAGAAGTCTGTAGCCAGGGGTAATAGCTGATCCCATAATCTGGCACTAACACTTAGAAAGATTAATTACCCTATTAAGATCTTAGGCACTACTAAGAAAATCTTTGTATAAACCTTTTAACTCACAACAAATGCAGCATATTTGGTGCCATCAGTTTGTTGCACAATAAAGGTTCTCACCCTCCCACACTTGTTCAGTTTTGTCTCTGTCTCCCATACTATATAAACACACACACGTGCTCACGCACATAGCTTTTTTTTTTTTTTTCCCTTTTTTTTCCTCCTGTTTTTCCAATACAAAGGAATAAAGTACAAGTGTGTTTGGAGCAGATAAAGTAAAAACTCCTTCTGTCCCCAAATTGGCTGCCTCAGAGATTAAGCAGCAAGAGCAGACGCTCGCTGATTCAAAGGCTGCTGCTGTGTCGGAAACCAGAGGCACCTAAGCAGATTCAGGTTGTAATCCCTACGCAAATTATATATCCAAAAATACGAGGATGGTTAAATTATTAAAGCGCATTATCAAAAGACACCTTCTAAAGTACATCGCTCCTGATTAGCGCCATCAGATGTCAACGCAAAACAGCTCATCACCTTGGCGTTGCCTCCCGCTTCCAAGCTATCTCCCTCTCCCTCTGCCCTTCTCCGCCACATCATCACCGGCAAGAAAAGCTGCAACAGTGTGAACAGACTTAGATAAAGCGAATATGAGTCATCCCACAGTGTTTAAGATCACCGGTATTGCCCCGGCTCTCCACAAGGCGATTGCATCTGATTAAAGGCTGGTGCAGGAGAAGCACGTGCTCCAGGCGCAGCCTGTGGGGAAGCGGCCGGTGGCTCTCCCTTGCTGGGAAGCAAGTGCGAGGATGTAGGGAATAACATTTTACCTGCATCCCCCTTCCTTTAGTCCTCTCCAGGGAGTAAGTGCCAGGCTTTCCACTTGGGAAACACTTGGGCTGCAATTCAAAGATGCCATTTAATACTTCACAGTCCTTTTCTGAGGGAGCACTTCCAAAAAGAGCACTATAAAACTCTTGGATGCTTCTGTCTCGTAAATGAAATGGTGGGAACACCTTCTACCCTAGATCCCAAACGCAACAGGCATAAGAAGTAACTTCAAATTGCCAACAAACTGCCCGTAACACAGAGATCACATCTGCTTTGATGCATCCCCTCTGTTGCCTGAGCTTACTATTTTGATTTCAAAACATATCTGAAAAATCTGGCCTTGGGAACATACTAAGAATCCAGAAAAATAACATTCACATCCTAAAACATAGTTTTGTTATTGCTCATCACAGCCGTTCTTGATAATTGCCGGGCCCAAGTTTTGTGGAGGATGATTTCATTTGTCAGCGGCTGGTGCGGGTGGGCGAGTGGCCATCATCACTGGTACACTGGGAACATCCGGCACAGCTACGGTCCTTGACTGGCAGTTGCCTCAACAGCTTTTGTTACTCACATCAGACAGCAGCCACACACACGTAGCTGCTGCTGTGCAAATGAGAGGACTCGCCATAGTTCCAACGCTTTCCCCACAAACACCTTCAGTAGGGTGTGATGCAGCCACACTACGCGATCACGCCGTTCATCGGAGCCATCGATGATGCCACTTGCACAAGTCTACGCCGAGGATGACCCATTTCTTCCTCCCTGACATCAGCAGGTTTTGTGTGACTCAGTAGCCAGGACAGAGAGCAGGAACTCCAATAATCTTCCGCTGCTTCATCTGGGTTCCCTTTGGTGCCTTATGGCCCGCGTGGCTCCTGCCGCAGCGATTATGGAGACAGCAGTTGTGCTGTAATTAGGATTCTCCTGGGCCAGCCAATCTGAATGAGCAGCAGAGGCCAGCTGCTCCGCTGCCAGCCAGATCTTTTTGGCACACCCTCCTCTCAGCACTCGTCCCCTCCTGGAACCCATCCTCTCTTCTTGACTGTCGGCAACTCTCGGGCAGACTTTGGACGAAGGAAACCGTCTCCTTTCCACGGCTGCCAGCCCTGCCCAACGCTGTAGCCAGGTGAGGCTTTCCCTGAGGAAAGCTGAATCTGCAGCACAGCACAGCACAGCACCTCCACGTCCAATCTCACAGGGACCTGCTGCTGCTTCAGCCCTTCCATGTTGTTTCCACTGCCAGAAGCCACATTTTGCACATCGTGGATGTGCACATTTCTTTTAGCATCAAAAGATAAATGGAGAGTATGTTCAATATTGCTCTACTCTGTCCTTTTCCCCTCCTGATAATGACCCAGACACTTACAAGTGTGACCACCCCTGAGTCACACATTAGGAAGCTCTCATTATGTTTTCATCTTTCAATTTTCTCCTAGAGTCCTGCACCATTCGTACTTCCTTTCATTAAGGAAGAAAAAAAGAAAGAAAAAAGAATGTGTGAACTTTTTTTGTTTGTTTCCTACTCTTATCAGCAATATATCATATCCTGTATGTGAAAAAAAAATAAATAAAAAGATCAAACAAATCCACATATGTGACGCTTCATTTGTAATTTGTTACTGCCTCTGTTTTCTCTCCCTTCAGGCTTAAGCAACAGACAAGCCATGGTCACATTCATTCTTGGTCAATTTTACTTCTTTTTTATTATTATGAATTACCTCCATGTTGCAATGGTTTATTTGTCTTAGTCTTTTTTCTTTCCTTTTACATACTACTAAAAAAATAATATTAGTTTACTCTTATCCCTCAAGAGCAACAGTCTCCCAAGGAATGACACTCCCTTGCCTGCAGTGCTGTACAGCATGGTGCTATGACCATGGTCATCAACAAAAAAGTCTACAAGAGATGGACCTTTTTTTTTTTTTTCCTTTCAGAGCAAGCAGCTCATTCTGACACACCTGATTTCACCCTTTCACAACTTGTAGGGGAGATGGGTGAACCCCTCGGGAGACAACGCTAAAAACACTGTAGCTAGTCAACGCCATTCTGGTGAGGAAAGATGAATTTAACTAGTTTTCATAATCCCAAGTCTAAGGAGGATTGGTAAAGAGCTACCAGGTTTCATGAAATAGGTTCTGAAAGCATGAGAGTTGTTCTCTAATACTTCCCAAGGGACCAGATTGACTTTACAAATGTGTTCGTATTCCTAGGTTGAAATTGTCATCATCTTTTTCTTAAATGAATTTCAAAATTACCATGCTTTCAAACAGGAAAAAATGTGTCTATGGTGCATTGCTTCAAGCAAATCCATAAGCTTTTATCACCATTTGCTTTTGTTAAAGTTTTGGGGTTTTTTAAATACATATGTTAAAGAGTGCAAAAAGTCTTTCCTTAAAGCTGCATTTGTTTTGAATGGTTTATTTAGCCACAGTGAACGATCACATCACAGATTATTAAATTAGAAGATACATAAGGGCTGATAGATTCTCTTTCAAAATACCTCTTTGGGGAGATAACTCACATATTCCTGCTCAGCTCAGAAGAGTGCAAGCACATCACCACTTGGTGTTCAGCACGTGCCTTCTCCCCACGGAAGTGTGTTACGTTCTCCCAGCCCTTCACCCATTAATTTAGTTACTACAGGGGTGGGATGGGACTTCACCACTGCACTGCAATTTCACTTCCCACAGAAATTACCCCAGGGAGCAGGGCCAGATCTTGCTGACAGCCCTGGAGATGTTCACGGCCTGCTTTGCTCTTGCAAAAGGGGGACATAACCCGGGCTGTGCTGGGCTTTCCAGAACGCAGCTCCCAGATCCTGTTTGCAGAAACCTGGGAGAATGGGCACAAACCCTGGTTTGGTATCAACGAAGGAAAGCAGCCCACTTGCCACAGGTTTATGTGCTCTTGAAAAAAAAACCGAAAAAAAAACAAACAAAAAAAACCCAAACCCAAAAAAAAAAAAAAATAAAAAAAATAAAAAAAATCCACACACAAACAAAAAAAAAGAAACGAAAAAAACCCCACATCCAAAAAAACCCAAACCATACAAAACAATAAAACAAAACAAAAATATCAAAGAAACCAACCAAATACCAAAAAATGCTAGAAGAGCATTTTCTGCCCTGCCTGGACCGGACAGACGGACGGAGCGAGACAGGTTATAGAGAGGAGCGCAGGAGGTGAGAATTCCGTGTAGTTTCCCTCCCTCTAGCGATGGAAACCGAGATTGCGGATCACTCCTCCTGCGCTGAAAAAGGACAGGAAGAAAGAGGCTATTGGGAGCTCCCCAAAAGTCAGACATCTCGCATTACACTGGACAAAAGGGAAGACCCTTCAGATCAGCTTCCAGACCTCAGCACAGGAGATGGTACCAGGAGACCACCACATCCCGTACCAGGGACTCGGAAGCCCAGTTATCTGATCTCCGCTTGCAAACAGAAAAACTCTCTTAGCCAAGAATTAGAGACAGGATTTTCGGCTTTGACCCCAGAGGCATCCGGGCACGTTTCCTTACACAGACAAGGAGAAACTGGGATGATAAGTGTGAACTTCTCTGGCTCTTTCTGTTTTGCCCGGGTTTAACGGTTCTGGGGCTCATAAAAGAGCATGTGTCTTCACACCACCACTTGGCAAAGCTTTTCAAATATTTACAAAATATATTTGGTATCCCCTGCTAATAATAGCCCAATAGGTCCCCAGATAGAGCACAAAGAGACTGAACCACTCCTGTTCTGGTTGCTATTTCACAGCCTTGCTTCACAATGCTGAAAGGCTTCTCAGTTCTTGGAAAAGGGTAAGAGACAGGGAAACAGATTTCAGAGGTTCCCGAGGCTGTTATTTTAGGAAACGCTGCTTCAGCGGTGGGATTGCACACTTTCTCCAACCAGAGTTGTGTGAGGTCTCTCGTCCTTACTTACTTTTGTCCAAATTACTCGTTGAGACTGAGAATAAGAACCAGTAGAAACAAGCAAGCTTGCTGGAAAGCTTTCTTGGGCTTGCCCCTCTGTAGAGAAAAAATTACTAGTTTTGTCGATACTGCATTTCTGACATCAGATGCCAAAATTGAAAACACAACTTCAAAACTCCCTGTCCTTGGCAATGAGCTATATGACTAAAGCCCATCTATACAGTGGGCAAAGCCAGAGCCTCACCATTGGCCATAGGGTCACTCCTAAACCATCTGGAGCTGCTCAGACTGGAGGAAAGCAAAGCCATGTTTGTATCTTATGCTCTCAGCTGGCAAAAGAGCCAAATAGACCTTGTTAGGAGTGCTTCCCAGTAGAGACCAATAAGAAAAACCATGTTTCCCACACCCTTCCTTTGATCTGTCACACACACACGGTCCCCAGGGACCCGATGTTCCCACTGTGCTAGGAAAAGGAAGTCAACAGCATAAACCCTCTACAAAATCTGTATGAGAACAAGGACAAGTAAGAAGGGTTACTTCGCATTGCTCCTTCTTGCAACAGCCCAAACACAGTCCTTGCGTGGGGCTCCCATCCCATTCTGCATCCTCCTCCCAAAAGGCTACAGCTCTGGCCTCTCTCTGGGGACCATCAGCATCACATCTGGCGATGCGGAGTGAGCATCTCAGCTAAAATGAGGACCAGGGACAGATCTATGCAGCTGGATGAAGTTGGTCACTCCTGCCCGCCCCACACTGTTGCCCTTAGGGTGCAGGTCACACAGGATCAACAAAAATCCAAACTCCTGCCCTGACAGGAGCGGTTGGCCCCATTTTCACTCTTTATATCCACCCGCTAATGTTGGAGAGGGACCAGGCCTGCCTCAGCTGCGTGTCTTGCTTGGTGCAACAGAGCAGGTACAGTCTGCAAATGAGATCCAGGTCTCAGCTGTATATTCCCTCTCTTTAAGCATCACTCAAGTCCTACTCAATCTCAGTTTGACTCCAACATGCGATTAAATGCTATCCTAAGTGGAAACACTTCTGTGAACTGGGCTCAAAACCACAGTTTTCCCAAAGTACGTCTCAGGAGCAGCAAACTGAAGAGATTGGCTGCTGTCAGGCATGATGCTGAAGGCATCACCATCAAAAACAGCCCCTCTGGGGCAAACAGGTTGGTCCCATATCCAGTTGGTAGGAGGAAATCCATTCTTCAATGCATGTGGGTTTTGAGGTTTTGCCTTTTTATCTTTTTTCTTCCCCATCCCCACTTTCCCCACAGGAGTCACCAGCTGTATTTTGGTGCCACAAGCATTAACAGCAAGTGCTCAATGATGGTGAGAGTGTTCTGTGGGGCACATCTGGGGCTCTAGGACATCTGGATTGGGGCCAGCCCTAAAGGAGTCACACCTCCTGTTTTCAAGAGCACCCTAGTAGGCATAACAAGGACACAAACATATTTTGCATGAAAGTCTTGCACAGGCAGGAGGGCAATGCAATCCAAGCAAGGAGATTTGATGCATATAAACACATGTAAATGTCCTTCCCTCACGGCACAGTCTTCATACCAGGCTGTAAACCGGTATTCCAAAACCAAAATAATGCTTCATCACTTCAAGTGCTCCATGTTGCACAGGCTTCAGGAACTGCACAGGAAACCTTTGTGATGTGTGCATTGTTCCCTGCACCGTGGTGCTGCCCTGGACTGAGCCCAGCTTCTTGGTGAGACAGAAACAGGTCAACTGAAAAGCCTCTGAAATGAAATGCTCAGTAGCTGTGGGTTTGCATCCTTCCACAGCTCACAGCAAGTGTCACAATGGGGAAAAAAGGAGGAGATTCTTCTAAACAAGTCTAAAAGCTTCCCCTGAACAGCCAAAAGCCATGTTACCATTGGCACCCAATAGAAGCAAGGATGAGTCCACCAGTTAAGGGAAGAGACATAACTGCAGCGAGATTTCTAGGAACAGTTTAATTTCTCATCTCCTCCAAGAATTCATGTGAAGAACTGGAAACACAGAGGATGAAGCTGGGCACATAGAGACGTCCCAAAGATGTACTGAGGGACATGGCAGGGTAATTTCTCCAGGCACAGTTCACTGCAGGTGGGTGTTGAGAACATCCACTTTATTCCAAGGATGTCTCCATATGCTATCTATATTCAAGGGGATGGAGCAGGGCTGCAGGAGCAAAAGCTGTACAGGGAGCTCTCAAGGCTCACCCTTTCCCCAGCCAACCCCACTCTTCCCACCTAAGCCAGCACTGGCAGCTCCACATGCCATACGTGGGCTCAGCTCTGACCATCAGCACTGTAGCTCTTGGGGCGATTGAACTGGGCTTTGCTGGATTTAATTTATAAGCAATGATCTGCCCAGCCCTGTTCCACCACATCCTACAGCAACAACAATTTCAGGTGGCTGGTGCCTCATCCTCATGAACAGGTCCCTTTGCTTAACCTTTTTCATCCAGTTGGTCATTCTTAGTCTCATCCTAGATCCTGGACTCCCAAAAGCTACTGCTGGCAGCCTCCACTGGCTGGAAACACTCATCCACTGGCATCCCATAGGACCCACAAGACATACAGTATTAGCAGAAACAAAACCAAAAACCTGTGCCAAAGGTGCACAAATGAACTCAAACTGCATCCACCTCGAAACTAGCCAGACTGAGTTTCCAAGAACATCACCACAAAGCAAACTGCCTGTGGCATCACAAGCTGGAAACCCTCCAGAGCATAACTATTTAGGTGCTGGTCCCACTACGCTTCAGTCGCTCTCATCCGAGCCACTGAGCTTCTGTAGCAGTGCGGGGCCATGTGCTTTTGGGTGATTCAATCTTCTCCATTCCCAAATCTAAAAGAAAACCTTGGAAGGGTGCAGGAACAGCCTCATGCTCCATTTCAGCTCAGCTCTTCTGGAGGCAACAAGCACACACAGGAGTATGAAAGTGAAGGCAAGAGGAAGAGAAGAGCCACAAAATGTACATGAACATATCTGGTTTCTTCTTATGTGGTTCACACTGGCTAAAGCACCATAGAATGGTTTGGGTTGGAAGGGACCCCTGAAGGTCATCTAGTCCAACTCACCTGCAGGAAGCAGGGACATCCTCAACTAGATTAGGTTGCTCAGAGCCTTGTGGAGTCTCACCTTCAATATCTCCAGGGATGGGGCCTCAACTACCTCCCTGGGCAACCTGTTCCAGTGTTTCACTACTCTCATGGTAAAGAACTTATTCCTGACATCCAATCTAAATCTGCCCTTCTCTAATTTAAAACCATTGCCCCTCCTCCTGTCACTCCAGGCCTTTGTAAAGAGTCCCTCTCCAGCCTTCCTGTAGCCCCTTCAGGTACTAGGTCGCTATCAGGTTTCCCCGGAGCCTTCTCTTCTCCAGGCTGAACAACCCCAGCTCCCTCAGCCTATCCTTGTAGGAGAGGACAACACTATTACAACAGCGTTTGGCTAACCAAGAGCTGCTGCTGTTTACTAGATACAGTCATTTTCCACACAGATACTGCAATTTGTCCTTCAGAAAACTTCACAGCCTTGTCATGAATCTCTATGATTTACAGTACCTGCTGCTAGCTGGAGCTCACAGATGGAGAGCCAGTACTCCAGACTGACAATACGCAGCCAGTAACACTGAGCGGGGATGTGTCACCTCTATAAAGGTTGAAAATAAGACAAAAATATCAAAGAACAGAATAAACTTCTGGGAGAGGCTATTTTAGTCTTCTAATCTGAATCTTCAGGCTTAATTTGGTATTTTGCACCAGGCCAATTAGACACCCACAAAATGACACAAGACTGGTTTGCTGCTGATGAGTGTTCAGGGTTTGCAATTCTTCTGTCAGTAGACTTAGTCATTTGCTATTTCATGGTCAGCTTACGGGTATCTTTCCAGGGGAATAACGAGGAAAGGAACATCTTATCTTAAAGGGATATTAATTAACATGCTATCAAGAGACCATCCCTCCCCACTGACATACCCAAATCTGCTTAACTAGGTTACTTGCCATTTTCAAACCCCAATATTCCAAATCATCTACCAAAATTAAACAGTCACCTTTGTACTCTTAGGGAAATGGAGGGGGAGGAGGGAGGAAAAAGAACACCACACAGATACACTCACACTTTCCTCACGTTTAGAAATAAGGAATGTCTTTTTGTTATATCAACGTCAGATCTTCTAGAAAAAGATTTTTAAAAATTAACAAGCTAAATGTGGGATTAACTGACTATATTTAGCTGTTCCGCAGGGGCATGGGGTGCTCAGAAAGGAGCAGGCAACTGGGTATTAGTGGAAGTCTCTGCCACAGCAGCGCTGTGAGCCATCACTTCTCCACTTGTGGCACAGTCTGAAGGGGACTCCATTCCTGTCTGTCACGAGCAGATCACTTAAAAAGTGATAAGAAACATTTCTAAAGGAATGATGAAAAGTGTCAAAACATTTTTGAGCGTTGAAAGCAACAAAAGATTTGATTCTGAATTTTCCTCCTCTGCCCAGCTATAACTATTGTTATCAAGGATGCCTCAGTCGTCACATAAGCAGCATTTTTGGTCCTTTTGTTTTCCCTCTACCACTTTTAAAAGTAATCTCATAAGTTTTAAGAATAATCCTTTCATTTCTAGACCTATGATAAGCTTAATCAAGGAAACCGAGCCCTCCTAGCAGCCAAAGCAACTCCTGGCAGACTCGCTGACACACATTAAGAGATGCCAGCACTATGGTCATTAAGAAGTCACATATGGATCCACTTTACACACCACAAATCAGAGGAGGCCAGAACAATGCCCGGTCCCACCTCATTGGTGTGACCCCAGCCATAGCTCACTCAATAACCTGAACTCTGGAAAGGGCAACCTCACCTAAGGTGGTTCAGGTCATACAGGGAAGACTACACCTGCAGCCAGTCAGCAGTTGTAGGTTTAAAGAGATCATTTAAGAGCATACAAATGGTCAGGATAGATAGACCTTTATTCTTTATCAGAATATATTTAATAAGCAAAACTGACAAGCTTACACTAGTGTCAGCCTTCAGAGCAGCTGACCTCCAGCTTTCTCTCAAATGATGTGTTCCCAAAGGTCAGTGCTTTTTCCAGTTGAGAGCATTAATAAAGCCAAGATTGCCCTCTGACAAATTTGGTGCTGACTCTGGAGTGCCAAGCTTTCACTGAGGGGGCAAGTGGTGCTCGTGCCAGATTTGGCTCCTGGGGCACTCTGGTCCCACAGGAGTTTGGAGAGGTAGCAAACATCAGTCACTATCTGACGGGCTGAGAAGGTTCAGGGCACGGAAGGAGTCTTAGCTAGAAAGGGGTCTCAGAAGAGCTCTGCATCCTCCAGAGAGCTCAGAGAAGTGTGATTTTCTAGGAAGAAGGTGGCTTTCTGGTGACCTATTTCCAAAATAATGACTAAAAGTAAGTTGTATCATCATTTTCTGTCATCTTTATGCCTTTTACTTCTCATTTCCCCTCACACACAGATAACTCCCATCTAATTAATTTAGAGGAAAAAAAAAAATAATCAGCCTTGGCTCTTGCAAGACATGCGAACCAACAGAGCATTCAAACACAGGGCTAGTTCGTTTTTGTGATTTTCATCAGGAGCCGCCTTGCCCTGAAAAGCCTTCATTGTGCTCTCTGCAGGCAGCAGCCGGCACAGAACTCCAGCATCCGATGAACCCGAGAGGATGGGTAGCTGGAGGGGAAAGGGGATGAGAAGGGTGACCCTCCTAAATAACTTCTGCAAAGTGACTCATCCTTTCACTGACAGCATTAACATCTCTGCCTCTGCCAGCTGGGCAGCTGCTCCAGTCCTCCAAACAGTGAGGGAATGTTTTGTTCCAGAGATTAGGAAAGGGGGGTGCAGGGAGGGGGAAACAACAGTTCTGCGTGCATGTGAGTGGTGCATGTGTAATTGTCGTATGACTTCAGCTATTTTGACCTAATGAGAGTTACTGCATTAGTCATCAGCCTTGGTAAGAACAGATGGATTTGCAAGAATTTAAAACAGAAGGGGAAGGAAAGAAGAGAGCTGAGAGATACCGCAGACCCCAGGGCAAAAGGGCATTCTGGCCATGGAATGTGGGGAGGTCCCACGCAGCAGATCTCTGCTGTGAGCAGCAGACTGCAGCACCCTGGGCTCATTCTAAGAGGTGGTTTCTCATACAGCTGACATTCTATAACAGTTTCTTTCAAAACATCAACATTTTTGTCTCGTTGTAGGACCACAACTTTCAACTCTTCATCATAAAGCTGCAGTACGAGTCCATAAGACTTGCTGGGGGCACAGTCTGCCTGGTTTTACTCCGGGAGCACACTTGGTGCCCAACTGATCAGAAAAGGCACAGCAAGGCATCAAAGCAGCATTGCTTTCCTACCCTCTGAAGCCTCTAGGTTAACTAGCCATGAGCCACAGGTCCGTGGGTTTGAGCCCACCAACACGAGGTAAGGAGATTCAGTGCATTAGGAGCTCTGTTCCCACAGCCAATATTTACTTTTCCAAACTGGAGCAGGCAGGCTTTGCCATCGTGCATGGAAATATGGGCAGTTCTCTACTAAAAATACTTCTTAGCCTTTCTCCTTTCCTCCTCCCTACAGCAAGTCTCACTTTCCCTCCAAAAGCTGCCTTTTTGCATAGGTCTCTGCTGAGTCCACTGCCAACAGGGAGAGGGGGAAGGAACATCTCTCCTATGCACACCCCTGGCTCCAGCAACACCCCTAAAAAAACCCCAACTGAACCCAAAAAACCCCAAACTTCACCTAAGAGCTCCATTCAAGTCCACAGGAAAACCCCCACTTCTACCTTGCAGTATCAATTCTCACCTTCTTCTGAAGCCATTATTTTTCCCCCACCCTGTCCTTCCACATCCATATTCACTCTTTCCCTCAGCATCTTTCATGCAGCCAGGACAAGCGATGCAACACCTCATGTACCTGCACCACAGCTTTTACCAAAGGGTAAATACAGTTGTTCCTGCACAGGGTTGAAGGTGGGGCACAGCAGCACAAAAGAAAATTCAGTTAAAGCACAAGAAATGTGTAAACCACAGCATCTACCGTTTATAGGACACCTCCTCCCAAAAACATGGGAACTGGGATCACTGGCATCAGCCCTGAGTGTCAGCCCTTAGTCCCAGTGTACTGGGAAAGGGAAGAAGCAGCTTCTCATGCTAAATTACAGGTCTGAACTTCAGTGACTGTATCCCCACGCAGTGAAAACTTGTAAGGACCTGCCCAAGCGCACACATTTCCATTTTGAAATAAAAAGAACAAATTTAGGAACATAAAGGTTTTAAATTGTTGATTAGAAGATTTGCATGTAGGCAGAGTATTGTTTTCTTCTCCTGGCTCCCTGGGCAGCAAAACAGAAAAATTATGTGTAATTAAAATGGAAACAGTATCAATTAGCTGTGATTCTCTGAGCTGTGGAAAGAGTAAACCAATGAGGAAAGACTGCTCTTGTCCTCTGGCAGACTCTTCACATCAAGATTATCCTGAAGATATCTTAAATCCACTTAAGCATAAACTATGCAAACAAAATTCAAAAGAAATCGGTGCAAGTGGAGGGTTATTTACTAGCCAGTGTTATACTTGATCAAACATATCCTGAGGAGTTAACTTGATTGCCAGTACTTAGGCTCATTTCATTTATGTTACGCCCTTGTCCTCCTTGAGCTATGACTCTGAAGTTGAAAGTCTAATCTAGATGTGGCCAGGCTTATTATTCACCTCTCGAGAAAATGCCCTTCACGTCAACGCTTTTAGATACTCCTAGAAAAACGACATGCACAATAACAGCAAAGGTAAAAAGTTACTGTGTCCAGTCACACAAAATCAGGAGCTTAAAAACAGAGGTAGACACCACAAAGATGTTGTCTGTAAGTCCCATTAAGCAGGAAAAATACTATCGTACAATAACAAACATAATTCTGACATTCCTTCTTAAAAGCAAAACAAACACCACAAAAAAAACCATACTCTTGGTTTTGAAATAAACTTTTTTTTTTTTCTTCCTCCGAGATATTGCGAAGTCGGAAATTGCATCAGTTAAATCTATTCAATCACTGTAAAAACAGCTTGGTTGTCATAATTGAAGAGTAGTGTGAGCACACAGATCAACAAATACTAACTTTCCTGGTTTATATTAGTATTTCATATGAGGACAGAGTTGGAATGAACTTGATGTAGGCAGATACTTGAGACAGTTCTCTTTCATGAGAAGAATTGCAGACACGCACAAAGTGAAGGAGGTAATTTAACACTGTGCTGCAAATCGTACATCTCAACTCAGCCTTCCACAAGCCAGCCATTCACTAAAATACCACCAGCACATGGTTCTTTCATTTTATTCATGCCTATTCTTTGGCTCAGCACCAAAAGGGTACAAGCAGAAGTACAAAGAGAACACATTTAACAAAAAAAAATAATTTAATAATAATAATCTAAAATAATCACAACTGTGATCATTGTTCCTATGAAATGACAATTTCTTCCTGCCCCAGGGACAGTTCATTTTAGTTTGCTGGTCATTGTCTTGACAGTTTAGTATTAACACACCTCACTTAAAATTATTTCTTGTGAAAAGAAATCAAGAGTTGCTCAGCCTGGAAATAAAGGAGGCTCAGGTGAGACCTTCTCACTCTCTACAACTACCTGAAAGGAGGTTGTAGCCAGGTGGGCATCAGTCCGTTCTTCCACATAACAAGTAATTGGACAAGAGGAAATGGCCTCAAGTTGTACCAGGAGAGGTTTAGGTTGGAGAGTAGGAAAAACTTCTTCACCAAAAGGCTTGTCAAGCCCTGTAACAGGCTTCCCATAGAAGTGGTGGAATCCCCATTCCTGAAGGGATTGAAAAGCTTTGTCGGTGTGGTGCTGAGGGACATGGTTTAGTGGTGACCTGGCAGTACTGGAGTAATGGTTGGACTTGATCTTAACGGTCTTTTCCAACCAGAACAATTCTATGAACAAACAGCAACTTGCATTCTCTAAAACCTCGGGACCAGTCTGCTGCTGCCAACCTGGGGACTTCGGTGGTATGAAGAGTGCACCTTGGAGCTGAAAGAAACAGTAGCCGTGCCTGGTGGAGAGGCGCTTCTGCTCTGCACCAAGGTTAGCCCAATAGCATGTGTCTTGCCCATAACCACAGTGTGACCCTTCTGGCCTTCCTCCAGGCAGGGAACATGCCACCTCCATGCCACCTGCCAGCACCCTTTCAAACTATTTGTTGAGTAGCTACTTGTGAATAATTCTTTTAGTGCTGACACATTTTATAAGTTGGCTGCAGATAATTAACGAATAGGGAAAAAATACAATTGCGTAGTAGAATAATTCATTGCTAATTATTCTCTCAGGTCTAAGAGAGCTGCTGACCTTCTCGATACGTTTCTTCTAGTTAAATGAGTACAAACAGATGCTGACCTTCATCGGAACAGTGCTGATATATTTCCTGAGGAAACACAAATAAGAGTGTAAAGACATGACCAAACATATCCCAGCCAGTCGTACGTTAGTCATCAAGAGCATTTTCCAAAGTGCTTACTTGGTTCTGAGGCTTTGTATTTTGAAGGGGGGTAAAGGGCACGTCACACCTCCGACAATTCAAGTACAACGGCCTTGGAGTTGAGCAACAGAAAAACTCAAGGACATAAAACGAGTGGGTGTTTCAAATAATTTCAGCCATTGTTTTGCACATGTTATTTGTCAAGACAGCTTCTGGTCCATCGTTACTCATCATTTGCATCAAGTTTTAAACTAGGGACAGCAAGAACTGCAGGTTTGAAATGTGACACGGCACATCACAATTTAATGAGGCCTCTAGGGCGACGTGCAACGCAGCCTCATCCTCCCGCACGTACAAACACACTCACACGGTGAATTAGAACCAAGAGCATCTTGCAAAGCACCCCCAGGGCTTTATTTAAAGGAAAAAAAAAAATAAAACAAAAAAAAATACAAACCACAAACTGTGATTTGTCAAAGACACTGCAGCTCCCTGGAAGGAATGAGATAGTCTTTCCTGAGTATTTGTGCTCATGAAGACTTAAAGATACTTGTCAGGAGTGGAAAATGGAATCGTTCTAGTTTTTAATCCTGAGCAGCTAGTCATTTTAACAGTGAGCCTTCTACAAAATCATCTTTCTTGACCTGAATGGGTACACACATACAAGCTCCAACAGATGTGAAAAGCATTTAAGTCAGTATAGATGCTCCATTCAAGGTCCTCCTGAGCAGAGGTGCCAGTGCTACATAAAGACGGGCATTCATAGCATCCTCTTAGAGAAATTTCAGCCATCCAACTTGGACATTATTCACAGCAGCTAGTACCCAGATTTCCTCTGCAGTCCCTGGAGCAAGGAGACCAACCAAGTGCAGCTCTAACTACCTCTGCTAGGCTGGGATGGGCTGAGTGAGGACCACTGCTCCCCGTCAAGCACTCTTTGAGACACAAGATGGTGATTTGAGTGCAACAGACATCACACAAGTACATTTTTTAATTTTTAAAAAGGAACTGACCAAATTCCAGGTCCCAGGTTCCTTCCAAGGTTTATCAAACCCATTTTTTTCACCTACTCATTCGTGTAGACTTCAAAACTAAAAAGCTGAAAATATCAATTCGCTTTATCCTAGCATAAAGATCATTCATTACAGAGGAAAGAATAAGCGTCATCTTTCCATTTTCACAGCCCCATCTCTCTGCAGGCTCTGCATGTACAATACATACACAATCTACAGGAGCTGCCTATTCTTCAAGCACAGACAAACTACCAGCAGTACTTGTAGCACCTTGTTATGAAAGTTAGTATCCAAGTCTACATTTGAAATTATGGACTCATATTTCCTGTGACACTGGCTGAAGTGTTTATAGGAATAGTAGTCTGATAGACCACTTCATCCTACCTGTGCCAGGGTGTTTCACCAGGTTTGCACTTCTGAAAGGCAGATCCAAGAGGCTAAGCCCCTGCTGGTGCATCCCAGAAAAAAAAATAAATAATAATGCCAGAAGGTCTGGTGGCATTTCCAAACCCCACAGCCCTCTGATGGCTGGAAATTCAATAGCTGAGATGCAACTAGAAAAAGCAATTCAACATTTGGATAACTAGAAAAGGCAACCCATTTCCCATACTGCAAACAAAGTCTTAAGGTCTTCACTACCTGACCGCACATATCATTTTGACTCTGGGTAATGTGTAATCAGCCCCATCTCCAGCGTACAGATCCCCTATCCAGAGCTCTGTTGATCAGGACATTTCACAGAAAAAGAAAGAAAAGAAAAGAGCTAAACAAACAGGAGAACAAGTCCTATCAGTTCCCCAAGCAGGTTAAAAACCCTTCCTGAGAAGCAGGAGTGAAGCTTGAGATCTGTTCTGCAGACTGTGCCCCAACAGCAATCATAGAACTGCCACCCCATCAAAAGAAACCCTTCTTTCCTGAAGGGCCACAAAGATGGCAGTGAATGAAGGGATCGTTATATCAAGAAGCGATTGCCATGCCCACACACAGACTTATTAAAAAAAAGCACCATGGGCTTTCCCACCCCCCTCTCCTCAAAAAAAAAAGCTGCAAGTGAAGCTCTCCTCTGCTGAGCTGCTCCTCTGTTTGCACCATCCAAATACCTGGAACACCATCTCTCTTATCAAGATGAAACTCATAACCAACAGGGACCTGCCATCAGTTCTTCCACAAAAAATTTGTCCTGGAAAAGGTGTCTGTCTCTTCCAGATATAGGTACTTTTATGCAGTGATCAAGTTACCCCTCAGCCTGTTTCTGCTCTACTAAATGCACTCTTTAGATCTCACCTCATAAGTAGATTTTCCAGCACATTCACTATTTTGCTGGCCTTCTCTAGGACTTTCTTCACAGCACTGATTCTATTAAAAGTTCAGAGTTGGACTACAGTCATTTCAAGTTGATCTTGAGAGTTATAAGTAGAAGAAAAAAATAAAAGGAGAAACATCAAGAAGGTAGGAAGTTAATTTCTCTGAAGGCATAATATTTATATGACCATTCACCAGTTTTGACAACAAAATCCTTCTCACAGTATAGGTACAAATTGTTATCTACTATTCTCAGGTTATTAGCTGGCATGTGTCTGAAGTAGCACATCCAGCTGGAATGGGATGCAGAAGGAATTGCAAAGACAGAGAGGAGCCTAGATCACCTGAGCAGCACAAGTGAGCACAGCTCAGTATATTTTGAACGCCAGCCAGTGAGACCACATTGAGTTGAACCACAGGAGGAAAGGCTTCATTGAAAATACTAAACCAAAACTCTGTGTGACTTGTACCTCAGCAAGCAAAGCATTTAAAGACCCAAGTTGAAGACAGAAAAAAGTCACACAAACAACAAACTCTCCTACTGAAAAAAAAAAATAGAAATAGTTCTTCAGAAAACTGCAGCTTCATTTACTCTTTAGCAAAGTAAAAATGAAGAAGGAATGAAAACGGCACTTCTACTCCATTTCACAAGCCAAAACAAATGAAAAACTCTTTTAAAAACAACAAGCATTTACCTAGGACTTTCCCCAAGAACTATTCCGTATCCCCTGCTTGCCATGGAGAAGCCACCCTACTTTCTGCAGCTTGCAGCACTGAGCTCCCCTCACAAATACCTGTCCTGCTCACTGCAGACTTCTGTGATCCTCAAACCATTAGTTTACAAACAGAGACAGCTGCAGGACCCAGGGAGTGGCAGAACTAACATTCCTCCATTCTCTTTTTAACTTGCTTTCATCTTAGCACTAGAAGATGAGAACACCTGCAATGTGCTTTATCTTTTGAGACTATTCACTTTCCATTTACAGTAAAACCATATTTTCCTTTGTTACCTTTAATGATCTGTTTGAATACTCCATATCGTTTAGAGAGCCAGCTCAAGAGGCCTTGGGAGAGAAGGCTAAATTCCACTTTTACATCCACATCAATGTTATCTATTATCCCTGAGGAAACCAAAAACGCAACTTTTGCGATACCAGCAGAACCTAGAAAGGAGTCTGGAGGACACTGGGTCTGATCAAAGCTCACTAATGAGGTGAGAAATAAGGCCTGTGTCTGTTACAGGAGATGCAGGTGGGGAGCTGAGAGTCTCAAAAGGTTTTGGGACTGGAAGGAGATCCAAGGATTACGAGGGTCAGGCTTACCATGGGAGACAGCCTTTCTGGAAAGGTCTTCTCTCCCCTCAGCTTGTCGTTTCTCCAGCCTCTGTGACTACTCTCCTTGCTCCCATCCCTTTTCTTCTTATTCTCCTCCTTGAGAAAAAGCAGGAGAAGTTCAAGGAGTACTTCGAAGTACTAGAGACCAGCATCTTCTTGATGTCATCTCCCTTACATGCTCCCACCTCCTCATGGCAGTGGCCAAGAACCGGGCAAGCACAAGGCAGAGATGGGCTTCCAGTTTGGCAGGGACAAGGTAGGCTGGGAACACTGGAGCATGATTCTGGTGGGACGTGAAGACCACGCACACAGCCTGATACTTCACCCATGATGGTAAAAGCCCTGCTGAGCCAAGGAGGGAGGGAAGAGGGCAGGTACTGCCAGGGAGCGGCCGCACCTCGGTGATGCTGGATTCTGCTCTCCATTGCAGCAGCTTCCTGCTCATGCAGGAGTCAGAGATTCTTTGAAGTAAAATAGGCTTTTCCAGAGACCGATTGAAGTAGAAACCCAAGCTGCCTAAATCTGCAATGGAAATTTCAATCAACACCAAGATTTTTAGATTAAATTTGGACTCTATGCTGGTTCAAAATTAACTGAATAAAGAAATCAGATGCACAAATAAGTCTTTTGGTCAGCTTTGGCTCTACACTAGCTCCACTGAAGCTTCCTGGAAAATGAGCATTACCTCTCAAAGATCCAAGCCCTCACTCATATCCGAGATGCTGCCAAATATACGAGCACTCAGGGTATTGAACAGCCCAGAGGAAATAAAGAATCACTAGAAAATTCATACAGGTAGCAACTCCGTTCTCCAGCTCTGACAACTCCCAGTCAGCAAAATCCAACCTCCCAAAGAGTTAACGTTCGATGGGCCAATAAAGCCTGATTGATTCATCGATAATGCGGCGCTGCCTTCGGGGAGGCGGGAAGAAGCTGTCTCGAGAGACAAGCGAGGCAATTGTTTGCTCTCTGTGGCGTTCGCAGAGTGCCCTGCGGTAACCCTTGCGCTCCGCGAGCCTCGCCGTGGCTGTTCCGAAGTTGGGTGCCGAGCTGTGCTTTCCCATGGCTGCCACTAATGACTTGCAGCTGTTGCTAATCTGGGCCTCTGATTTCCTTTGATTACGCTGGGTATTGATGCCTGTGGTAAACAGGCATCTGCCAGGTGCCAGCACAATCAGGGGGAAAATATAAAAAGTTCCCTGTTTCAAATTCAATGTGACATTGTGCTTGTCGAGAGGCAGCCGTTTAACTATTTAAGGGGAACAGTTTCCTGGGCTCTTCACTGGCCTCCTGGCCACAGAGGGGATTCTCATGCATTTTCGGTGATGGCAATTCCCCAGCTAGCGCTCCCAGCACCAGGTGTAGGAAATAGCCACGAGGAGAAGCTGGTGGCTACAGAAACCGTCCCAGACATATAACAGCCCACGACATGTGAGTTTGGCTCTGGTATCCCAGAGGACAAGGGTGCTCTGACTCAACTCATTCCCTCCCACCCGGTGCAGTGTCCCAAAACGGCTGCCACATGAGGACTTGTGCTACCCACAGGCCCTGCTCCTTTCTCCTCATCATCCTCTGCTCCTGCTCTGTACCCTGCTGAAAGGCAGCGGGGCATCTCTGTTCACAGTCCCAGGGTAAACTGGAGCGGCAGCTTCCCACAGCCCATTAGGAAAATATCCGTCTTGCTGGCAGCCAAGGCTAATATTAGATTTTCCAGAGGGAAACATGAGTGGTTCATAATAAGACATGCCTCTGGAAGAGTATCCCTGGCAGGCTGCTGTAGCCTGGCCTGTTACTAGTGCTCACATGTTACTTCAGCCCCAGAGCCCCTCCAAGCAATTTCTCTGGGTGTTTCTCTTTCCCCCTTCCCCATGTCACAGCAACCAGCTGAAGATACCACATAGTTGCTTCTCTCTTCCATCCATCATCCTTCTGCCTGGTAGCAGGTAATTATTTCCAGCTGTTAATTACCCAAGACCATCACACCTGACCTATATTGTTTGCCTTTCATTTGCACCTCGTGTGCAGAAAACAAATAAATAAAGGGAAGCCTCAGAGAGGCACCAGTTCTATGCTAGGGCTAGAGGAGGGAATTATCTGCCCTCTCAAAAGCTGCTTTTGTGATTCTTTTCCTTGGGAGTGGGGGTGTCACTATTCACTTACATATCAGGTTGCATTTAAGAGGCAGCCATGAGTTGAAGGCAGAGGAGCCTGCAGAGGTGTCCACAGCACTGGCTTATTTTTGTTTTCCTGTCTATTCATTTTGCTTCCCTGCATTCTGTGAGCTGCCCCGAGCTCGCGAGGGCAGGGAACCCATGCGGCACAGCAAAGGACAAAAGTCCCTTCTTCACAACAGTGCTGCAGGTAAAGTATTTTGGTTTAGGTTTGTTCTACTGCCTACTAGAAAGATGGGAGCGTTCAGCTTGGGAGAGACCAGTGATGTCACACCTGAAAAGCCACAGGGAATGTAACTGCAAGAGTTATGTTCTCTGGAGCAGTCTTGTAGCTATATGCTGACATTTCAGACCTCCTTTCTCCTAGGAAAAGAAGGCTGAAAATGTAAGACATGGATCCAGATATGCATGCATAATTGCTATAGGTAGAGCAGTTCATCTTACTTACCGAAAAATTAAGTCATATCCTTGTCATATCTGATATTATCACCTAAGTTTTGTGGAAAGTGCTAGATCTAACTCCTTATAGATCATTAGGAGAGGAAAGCTGAGCATAACCTAGCCTCCTAAAACAAGGTAAGTAAGATGTCTTAGAAATCAAAGGGCTCTCAGCTAAAAGGGATAGGACTGAGCTCTGTTTTCAAAAGCCAGGATGACAGAGGGAGTTGGAGACAAGTTTATCCAGGAGAAAGGCCCTTCATAGGTGTGCCACAGTACACAGCCCATGGGAGTGGTGGAGAAGAGGGTTTTGAGCTAGGGAGCAAGCTACAGGAGATTGAGATTTTGAATAAAGATACAGCCTCCTGGTTGGTTGATTGCTACCAAGTTCAGGGCAATGCAACCTTGTGCATGGGAGGTCCAATCTGACTTCAGAGACAACCGAGTTCTCCATCAACTTTTTCCCCTAAGTGGAAAAACCCTTAAAGAACTCAACATTCAGCTTTTGCCCTTGTGTCACATTTAGCTGATGTAGAAAAAACAGACCGATTTTGGTAACTGTCACTAAACAAGAGAAAGCAAAAAGTCCTGTAGAGACTACAGCACAGATCCAAAGAGTTTTCTTTAGTTTAAAGACTGGGTGACTTTGTGCTTGGGGCAACACCGACCCTTAAGACTTCAGCCAAGATTGACCTCGTGCTTCTCCCCTTTTAATCAACACTAACACTCCAGCCTTCCTCTGGGCTCTATAGCAGGTCCCTAGGCACTCCCAGCTCAAGGAAGAAAAGATGCGCAGTGGCAAAGAGCAGCAGAGTGCAGTTTGGGGCACTTCCCAATGAGGATGTTTCACCTCACTTCAGAAAGTCACCTTGCTCAGGTGTGGCTGGGGACTCAAAGGGAGCAGGAAGGTTTTACATTTCACCACTGAGACTCCCAGAGGTTTTATCAAGTACTTAGAAAGTTATTTAGAAGGAAAACAAGAACCTGGCTGGGTTTCTCCTTTGTTTAGGTCCTGCTGTGGGCCCAGGCACCTGAGCTGGCAGCTGCATCGCTCTCTAATGGCACGAGGGAGAGGGGACATTCACACTGTCATCCCTGATGGCATATCCTGTTTCTGTAAGCTCACATCTTGTAACCAGCCTAAGCCAGTCAGCGCTGCGTTTTTCAAAGAGAAGAAAAACTTCTGAACTTTGGCATCAAAACCCCACTGGAACCCAGCCGTTGCTTAGAACGTAACCGAGCCCTTCAGCTCAGCTTTCACAACAGCAAGATTTCCCAGGAGAAAATGCGCAGAGCACTGAGAGCAAGGAGTTTTCTTTGGATTTATAGTTTTAGAGACCTGGTTTCTGCAGCACTAACACACACACCCAGCCATCCCCCTGGAAAGCTATTCACAGCCCAACACTACCTTTGCTGGGAACACGTTTCCGTTCCCAGTCTCCCCCTAGGCAGCGGGGTAGGAAGCTGCCCAAGGATCATCTGGATCTCAGAGGCAGTGAGCAGGATCTGCCAGGCATCCCATCCACATGGCAGCAGGTAGGACAGAGGATGGACATGGCCCAGGCTCCAGCCCTAAGTGTGATGCCGATGCCAAGGAGAGGTACCCTGCCCTGGGAGAGCTGCATAGGGTCCCTCCCCACAAGGGAAAAAATGGGGACCAGACCAAAATGCAGAGTCTGCCCCTGCTTTCCTAAATGGATTTGCACAGTTACACTCAATTCCCCAGGCACTGCTTCATCTCCCAGGCACACTGGGCAGCACCAGGTCCCAGTGATGGTAACAGCCCCTTTTACAGCTGCAGGCTCCATGAAATAACAGAGCAGAGTGAGTCTCTAGCAGTGGACAGATGCACTACTCCGCTTGCCACTCTAATCTCTTCCCACCATACTTAGGAAGGGTTAGAAAGGTAAAAGAGAGGCTGGAAACTGTTATGGTATCAAGGTAGATCTGCAGTATCCAGATTTTCTGCGGTTCTATTGTATTCTCCTGTGCTAGCTCTCTATTTTTAAAATCTAAGCTAGGAAAAAGAAATTACTCTCGACCTGAGCGTGAAAAGAGTTTTCTTTCATACTGGGATCTTAACTTTATCTGATAATGAGACTCAAGTAATTTCCTAGAGTTTCAGCTGCAGCGAGTAATGAAACAGTGAAATCTTTCTCTGCTGATTAACAGCATTAGGCTTCTCAGGAACCAAAGCAATTCCCCAGTCTAGGGGAACATTAGAAATTCGCAGGTAATCCAAACCTCATCCCTGTCCCCTCCATCTCCTCAGCTTGCATCTCACTCAATATGTAAGGTCAGGAGAGCTGCCGCAGAACATCAATTCCCAAATCATTAAACTGATTTAAACCTCTTGGGGAGAAGAAAAAAGTTTATGGGATTTGTGTTCTTGTTTGCTGGGTTTTCAAATCCATAAGGGACACAATTTCAATATTTTCTTCAGAAGCAGGAGGGGAGGCCTGTTTACAGTCCCTTGGTATTTCCAGTTGTGTTCTCAACCAAAGTATGTGAGAATTCAATGAGAAGCTTTCTGTTCCTTTCAACAGGCTCTTGAGCAGTAGGCTTCTGGTCAAACACCTAACATCAGCTTCATTCATATAAAACCAGATCTACCTTCAGGCTGTGTTATGAATCCACATCATTTTAAATGATATGATCTCCACATCTTCTCTTACAGGTTTTCAGATCCATCAGCAGGTACTCCCAGCTTCAACATTTGTGTTTCACAGTGAATATCCACCCACAGAAAGTGGCTCAGCTAATCTTCACTTTTCCTTTTGCAGCAAGGAAAGCGATAGGCAGCCACAGGCAAAAATGGTCACATTGAGAAGTAAAGGTATTGTAACTAAGATCAGTTATGACAATAACCCACAGCTTGTTACAGAAAGAATAATCTAGAGTTTGTGTAGAGAAGCTTTTTGGAAAATAGCTACTAGTAATTGGATATAACCATCTGGTTTCCAAAGGATGCCAAATACCTGTTCTCTAGCCATAAGATACAGCTGCAAGTTTCAGAGGCTAGGCATTAAAAAACAACAACGACAAAAAAAAACACAACAAAAAAACACCAAAACAGGCCCCCAAAGTTTACCAACCACTCAGTTACAAGCTGCCGTAAAGTCTTTCTCTTTCAGTCTGGAAACAACTGTGTAAGAAGCTGCAGGCAAGACTTCAGAAGGTTTTGGTTTATTTCCAAATGCTGTATCATCCTTGCCGATACTTGTGGATCTGCTGTTCAGGGTGCCTGCAGAGCCCCCGGTAACAGAGCATGACCTTAACACTCAAGTCTGTGGCAACCACACGTCTGCCTCCAACCAGAGTCCATTGCACACGCTCATGCATAAGCCTACTCTTCAGGTATTAACTGAATAATCTTTCAAAAGTAGTTTAAGCAAATTAGTTTCTGACCCATTGCACATCTTGAGCTTTCCATCTGTGGCCTTTCATTCATAAGCGATCATCTACAGAATGAAAAGCAGCACACTTCACTCTAATTCGGGAGGAGCTAATTATCCTCTATCAATTAGATCCTACAACACTTATCTGTAAACAGTTGCTGGAAAGGTACATAATAGATTAGTGACTGAAGACCTAATTAATAAGGAATAATGAGCTCTTTCCTGCACAAGATTGAGGAAATGTGCTCTCGCTCCTTGAAAAAGCCAGAATAAGGGCCGTGAAGCTGACCACGAACACGGCAGGAGTCGTTTCGTACATAAAATTTTTCTAATTTTTACATGCAATGTGCAGCAAGTACTCTCCTGACTTTGCTGTGCAGCAATGCTGCGTCGCTCTGCATGCCACCGACGTGGCTGTGCCTGCCTGGCAAACATATCCCAGCTGCAAAGCCTCCCTCTGGGAGAGGAGTTGTGAATGCTTTATAGTGAGCAGGAACCACGGAAATACCAGGGCCTCTGACTCTCTCTTCTGCGTCTTCTCCAGCACTGGGGGTTTCTTCTTGCCGTGTTTCAGGACACAGACACCAACTGACCTTTGCTGCGTTTGTGAAACTTTTCACACACACAGAGTTCATCAGTCTTGCGTTTCCTCGTCTTCACTTCTATGGACAGTATTTTCTGAGCCTTACCCTGCCTTCTGAGCCCTGTTATTGCCATGGTTTGCCTCTGTCTGTCTTAAAACGCAGCTTCCAGAATTGCACTCTCCTCCACTAAGTACTTAGCAGTGCAGAGCCAAAAGGAAGACTTCTCTCCCCTATCTTACCAGAGTGAGAAGTGCTCTGTTTTTAATGACAGTAACCATAGTACCTACAGCCTGAGGCCAGACCAGAGCAAGTCCTGTGCTACCTAAGGTCATAATTATTTTCAGGCATACAATTTGATCATACATTGATGAATTAGTGGCATAACTGGCCATATGGATTCAAGAGAAACATCTGAAGGAGCCCCCTAAGTCCAGTGTGGCAGAGGTCACTCCCCTCTGAATAGAGGCACTTACAGATCCAACAATCAGCCCTTTCTCCTGTACCATGCTTTGCTACCTGCTTATAAGCCAGTCCCCAGAGGCTTACTCAAGCCAAGATATGCTGCATTCACTGCTTTCCCCTTGCCCATCAGGATGATCATCCCATCAGAGAAAGGAATTGGATTGGTTCAACATGATTTGCTCATGACAAATCCATGTTATTAAAAACCCAACCAACAATCTTCTTGTAAGTATCAAGAGAATTAGAGCATTAGATAATTTCCTCTCTTTTCAGGCCTCAGCATTAGGCAACCTGGTTAAACATTTCCAGGCTCTCCTCTCCTTGTGTTTTTAGAGATAGGAATCATTCTGGTTTATCTCCAGACCTCTTAGATCTCTGAAGTTAATTTCTTCTTCACCTTATTCTGCAGTTCTGAATACACAGCTTCTCTAAGTTTTAATTGATTTTGGCCAGTTACTTTCTTCACACAACTGAAGCAACAGAAACATTTAGTTTTCCAGCCCTTATGTCTCATCTCCTACTTGTACTCCTTTTCATTAAAGATGTATATTTTCCTCTGACAGTTTATAGAAAGGTGGCATTCTAGATATTTTTTCTCTAATCGACTTCGCATGTGATTTTTTTTCTGATTGAACCCCAAGGTGTTTATGCTGTTTTGTTGCAGTCACTGCCAGTTAGAGTCCCTGTTTCTACCTATCACAGAAGTTCCTTTGATTTCTAGGGCTCGGCTCCTGGTGCAGTTGGATGCTGCACTCCTGCTCAGTTTCCTCTTTCTTTCACATCAGGATAACTTACCATTCTGTTTTTGTTAATAGCAGTTTCAGTAACTGACAGTTCATTTATCTTCAGGATTATCTTCCCAGAAGACACACATTTACCTGTTTCCCAGGCCTGTTGACATCTGCTTTTCGAAGTTCATTACCTTTTCTCTGCTCCTTTCACTCCTTTCTTTCCTCAGAACAGTGATTCTGTTGTTTCATGGTTACTTTTGCTCAAATTGCCTTCCACTTCCGGTTTATCTCCATCCATTCCTCCCTTGCAGAGTCCAATCTTAAAATAGTCACTGCTTTGAGATTTTCAATACTATAAACCCTGAGCTTGGATTAACATGGAAGATAAATAGACGTGTCTGGAAGCAATGATCTGGTGTTTAGGCACAGAGGTGTCTTGCCAAGATGCCTCTTACCTTCTGTCCAATAGAAGAAACACATCAGGTTATAGTAAAATCAAACCCTGGATTCCTTTAAAAACTGTTAACTCTATCAGTATTTAGTTTAAAATACCAGGAAATACATATTCTACAGATCAGTAAATTATATCAATCAAAAATCCTACAAGTGTCCTACAAAATTTATACTGGCTATCATAAAAAAAAATATCTAACTTTGAAGTCCTTGAAAAGTTAGGAAAATGATTCCTGAGGAAACATTGGCTGAGGTAACACAGAAGTCAAAAAAAAAAACCCAAAGGAAACTACTCAGAACAACTCAAAACTCTAGAAAATGCCCTGTTAAGTAGCTTCCCTCTCCTGTTAGTTCAGGAATCTCCGTGAGTGATCATAACAGGACAGATGGGCAAATACTTTCAAAGAGGGGCCAGGACCCAGGCTGTTTCAGGCTTTACACCAGCAGATTTTTGTATGGGATGAGGTGTCAGAAAGCCAAGGCATGATCCAGGGTCGAAGGGGCAGGGGGGGCGGACAGCAGCGGAAGGTACCAAGCTACCCCAGCCCAGTCATTACAGACATCAACATTGCTCCTGAAGTGTGTGCAGCTCTGCACACCCAGGAACCAGCAGAACTGAGAGGTGGATAGTGATTTAATGCACACAAACCCCAGCTATACTGAAGCTTTGGGGTGATTTTTGAGGAAGGTATGTATAACAGCACTGATTGCTTTCTGAAAGCATTGAGAGCACCAATTTCAGAAAGCAGCCGAGGAAACAAAGGAAATCTGTCGTTTCTGTACATAGTGAACTGGAATACCATCTCCAGTTTGGGGTATCCCATTTTGAGGAAGATGAAGGACTAAAGTAGAAAAGTATTTAGCAGAAAGCTAGAGGAACAATCAGAGGTCTCAAAGGGATTACCAACGATAAAAATCAGGCTAAGCAATGCCAATTCATTCAAAGGAGAGAGAACTAAGAGAAGCAATGGAAAGAGTTTAAGAATTAAAATATTTTTATCCAAGAAAATCTGTTTTTCATACTGAAGACAAGGAACAGATGTCCTCCAGCATCACGTCAGTGAGGAAAAATATACCAGGTTAAACAACAGGAATGGGATTAGTCTGATTAAACACAGGTGTCTACACTGTAGGCATCTTCAGCTGAAGTAGTCAACATCAGTGAAGCTTAGGATGAGATTCATTTTGTCCTCAATTGGTGGCTACAGACAAATTCGGCTCCACTGAACACAGAGGCTCGATGTCCGTTGAACATCACTGCAGCCACAACTGCTAGGCCAGGAGAACAAGTGAGAAGTTGGCAGAGATTACTCCCAGCTTTCTAATGGGGGCAGCTGGCACAGGAGCAGCCAGCCAGGGCAAAGCAGCGGGAGCCTCACCCCTCCCTAAGGGCACTTGGAAAAGCCTGCAACAGAAAAGGTTTCAGAGAAGCCAGACCCTTCTTTGGGGAAATGGAGTGGAGCAGGTTACACAGGGAGGTCCTTTTGAGACCTTCTGTCCTACACTGCAACCAACATCCACCTTAAGCAACCACCCCGGAAGATCTGTGTTCTCTCCCCACTATGACACAGCAACATCGCTCCTTTGAAAAGCTGCTCACATTTGTTCATTGTGGGTGATCACTGCTCCTCTACAGACCCACAGACCCATGTACAATACAGATGTCCTTGCCAAGGATGTAGAAACCTGTATTTGTCACCCTCAGAGTACCAAGCAGCCATTGTTAAACCTCTACAAGCCAGCAGCAGCTCACAACTCACCATGCTGGCGGCAGCAGCAAAATCGAGCTGAAATAAAGTTTGCGGTGAGCTTGACTTGCAGTTGGAGAGCCAGAGCAGGTAGCTTGCCAGTGCTGGTCAGAGCACATGGTGGCATTGAACTGTGCATCAGGCAAAAGTACAACTGGACTTAAAATATTTTTACAGCTAAAAAAACCTCTCATGTATGACAGGGTGTGGTTGAAGGCAGCATTTATCGAGCACCTTAGTAATAAATTACTATAAGTAAACTTAAATATATACATATTCATAGCAAATTAATAAGAATACACACAATGTTTAGCTATAATATAAGTAAAATAAAGCTTCAATGAAAATAAGGTTTAAAGGACTGTTAAGTCTGCAAAACAAGGACCACTGGAATACAAACATTTTACCTGAACCCTGAGCTGCTTTCTAGGGTAGATCCTGCAGATGTGAAACCAAACTCTAAGAAAGGCACTCTGAGTAGGATACAGATAACCCTAAACAAACTGATACTCCAATTCTCTGCTGAATTTGAGCCAAATCCCAGTTGCAGATCAAACCCAGAACACAAGGGTTAGCTCTGCCTTTTCCACACTTGGTCCCACAAGGCACAGCTCAATGGCACTGAGGAGGAAAGAAGAATTGCCACTCTAGAGCCAGACCCAACTCACATCCACCCACCCAGGTGCTGTGGGATGTCAAGTCAGCACTGTGGAGACTCTGCCACCATAGCTGCAGAAGAGCCAGGGCCGTGCCCTGTGGTAAGCAGCCACTTACAGTCCTGTCCCGGTCACTTCTGCAAGCATCCATGTTTTGGGAGAGGTTCAGGAAACATCTGATCTCTGATTTTATGGGTTAACAAAAATTGAGTTCAGAAACATTTTTCATCTACCCATAGTTGAAATCTGGGCTTGTGAAACAATTCGCCTGGTCAGGGCGGCTCCTTTCTCAACCAGCCAGCTCAGCAGTCGTCTGGCAGTGCCCAGAAGAGCAGCTCCCTTAGGGCAGAAAGCAGGGGCTCCAGCTAACGCTGCTGAGATGGTTAGGACTGGTTAGGATGACCATGTCAGAAATTTTTCGTCCTTTACCTGCCACAAGAACTACCAGACAAACCTGATTGGAAACCACCACTGCTTTCCACCTCAAGGGCACTGGAAAAATAGGCCGATTAAGGACAAAAATCATTCTGAGTTGTATGAAAGCAAGTGCACCTTCAACCCATAAAGCCTAGGGATGAGTGACAAAAGAGTATTGCCCAGATAGCAACACTGATTTTTTTTTATTTTTTTTTTGAAAAATACCTGCAAGGCTTCATGACCCAGGGGAGAAGAGCCAGGCCCTTGGCACCAAGTCAAACAGAAAAGCAAACTCGTGTGGACGTCATTGTCAATGCCTCCAGCTGCTCTTCTCACCCCAAGAACGTTCCAGTTGGGAATAAATTGATCACTATGTTAAAAACCAAGACGATCACGTCTGTTTTCTTTCTGCGTGTCCACCACTAGAGGTCATCGCATTTCTCCTCTGAAGAAGAATGTTGCCTTCAGTTAAACCCCCCTGGGTGAACATGACAAAAGAGTTACACACATTTCAATCAGACTCTGTGCTTGAGGAGTTCCAGCCCGAGTGACTGATAAGAGACAATTGGCAGAAACTTTCAGCCTGTGATTTTTCCTTTCTTAGCATCCAACACTCAGCCTGGGGGCTTTAGGTTTGATACACAACCTTCAGCAATCTCACTTCAGTTTCTTGTCCAACTTGTATCTTCTGGCATCCTTTCAAGACAAAGTGGAGCGATGCCTTTTTTCTTTTAATCTATCCATTTAATTTAAGCAATGCTGGAGGGTCATAGTTCACCTGTGTGCTTACACAGCTACACCCAGACTCCAAAGGACACGCACAATTTTCTGCCTGCCATGCGAGTGAAGCAAAGCACTTTCTCAGCTGTTCTTTTTAAGTTTTACGTGGAGTGTTGAAGATCTGATTTTAGCTCTGATGCAGCTTACTCTGAAGCTGATCTGAATGTTTGCAATGCACCTGGTTCCTAGTGTGAGGAAAGGTTGGAAATGTGAGTTCATACATAAAGTAATAATTCTCTTTTTCCTCTACCTCAAATATGACTTCACTGGAGTCAGCTTCTGATTTCTTTTTTGCGATCACTGAAGCCAGCTGGTCATTTTGATGTCAGACATATCAGAGAGAAGACAGGAACAGAGGGCAAGAACTTGAGCATGACCCCTGCTAGGGTCTGCTCACCAGCCTTTACTCTAGCAAAATGTTAAAAAGCAAAACACAGACCAGCTCTGGAAATGTAAAGCATCCAAATCCTTTGCTAGTTATAAGGAAGATATTGCAAACAGTGGTGTTTGATATCACCAGCATCTGAAAATGGTGAACCATTGTCCAACAAGTCTGGGGCATGTGCTACTGCTCTTGCTATGCCCTAAGCCCTATTACTTATGGCTTTGTTACACCACAGGTTTTGGGAAGACACTGCATCTTGATTTGGCAACTCCAAATGATGGAGAATTCACCATGTTGCCCAAGAAAACTATTGCAAGAGTTAAACATGCTCCTTGTTACAAATTGAGTCTGGTTTCTAGTCTGGACATGCAGCATGGGTGTGCAACAGTGTTGGTTTTGGATAACGCTCTGTGAGAAATACTCTTTTCCACTCTTAACTTGCCATTATAAAAACCTGTTGGGTGGTGCATGCCCAGAGTTCAGTATTTGTGGGCTAAATTTCTCAAGTCTATCTCACTGGGACAAGTCAAAGTAAAATCCTTCCTGTGCAGTGACTCTTGATCTTCATATGTGACCAATGATAGTTCCATTGGTGGAGAGGATACACTCACCCAGCCTACAGCACCCAAAGTGTTATCTGAGTTTTAATCTGGAGCAGAGTATTTCATGAATCTGCACTCCTGATGAGAGCAGCAAAGGAGCTATGTACTGGCCATCAGGAGCTGGCCAGGTCCAGCAGCAGCTCTGCTGCCCCCAGACAGCACCCTCCCGAGACACCCCCCATACAGCCACAAGCCAAAAAGCTTGCAGGAACAGCTCTCGTGCTTCCCACTGCAGACAAACCAGAGCAAAACAGGGGTCCACCAAATCCAGATGGGCTTGATTAGATACCTGGTGCCATGGTATGTGCCAGGGAAGGAAAAGGTCAGCCTGTGTGCATGTGGCAGGGGTGGAAATGCCACATCGCTCAGTTCAGCAGGGTGGGAAAGCCATTCACCTTGGGGAAGTGCACTGTCTTTGGGGAGAGCTCTGCTTTGTGTGTCTTTCATCAGAGTCATCTGCACACCTCCAGGAGCTTTTTGACTTTGCCTCTGTCCGACTTTATACCTCCCCAGTGTTCAAAGAGCACGGCAAAGACAGGTTCACCTTCAGAGCAAGGGAGTATTACACCACCAGCTCCCTGTGAGGTGGTCTGACCCATGAGCAGCCCTGACTCATCACTCTGATCCCCACCCAGGTGCAGTGCCAGCTCCCCTCAGTCACAAACACATCACCGTCGTGTCTCCAGATTCCAATGACAGGGATTGTCATCTCCAATTCCCTGGTAACAGTCTTTAAAACATTAGAGATGGATAAACAGCTACCATCTTTTTAAGACTATTGCACATTTGCTCTCTTTTTAACAAGAGATCTTTAACCTTGTTTTAAAAATACACAGGTTGGAGGGCAGCAGTTGGAGTATTATATTCCCGTTTGGCTACAGGCGCTGCCCTCAGTGCCAGCAGTTTATATCCTATCAAGGATTTAAGCTCTTTTGGGATTACAGTTAGGTTTTCATGATGGCTGAAAGCAAGGGTCACTCCAAGTAATTACTGCAGCCACCCCCAAGGACACAGGCAGCAGAAATGATTTATCATCATTGGCACCACAGCTCCCTGAGGTGACAGGGAACAAAAGAGACTGTAGCGATGGTAAGGGGATACCTGCAGCATTCCTACACATCCTGCTCTCAGCTTCAGGCCAGGAGGAAAGCACAGAGATAGGGGGTAGAAAAGCTGTTTTGTAATATTCCATTTCCATCACAGCTCTTGCAAGTCATGGTTTGGAGGCAGAGGGTGGAAGCCTGCTAGGTGGTAGCAGGATGCAAAGGTCTTAGGGCTTGCTGAGGGTATTTAGAGAGATGGGAGAAAGGCTCGCAAACCTGTAACATATTTGTACTGGGATTAACAGGTCAGAGGAATCACACAAGAAGGAAAAAAAAAAATCATCACAGAATGGTAGAGGTTGGAAGGGAGATCATCTAGTCTGACTCCTTCGCTAAAGCAAGTACAACTAGAGCAGGTTGCACAGAATCGAGTCCAGACTGACTTTGAAAGTCTCCAGAGGAGATGCTGCAACCTCTGGGCAACAGAAACTCCAGTAAACTTTCAGAAAAGTGTTTCCAAGGTAAAAATAGTCTCTTCATCATATTTCAGAAGTAGTAAATGGACTCCTAAGTTTCAAGGTGAAATCTTGGCCTAATCAAAATCCATAGGAGCATCTTCCTTTGGTTTCTGTAGATAATCCTGATATTTTCACCTTGAAGCTTAGAAGAGTCCAGTTTTAAAAGTTAAGATAAACTGCAATCCTATTAATTTCCTAGAGCTGTGAGGACCAAGAAATATCTGATACCAATACCCCAGCTCAAACCGTCAATTTATGCCCTATTTGTCTGCCTTGTTAGGTCTTCCCTACACCTCTCCATAGAAAAAAAAAATCTTATGGGCCATGGTCCACCATTATTAGCTGAGCCTGGATCACTTGGAAGTCCAAAAATAAAGTTCTTTCTCCCTTTTTCTTGAGATCATTCCAGTTCCTTCAAAGATTTTATCGAGAGCTTCTCAGCATGTCCATGCAGACATTACAAGGGCTCTGTTAAGAGGAAAGCAGCAAACAGAGGCAAAGCAAACCTGTTCCCACCTAGCGCAGCAATGCTACAGAGGGGACAAGGCAGCTGTGATTTTGTTTCTGCTTTGGGAAATAACCTTAATCAATGACAAATACGCTTCATGACTAATTACCCACTGAAATCTCCCTCAAGAGTGCCAGAGCTGCCTACGGCTGTTTTGCAGGCGATACAGAAAACAAAGACCACCATTTATCAAGATGTTTTCCCTGCTGCCCGATGCTACAGCCAGGCATTTTTTTGGCAGTTTCAGTTATCCCTGGAAGTCACTAGATGGCAGCAAGGAACTGCACTTGGCAGCCCAACGGCCCGCCCCCCTCCCCCCCGCTCCCACCCCAGGAGTCCTCCGTTCCCCACTCCCTGCGGGCAGGGCCAGCCCCTGGGGACTGGCAGCCAACTTTGTCTGGGAGTATTAATCCCTTTTATTCAGGACACCTGTGCCTTGGAGTACAACTTGACGTGGTCCAGCAGCCCTGCAAAGCCAAGAGTATCCTTCATGAACACTAAGATAAAATAGACAGCCCCAAACCTCACAAGTTTCACAATACAGGAAAGTGTTGCCTTGTCGGTTAGTTGGAGGGTTGTTTCCATTTCCAAATTACTTTTTCTTCCCTTTTTATGCTCCTTGCCCCACAGCTCTTCTTGCTTTCCTAAAAGTGAATGGTGTACTTCCAGGGGGCAGAGGAGGATCTGGAAAAGCCTTCAGCCACTTGCATCTCTAGCCCACCCCAAATCAGGACCTCCAGTAGGAAATACCTCCTTGGAGCATCCGACCACTGCCAGCCCTTGGTTCCTTCAGTAGATACTCTCTCAAGCTGTGTGTATAAACAGCAGGGGTCACACACACTCAGTGTAAGAGATCACAGTGCTCTGTGCTCTCCTCAAACTTCCCTGAGTAACCAACTGCTTCATCTTGGCCTTGCCTCCCCAGCCCAAGCCCTTTCCAAGGCTCTTCAGCCTCCTCTGGCCTTAGCCATGACCCACGTTCTCTGTTTCTTCTTCTCCAACAGGGCTGTTTTCTCCTAGAGTAATGTTGGCCAGCCTTTCAAGGGTATTCCCACACACACTCACTTCAGCCCAAAGGCCTCTATTTCCTCCATCAGCTTCATTTATTTTCTATTAGAGCCACCTCTTCCCTTTTATATACCTGCACTGATTTGTATGACAGAATTGCCTCCTGCTTTCCCAGCTCATCCCTCCATCCTGACATACCTGCAGAGATGGCCTCCTCACCTGCCTGATGGGTGGAAGGACAGTGTAACTGGGATAACACACTGGTTTTATTTCACTCTTTTCAGAATTCACTTACAGGCCACAAACACCTTTTGTCACTGCAGGAACACACGTTATGCAGCATTTACCCACCTGATATCCCATGACAACTCTTCTCAAAGGGCAGGAGGGTCACTGTAGCACAAGCTTTCCTCTATATCCCACTTTCACCAACACGCTGGGTGCCTCCTATCCAGGGCTGGAAATGGCAACAAGGAGTAGGCTGTTTAAAATTTATGACAATGGGCTCAAGCTCTCCTGTGGCACAAGAACTTGGAGCAACAAGGCTGCTCACAGGTTTGCTTTCCCCAGCTTTATTTCCCACATCCAGGCACCCAGCTGCACAGCCTCTCAAACTATAAACCCTTCATGAGCCTCTTGGAGAAAAGACAACCACTGGATACCTTGAAAGATTAAGGGCCTTCAAGCACTGCCCAACAGAAGCTGAGAAGGTTACGCTGTGCTGGGATACATCACCACCTGTCATGCTCCATTTTTAAGCTTGTCCTTTAGGTAAGGATGGCAGGATGGGATTGAGGTGAGTCCTTGGTCTACAGCAATACAGTGTGTATGTTCATGCCATGTAATGTAAGACATAGATCCCCTGTATTCACTTCTGCAAGCTTCCTGCCTCTTCCTGAGGGGCTCCAAGCCTGCTAATATCAACCTTGAACCACCCTCTTCACTTGGCCACAGAAATTAGAGACACATGAATCGTTTCATATCCTTAATACCCACCTTGCAAATCTCTTACTGGCAGTAGGAGAGATGATGAACATCTCTTATCTGAGGAGAGTTGAGACCTGATGAACAACCAATGCTCAAGTTACAATTCCCAAAGGGTCAAAGGACACCAGGTGTCTTTAGCATCATGTGAACTTGACCTCCTTTTTCTGTCCTCTCCTCTCCCCAACACCCAACTCCTGACACTTATGCCAGAGCAGCCCACAGCTGAGGAAACCCAACATCTCCCTTCACCTCTTCAGCCTGCTCTGCCACACTTGCCTGGTGCAGGGACCACCACCTGCACCAGCAGCCAGGACACACCTGGGCAGGGCTGGGATGTTAGTGAGGAGGTCCAGCATCTCTGAGCTAGAGTCCCAATCCCATGGCAGGTGGTGAAAGTGAGAGAGCTGTCAGTGCTGCCAACAGGCTGAAATATTCAGGGGTCATTCTGCCAGACCTGTACTTTTTGCCTCAAAGCTGCACAGACCTGACAAGCTAACCTAGCTCCCCTCTCCCTTCTTTGCCAACATTGCCCAGGTCCCTTTCCTCACTGCACTAGGTTTCTAAGGACAGAAAGGAAAAAAATGGTAAAGTGAAAACAAGGGAGTTCTTTCATACTGTCCACATGTGCTTCTCCTTCCTTGTTGAAGTTGCTTTCCCCTTCTCTGGCAAAACTGCTCCTTCAAAACACACTCAAGGGCTTTTGATGGTTCACCCAGCCACAGCTGGTCTGCTGCTGTACCCCTGACTCTGGTATTTTCACATGATTCTGTTCAGAGAGAGTGCCTCATTTCCTTCAGGGGCTGTGATTTCTCCCATCTGATCTCTTTTGAGCATCTCATCCAACCTGCTGCAGCACAGCCCCACTGATATTGGCACCATGTTCTCTGGCAGAAACCACCCTTCAGCCACACCAAGCTTTCCTGTCTGATCTGACAGCAGCCCCAGGGAGCCCTCACAGGCTGCCAAAGGGAGTCACTGGCATTTCCAAACCCTGCAGAGCTCATGCCAAGAAGAAAATTAAGCTTTTAGCAGGAAAAGGTAACTCCATTTTCTGGTGCCCACCCAGAGATAAGGAGGTATTAGTTTTCTAAAAGGCAAAGTAGTGGCTACATCCATCAGCTCCATTTAGCAGCTGCTGGGAAGGTCAGTCCCCAGCCTTCGCCATGGCAGCTGCTTCACCATGGCAGTTAAGAGCACACAGGCAGACTTGGCTCTGAAATAGTGCTTGGCCACAGCCTCTGGATTTGCTCTCTGCTCTGCCCTGCTGGGAAGGCAGCTGCCTGGCAGAGGGGCAAGATCACCAGCAATCCCCCTTAACCCTATTCCTTGCCATTCCTTGGATCATATCTGCAGAAAGGGGAAAGCTGCAAAGACAAGTCTCCAGAGAGCCCCTAAGAACCCATGGGAAAGCCAGGTTATTTCCAAACTTGCAAAGGCTCCGCTCCTGCAAGTAATAGCGAAAGTTTCCCTACAGAGAAACATCTGAAATGTTTGAGTGTCATCCTTTAACTTGAGTGAAAAGGAACAAACTGCACTTTGCTCCCGGAGAGCCTCAGACATCACAGCTGAAGTGCACAGCAGTCCCTGGTAAAACCCTTGTGATCTCAGTTAATGGAAGGCTGCATCACCCCATGTTTGGACTTGTCAGATGTTACAGCACTTGGAGAACATAACCTACTTCCACTGGCTGAATTTGCTCCTGTCTCCAGAGGATTGCTCAGGGCAGCACAGCCAGGGAGGGGAGCAGAGGTAGCTCTCAGCCGTGCTACAAATCAGTATTTAACCTTCCCATTGCTGCGAAGGAGAAACCGCTGTGACTGAATCCAGGTAGGGCCAAACATCACTAGGTTATCCCATTTCTAGTCCCACTCTTGCTAAAGGTCAGGAAATAGCGCTGGACACCATCCAACAGTTTACACAGCCCCATCCTCTTCTGCCCCTCTCTTTCCAGACGTAGGGTGTGCTTCTTTGGTAAGCCAGAGGCCACGGGGTGTCCCATTAGCCAGGCAGCAAGCCTCTCCCCCACCCCAAGCGTGCTTGAAGTTCCTCTGCAACCCATGTAAGACCCTTGTGCTTGCTGTGGACAGCCTCCAGATGTGGCCCAGTTGTGGCTAAAGGCATCACCATTGTGAGACTGGACCTCCAAAAAAGGGTGTTCTACTTTCTGGAGCAGGACATGACTCTGCTCAGTGTCTGACCTTCACCCTTCCTTGAGACCACACACAGTGTGTTGAAGACCAGGTTGGATGAGGTCTTGCACAACCTGCTCTAGGGGGAGGTGTCCATGCCCATGGCAGGGGAGTTGGAACTAGATGGTCTTCCTCCAAACCATTCTATGATTGGTTTGAGGGAAGCAGGGGAGGAGAACAGGTTGGGACAAGGACATTAAAACAGCTTCTCATGATCCTTCAAGGATTCACAACAAGGACTCCAGTCAGGTGCCTACAAGTCTTGTGTGGCAGAAGGTGTTCAGTGGCCAGGATCGCACCTCTGCAGGGTCAGCTCAAGGAAGCTGCACCCATCTGAAGCCTCAATACAGGCTCTAAAAATTCCCCTGAAGAGGTTGGAGATAAGGAAAAAGATTAGACAGTGATGTCCAAGATGTCATCACAGGGCTTTGTTTGACCCCTGAGGGGGGATCCAAAAGGCAAAAGAGAAAGACCCACTCAGCATGACCCCTGGGGACATCCTGTGACAGCAGGGCAGAAGGGTCTTCTCTGAGGTGCCCTGTGGAGCCTGCACCAACACCCAGATCAGCAACATCCAGCTCTCCATAGGGTAACACACACTGTGGTGTCTATCATCTGCCAGTCCCTGAGCTACCACCTTGACAGACCCACTTCTCAGACTCAACATCCACCTCCGAAGTCCGGAATCACCTCCGATTCCTCGAGGACCAGAAAAGGTGTCAGTGTGCCCACACCAACTCTTTCCCAGGAAAGACTGGGCAACACTCAAGGGAAAACAGCTAAATCACTTTGTGAAATCAGCTTCCCACAATCCCACATAGTAATTATCTGACTCAAAGGCAAAAAAACAATAACTTACTTTTTACTTCCCAGCCCCTGTTTTGTGTGTGCACCCATGTAATCCCTCCCTTACAAGTTGCTCCAGTGCCATGATACAGGCAGGAGCTGCAGAGCCAGCAGCACAGCCAGCAATCGATCCCTCTCTGCACAGCATTTCTGGCAGCTCCAGCGCTTCCCAGGGACAGAGAGGATGTAGCACAGCCTCAATAACGCTGCGATGGGGGGGTACAACGGCCTGGGAGGTCCCTTAGAAGTACAAAACAAATCTCTGACACTCATCAGTCTTTCCTTCTTGCTCCTCTCTTCCCACAGTCACTTTGTCTCTGCACAGTCACTGATCTCACACTGCTGCTGCTCCTCCTCTCTCATATTCTGTGTCCTGGCTCCTCAAGAATGCAAGCAGGGTGGTGGGATGTCTTTTGCCTCAGAGCTACCTGCACATGACCCTCAGTGTTTACCAACTAATACCAGAGATACATTAAATGGCATGCATGGATTTACTGTGGGTACCATAACAACAAAGAGCAGAATCCTATATCCAATGTAGTACTTGGTTTTTCTCTCTTTCCCAGCTTGGACTCGTCCATCTCTCCCGTGTTGCTTTCCCAAAGCACATTATGTAAGTGCAAGACAAAGAATACATCACAAAACAGGGCAAATGGTTTCTAGTTAAAGCCTGTTTAAAAATAAAAGGTATCTGTCCTTTTAGTACATTAGCATCTATTTTTTAAAATGAATCTACTACACATGCTACTTGATGTGGCCCACAGGGTATAAAGGAGTCTCTCCACCCTCTGTCCTGCCAGGCCATGGGAATGGTGCAGCCCAGCAGCAGCCCCATGTTAGTGCTGGATTTACAGGAACCTTTGGATGTAAAAAATCCAGTAACAAGGGCCAAAACCATCCTGTCATTTCAAAGGATGAGTCAGGGCAGGGGGAACACGATTTGCGAAGAGCAAAATGACTTCATGGTCCCCAGCACCTTATCCTCCCTGGGCTTCTTCAGGCCTTGGTCAGCTGCCATATATTTCAGTCTTGCATATGCTGGAACATAATTTCTGGGAAGAAACTGGTCACCTCAGGCATTTTTGCGATCACCATGTGAATATAAATAAGTAGCTATATAATGATAATTATACAAAGTGATACTCCATAAGGTTGTATAATGACAACTTATGAATAATGGGGTTTACAATAACACCTCCACTGCCAAGGTCAGAAGTAATCCTGGTCACTCCTGGTGTTAATCCTTCCCATGTGACCTTAATGACAGACAGACACAAAGTCCAGGATCTGAGAAGAACTTGCCTTCCTAGAGGAGTGGAAGGATGATCACAGAGCACTTCACTGCTCATATACAACTTGATCTGGCAGGAGAAAGAGATGAGCTGCAAACATACCTGCTTATTAAGGTATGTATGACAGGGGTACATGCTTCCCCACAGGGCACTGCCACAGCCACGCTGGAGAAAGCCCTGCGGGCATTTACTGTTGTACCCCCCTGCCCGAGCCTGCACAACCTCCAGGGTCTGCTGGAGCTACTCAGGAGTGAAGGTGTTTATTGTTCACATAGCAAAGCCACCATTAGACTTTCCTTGATTTTAACTGGAAGGGTGGGTCCAGCCACGTGTCAGCAACAATAAACACACATGGACACAGGACCAAGAGGAGACAAGAGGTGTTTGGAAAAGGAGGGGGCCACCACCCCCCACTCACTTGGGTGGCATCAGCAACAGCTGAGGCTGCTGGAAGGACACAGCCTCACCAGTCTCCATGCCCACCGCCATACAGGGCTCTTCTCCTGCAGAGCTGCTGTCCCACAGAAGTTTACACACATGCACAAACCAGACTGGCAGCAGTGGGACACACATGAGCACATGACACCAAGCACAACCACAGACCCTGGCCTGAGGCCGTCCAAACCCAAGCCACAGCTGGGAAGAGTGACCAAAATGCTCAGAGGGATTATGAGCCACTAGAAATTGAGAATTAGGATTTGGCTTTGAATTGGCTATAACACCCACTCAATTCTTGCTGACTTACCCCCTGTTGTTTACATACATGCTCTCCTCTTTGAATTCTTTTTATTGCTTCCATGTGCTTCAGCTCTGGCAGCTGAACTGAGTCATCTTATCAAAATTAACATAAAACTAATGTAGTCTTACACATCAATCCCATGATTTTTCTTACATGTGCATTTGCCTTTCTCTACTTTGAATGTGTTTTTTTTTCTCTAAGCTGGTCTCACTTTAAGCACACTGGTAGTTTCACTGGCTCATTTAGGTGTGATTAGGTCTTTGCCGAAAGAAGTCACCTCTTACACATCTGAGAGAAGTGAAACAAGCAAATTCATAACAAAACTCTCGCTTTATGTCACCGTGGGAGGCTCCTGTCCGAGCTCTGTACAAGCAATGAAAAGGTCCCAGCACAGCCCTGTGAAGGAGGCACATTTGCCACCTCTGGCAGCTCTCGGGCAGAGAAGTCCTCTAGAGCAGTTCTACTAGCTGGGCCAGGTGCCAAATTCACATAAACCTCAAGTGCTGCAAATGTCAATCTTCTCCCAGCTGGCACTTTGCCAGTCCCCATCATGCTGGAGCTCAGTGCTTCGCTGCCCTTGACTAGCCCCTCCACCATATCTGAGGACACAGACACAGAGTTCGGGGACTGCTTGAGAGGTGGGCAGAGGGGCTCGCTTCCCTTCATCTCCCCGGGATTAACATGCTGAACTGTAGCATCAAACATCATTTTTGTAGCTGGCCTAACTGCTCCTGGTCTGCAAATGAAACAGGTTGTTCCTGGCAGGCACAAACAAGAGCACCCTGGCCACTCCTGCAGAAAACCCCCATCCCAAAGCACAGATGAGGTTTTAAACTGAGGTAGAAGCACAGGGTGGGGATGGATATCAGGCAAGGTGAAACAGGAGGAGAAAAGCCTAGAGAAGAGTTAACATTAAGGTCAGTAGAGCTTGGATGCCAGTTAGACACACTGTACTTTAAAGCATCTTGGCCCAGAGTCCCCACCAGCCCAGCTCAGCACCACTGCTGCTGTTGCACACCCGCACCCAAACAGCCCAACTGCAGAACAGGCACTTCTGGCTACAACAGTGTGAAGAGCTGTGCCACTTGCCTGGAAAGAACAGGCAGAAAGAAAACGCACAAGCATCAAAGTCTGCATGAGGGACTGGCCCACTTCAGTCCAAAAGTAAAATATTTTAAAAAGGATGATTTATGGGATATCAGCTTTCATAAATAGAATTAGTGAGATGGTCATATTTACCAGGTGAACTTTAATCAGCACACCTTTAGCACACATCTTTTCCTCCAAACACTACAGGCGATACAGACTGAAGCCTCAGATTAAACACACATATTACCATAGGAAACATTACATAGCTGCTGAGAGAGAGAAGGAGAAAGTTTTTCTACAGCCAGCTCAAGCCTCCACCCTGCCTACAGGGTCCTCCTGTGGCCAGGCACCCCAGACCACATAGTGGGGAGACATGGGGTGATGTGAAGAGAACACAACTCAGAAGCGGGAGACATTGGTATAAAATCCACCCAACAAACCTCTACCAGAAGCACTCTACTGGTTTCTCGGCCACCACAGCTCTATCTGCCCCGCTGCACTTCCTCATCTGGCTGAGGGACTCCAGATCTGGCTGCGGCCCAGAGCACCCGTTACCACTTTTAAACCATCATCCCTGAGGAACCACAGGCTACTACCCGCTGAATTATGCCAAAACTTGTGGTGACGCAGGCTGCAGGCCCCAGGGCCTGCCATGTTTTAGTTGTATGCGTAGCCTGAGCAAACCTAGAAGTTTTCTTTCCACTCTGATTATGTTTTTAAAATGGCGCAGCTCCACCATGCTGCCCCCAGCGCTGCTGCTCGCTTTGGTAGCGGACACACAGCAAGGCCTCTCCAGCTGAAAGGCCATCAGGAACAACATCCCTTCCAGGCACCAGCTAAACACACAGTGTTAGATGAGCAAAATTGAGTACAACATACCAGAAAGCAGATTCAGTCCCCTCTCCTGGCAGCACTGAGAGCAGAGTGAGAGAGTTAGTGAAGCCTCAGAGCCTGAGCCCCCCAGGGAAGCAGACATCAGTGCATCTTCCCTTGATCTTTCCCATTGCATATCTCACTGTCTGCTCTGCCTGGGGCTCCCAGGGAGACCAGAAGAAAAAGAAAACTCTAAGAAAGAACAAATACAGCTAAAAACCCTCAAAGCTTCCTCAAGAGACATGGAGCTGAGCTAGCCTCAAGGTCATGAGCTACCTCCTCTAGCACCTAGAGCACAGCTCCTGAACACCCTCACAGGACACTCCCCAAAGGCCTCTACCTGGGGCCTGACCCACAGGCTCCCATTTCCAACCCAATCAAGCAATGGGATGCTCAGACACACTCACATGGGGAAATCCAACAGCTTCCAAGGCAGCTTCTCCACTAGCTGTGGTGTCCAGGACGAGGAACAGCTTCTGGAGATGGCAGGAGTCTCTCTCCTCTCACAACAGGCAGCAACAAAGACTGCCCTAGACCCAGCCACCCACCTGGGCTTAAATTCAATTCATTAGACAAGACCTAGGAAAATTCAATTACTCACTAATTGGCCGGTCCTCTAGGCTTTCTCAAAGTCTGACATTTTGACACTGGCATGGATCTCAAGAAGGTAAAACTGAAATTACCCACTATTCCTGCTGACAGACTATACTAATAAGAGGTCAGCTTGAGGAAGGTTTTTATATTTCTTTGCTACATGGTACTACTAAAGGAAAAGACCAGGGGCTCTCTTGCTCAGAGGTTTCCTTCTGACGCTTCTATGGAAACTTTCTGCAGCCTTAGTTTGAGAAGTCAGAGATCTGCAGTTTTCCCTATCTGGATAGAACACATGCACATCTTGGGGCAAGTGTGGACACGGGGCTGCTGCTCACAAGCTCTGACACCAAGCAGCTATTCCAGCAACCCTGAGGAATTTTCAAGTGTGCCTATCACTGGGTGCACCACTTACTAGCCCTGCTAAAGATCGGGTTAGGGAAAGGAATGACAGTGCAGGATTTATTATTTATGTTAAATAACACAGCACACATTTTCAGCCTTGAATTTGCCTGTTGGCCACGGCCATTTGGCAGCAGCTGGAGTCATCGCTCACTGCATAGGTGTTAACAAACCACACTCTGGGCTGAGCAGCTCAGCCTGAGAGGTCCCAAGCATGGAGTAACCCATGTTACCAAATGGAAAGTTTGATTCTGGAGGTGGCTTGGAGTTTTTGTTTGTTTGTTTGTGGTTTTTTTAATTCTGGGATGTTCCTGGAAAGCTCTGTAGAAAGACAAGGCTTTTTGTTATAATTTTCAGTGATTTCTGGTTTCCACAAACTAAAAGGTTTTCAGATTGGAAGAGCTTAGAGCTTGAAAGAGAAAGGAGCTGCCACGCAGGCACCAGGCTCAAAGGCCACTGAGAAATGTACTTTCAAGGGGAAACCTTCTGAAAAGCCATCAAGGCCTACAGGGGAGAAACACATCCCCAGGAGGAGTCACAGGCCTCGCAGAGAAGCGTGACAGAATGATGATAGGGTGGGCAGCCGTCACCCGCAGGGTCACCCTGGAGCAAAAATGTTGACCCACTTGCTAGGAGACCAGAGGTGTTTGACAAGGGTGACGTGGGTGGTGTTTGTCAAAAGGGAAGGATGGATCAAGCTGAAGGTGGTGTTTAAGGGAATGCTCGCCCCATGCAGAGAGGGTGTGGGTGGGTGGATGGCTGTTAAACACACACAGGTTAAGAAGGTAAATGACATCTTTTGTAATCTCAAAAAACAAGAGGAGTTTAAAATCCAGGGATTTGGCTACAAATAACCCCCAAATAAAAGGCTGTTGAAGAAAACTAGTCAAGTACAGGAACTGGGGGGAAAATTGCACATTGAAGCAGGGATCAAATTTGAAGCCATTAACTCCCCTCCACCCCCAAACTGCTCTAAAAATGTTTGGGTTGACAGGAGAAGTGGCAAGTGCCAGTTCTCCACATACATTGAGTGAACTGAACGTGGTATTTTGTTCCTGTTTCTGCTGAGGAACAAGTGCGTATGGAATAAGACATGACCATAAAGGAGTCGCGGGGCCTCTGGACTTCCCACTCTGCTGTAAATTGCCCATTCTGTCTGATCTGGAATTTTAAAAGCTGGAGAGAAATTCAGAAATGTCTTTTTTTTTTTTCTTGGAAAGGATTTGTTGAGGTTTTTCTTCAAAGCTGCCCGGTGAGGAGCTGGCACTTCACTCGTCTACCAGGTGGGGAGCTGGGCAGTTTGCCCACCACCGGCAGCTGGTAGGCTGGCAGGGCACCAGGCATGTAGGCTGCCAGCAGCTGGTGTCCATCAGGAGTTTGACAGAATTGACACATTTCCACTGCAAAACCAGTTCCTTGGAAATCAGCAAGATCCTTGGAAAGAGAAGTGCTGCGCTGGAGACCTTCAGTCTGCTGCAGCACATAGCCAACATTACCGTGTGGGCCAATGCGTTGCTACTGCTTTGTTCACATTCACAAAACAAGACCAGAGCCTTGCCCGCTAAAAAAAAGTAAATAAAGTATATGACTTTGTTTAGGTGGAGTAACATCAGTGCTGAATGTACTCCGAGCAAACCGGTGAGGGAAAATAAATGTACAGATATGAGCAAAAGTTTGAGCTGTAGGTGACAATGGTGACATTCTTCTTAACTCTCATCCTGAAAATGTGTCCTCAGAGGCAAAAATCTTAAGACCTTTCAGACAATCTATTGAGGTGAAAAGCCCCTACACATGGCATGTGGATTTTTCAAGGATGTGTTACTCAGGTGGAAAACCCTGCCTTTGGATGCTGAGTAATTGTAGCTAAGCTGAAAATACTTAATACTAAACATCATCTTCATACGTGGTGCTCCAAAGCACAGTGATTGCCCTGCGTTAAGCAGCACAGGATGGGGGCGTGTGAGAAAAACAAGGAGCACGTAGATCAGAAATCACATGGTAGGGTGAAGTGTTTCATCATGTCCTTCAGAAACACAGAGCAGGAGGCCTAACTCTGCTGCAAGGACAGACAGGGTTCAGGGAGCAAGGCAGGAAAAGCAGGGGGCGGGTCTGAAGCAGCAGACTTTTTTTTGCGCAGCCTCCACCCCCAGCCTGGGATAGCTCTGTCTCCTCTGAGTTGCTCCTCATACGCCCCAGCTCGCGGTCTCCGCCAGACTTTGCAAGGGAGCAGATTTACAATAACCTCGCACTCCACCAACTGAGAGCAAACACCAGCACCGCTGTGCTGTCCGCACTCAGGAGTTAACCCGGAGCTTGCCCCACTCTCTTTAGGAGGATTTTAATGTATTTTTTTTTTTGAGAAAGTAAATAAGAGTCAGGATTCTTATTGCATCCCTTCTATCCTCTTTAATTCTCAAAATTCCCATTAAACACCCCATAGGTGTTCAAATTCTTCCCACGAATTTTCTATGTTCATCTCTTTAAAGGCAGTTTAAAATTACAACAAAACGAGACAATGTCTTTACACTCTTTTTTTTTTTTATGTTGCACATATGGCGTTTTATAACATTGGAAGAAACAAAAACCCAAAGTAAACCTTAAAGACAGAAAATAAATACATTTTTTAAATGAATATATGCAGAGAGTGCAAAAAATTGCATCTGTAAAAGGTTCAAATGCTGAATCATACAACCAAAAATTTACAAAAGCACTTATTTCTTTATACGTGTCAGCTTTCCTCTTATAAACACAAAAATATTTTAAGAAATCTTACAAAGATCAAACCCTTTTGCCCTTCACCAGGAAAAAGTGGTGAAGAAAGTGTATTACCTGGAGGAAAAGAAAAAAACCAGACAGACAAAATATAAGCCTAAGCAGGTACCAGGGAAACAAGGTATAGATGCTGAGGAGGAATTCACTCCTGCGTGTCGCTGCGCAGGAGATGAGCCCCCCGAGGAGTCAGGGCTGGCCCCGTGGAGAGGAATGCGGTTCCTCCTGCAGAGACAAAGCTGCTCTTTGCTCACCCTGCACAGCAATGAGGTGCCCTCTCTCCCGCTCCTCTCAAGCTCTTATCTCAAAAAAATCCATCCAAAAAGCAGCATCGGTCCAGCCAGGAGCCTTGAAGCTGAGAAAAGGTGGGAGCGCCACGAATGGCCCGGCTGAACCTGGTGCCTCCATCGGCAAGCACGAGGTGCAGAGCTGAGCCCTGCCCTCAGACGGGGCAGGGCAGGACTCCATGACCGCTGCCAGTTTGCACCAGCGCTCAGAAACACTTTGACATCAAACTTGGACACCTGGAATCACACATACTTAAAATACAGACTTTTTTTTGGAAATAAGCAATGTTGGGGCAATTAACGAGTTCTCACAAGGTGACCTTTGGCACCGGTGATGCTGATGTCAGCACGGTACGTAACAGTTCTGCTTTTCTTTGTTCACAAGGCTTTGCTCATTGGGCAAAGCGAATGCTTAGACCAGCCAAGCTCCAAAGAACTCATCTGACCTGAGGTTTCTTTGAAACAGGCCAGTAGCAGAGACTGGAAACCAAAAGGAACAGAGATTTGCTGTGGAATTTGGGGAGTTTTGGAGGCAGGCAGGTAGTTTTGGAAAGGTCTAGCTAGAGACCTTGAGGAAACTCCGGGATACACACGCGCACAGCGAGAGGGCTGCAGTGCGTCACCGGCCCAGGACTACACGTGCTGAATAGCTGGTGGCACGCATGAAGTCACCTGAATGAGTCCCCTTGCCCACCACATCCACTGCACAGGCCCCAGAAAGCCGTAAAGCTCAAGCACCTTCCTGAAATTTAAGGAACTCACTGCACACGTGCTGCAGCATCGCACATTCAACCTGTCTGGGATCCTGGCACGTGGCCACCAGAAAATGCCGCTTCTGTCTGGACATCCAGAAGGCACAAGCAAATGACTGAAGTCCTTAATTTTCAGCCAAGAAAAGAGAAAGCCTCTTGGGCAGAAGGGGAAAGAATGAGGTCATGTCCTCTAAAGAGCAGGGCGGCCTTATCAACCAGTATCAGCTTGTAGAGCCCAACTTGTGATGGTCAATAAAATTCATTGCTAAGAAACTACCTTTTCTAAAAACAAAAATTTTCTTGATTCAAAGAACCAACGAGGGATCACAACAAAACCTCTGATAGAACTAAAAACCAGAAGTTAACATTTACTGTGGACTGCACTCAGTCCTAGGAAGTTACCTTGCCAGGAACACCGTGACCTTATCCCCAGGAAGCAGAAGAGGAAAGGCTTCCAGTGTAAATGCAACTACCATAGATCTACCATATGATAAAAGGCAATGACACTAAAAAAAAAAAATATTTTATCATAAGTAATAATAAATTTTCTATGAATTGTATAAATTATGATTATGAAAACACATTGTTTCTGAGTAACGCGAGTGTAGTGACATAAAACAGACCTTTGGGCTTCCTGGTCAGCAAAACCATTCAGCTCTCACTCAATTACTTTACTAACCAGAGGACAACTGAAAATTAGACTGAAGTTTTCCAGAATGTCAGCAGTAAGTTCACCTTCCAGCAGATCACAGAAGAATCAACTCTCACTATTCCAGGAGAGGTAAATTTTCTTATTTATTGCCAGTGACATAAATTAGGGTCTGATCCTACACACTCAGGTGTGAGAGATGTCTTACAAGTGTTTTACAACTAGCACAGTTTGCTCAACTGTTTTATTGTATTCTTAAAATTATCTTATTATGTAAGTATACCTTAGAAAGCCTCCAGGGGGTTTGAATCCCTAAAATATGAAGCCATACAAGAGAAGCTTTGTTGATTTATATAATAAAAACATGTATATAGGATATAATTTTTTTTTCCCCCAGCATATTTCAACAATAGAAGCATCTCTCCTGTGAATCTCAGAAGGTGTAGGGCTCCCTTACCTACAAGCTCAAACAAAGCAGTCCTTATTTAGGTCTTTCAGGACAAGCTCTTCAGTCTGAACGAGTTTTTCTAAACAAGCCAAGTTTGGGATTTCTATCATTGGTCATTTATCTCACCATCAAATTTCTTATTAAAACTTGTGAGAAAATTGTCGGGAGGTTTTTATCCTCATACAAAGAAAGCTACTGATTTCACTCCAAGAATCTTTGGCCTGAGATAAAAGGATGAAAAATACAATCTTAAAAAGAATTTGTTTGAGAAAGATGAGAGTGACTCGGAGAAAGAGATTACAGTGCAAAACAGATTTCAAATTTTGAAAGCAACGGGCACTGCGACAGAGCCACCCGCTGGGGTACCAGAGAACAGAGCAGCAAGGAGCTGATTTCATTGTCCCGTGGTGGAAGTGCAGTTGATTTCTGTTCTCTTGTGAACCTTCAACCACATACGACGGTAATATCCAGTTTCTCTTAGTTCATTCAATTCAAAAATTATGTACATCTTAAACTTATCTTTGGACTTTACGCAGTGTTACTGGACAGACATGAGGATGTAGCATTTAGCATCATTAAAGCACTGTAGAAACATTAATTAATGTTACCCCTCATGCCCTTCTTTGGGATAAGTAACCCCATTAATAGATCATCAACTACTGAACAGCAGCATTGACCTCCTCCCATAGTTCTCCCTACTTCTGCAGGGAAGTACTTACTCTATACATGACAAGTGGTTTCTTTTTATTAGCAGGTGGTTCTGGAAGCAGCTTTTATCCTCCTCATTTTAACACGAGGACATGAGATGCCAAGTTGGATCCTCAGCTGTATTTGACACAGCTTCAGTGACTGCTGGGAAATTCCAATGAGATATGTGACCATGGAGATGTGTGGCCAACTGCAGCAGCAATCCAGATTTCCAGCACTGGTCTCTGATTTTAGGATCTGACCTTTAAACACCTTAGAGTCCAATTTTCAGAAGGGCTGAATGCTCTTGGTTCAGAGGGAATACTGTAGTTGCCAGTTCTGTTCTCCAAGGGAGAGACATCTGTGAACATTATCAGTTTAATGTAACCAGCCTAAAACTACCAAGGTTTAGGTGGCTAACCAACCCCAGGGCCAATTGGTGATGGAGCCAGGGTGGGTGGTGTGCCATAGACTCCAGCTCCTGGGGAGTACCCTACCCTGCCACAGCCCTGAGCTCTCCCCTGGGTGCTACCCTCACACCAGCCACTGGCCACCGGAGGAAGAGAGATGGTAAGAGGGGTGAAGCCTGGTACTAAAATGCACCATGTCACACAGGTAAAGTTCAAGATGGTGGATTTACAGACACGTTAATTTATAAGAGTCACAAGTAGTCAGACTCTCTTTTTTGTTTTTCTCCCTAATCTCTGTTAGTATTATTTGTCATGCTTGCAATAAATCTATTATAAAGTGACTTTAATTATTCTAAGGAAGTAAGAAAATAGAACAAAATAAACCCAAAACCCAACACTGTAAAAATGTTCTTACTAGAATGTCTCTCTGGAAACTGAGCATGACGAGTTGGTTCAAAATAGCTGCCTTCTGGAAAACAAGGCAACACAGCCCTACTGCTCCCAGCACTTAGCACAGAGTTAGTGTGTCCACCTGAGCTGGCCAGGTCAGGGTCTACTTAATGCACACGCTCAAGTAACCTCAGGTAATGAGAATCCAGGATACATGGTGCACTAGACACAGCCTTTTAAAAAAAATGATCTTCCTAAGACTTTTTTTTTAAGCTCTAAAGTATTTCTAGAGCTTCTTTCTTGGTCAATTTGTTGCATCTCTGCAGCCAAGGGAAAGTGTGCCTGGAGCTCATCCTCTCCTTATTTAGTCTTTCTGTAAAGACCCCCAACTAAAGCCTGGGCCACTGCTACCAATCTTCATCCAGGCTCCTTAGAGGCCTGGAGCAGCATTCTGGATATCAGGCTGTCCTAACACCTGCAGCCTGAATTACTATTGCTTTTGGTACCTCCACCGGGCACCTAAACTGGCACCGGCAATGAAACGTGCACACGGAAAAGGCACATCTTCCTTCTGCTGCTTCTGAAAGGAGTTACCCTCTATTCAAACTGAGGAGTTAAAAATAAACTGAATAGTATTGTTTTCCCAGGCTTTACAGCTATGCACGTCTGCAATGCTTTTATAAAATATTACCCTTCAAATCATTTAAACAAATTCCTAGTCTATGGAGAGCTCTGCATTAAATTTAGACAACATTTAAGGAACTGCAAACGGTCAAATTTGTATTACAATACAAATGTTAACCTTGTGTCCATCAGTGTGTTCTGGGCAACCTTCAGTTGCATTTCTTTAACTGAGGGAAGAACTTGGTAGCTTCACTAACACAGTATTAATGAAAATAAATCATGAGAGACCTTCATTCCATCAGGCATTTTAGCAAAAACAGGGTAAGGGAAAGAGGAAGAGGACGAGGAAATAAACTGAGCTAGCACTGGGGTGCATTGGACACGGGTAAGACCACAAAACATGAAAACCCTACAGATTTTAACATTCAAAGGCTATTGGTACATTGCAATGCTGGGTATGGTTAAAGAGATTCTACAGCTCCTATATCTTTGTCCTTGAGGCTTCGTTAAAATAAGACTCTCAGCTGCAAGTTCATAAATAAAATGGAAATGACAGGAGCGTCATAAAAAACATAGGTAGAAAAATAGTGCAAAGCCAAGGGCTGGACACTTTAATCTGTTACAAGTACCCCCAAGCATTACCATCACTGCTCTTAAAGAAAACACAGACAGAAGACAACCTCTATTATAAATGGCAGTTGCCTGCATTGCACTTGGTATTTAGAATGTACTGACTACCTCTCTGCTTTTTTACCTTTCCTATTCTAGGTTCGTGCACTGGCAGGGGAGTTGGACTAGATGATCTTTTGAGGTCCCTTCCAACCCCTAACATTTTGTGATTCCCTTCCAAGCTGTGGGTGGAGAATAAATACAGCCTCTCACACTGGTAAATGCTGCCTGACCTCCAGTCACCACTGGTACCCAGGTCAGACAGTATTTATAAAAGAAATCAATTAAAAGTAAAACAGACAATCTCATTTAAGGCTTTTGTCCCTGCTAGTCTGCTCAACAGACTACGCTTTCTTAAAATAAGAACATCTACCACTTCTGTTACAGTAACCAGAGAGTGAAGTTAAACACAAAAAAAAGAGAAAGGTCACATTTACGGCTGCCAAGAAGGCAAAGTTCCTGAGGCTCCGCCAAACGCAACAGCAAAGCTGCTCTTCGCAGGGCTCCTGGGGCACCTCACCATGTGCAGGGAGGAGGGCGGCCTGGCAGAGGCCGAGCCCGACACAAAACTCAGGAGAAGCATCTCATTTAAACCTCGTAGACCTTATTGAGAGGGGTTTGGAATTACAACGGATTCCACAGTGCAAACTTGCATCAATTCCCACAGATAGAAAATGCACAGACGGGAGTCCAGAACAAAAGCCACTGCCGGCCAGGGTTGTGAGGAGCACCAGCAATTAAGGAAATAAACACCAGGGGGTAGAGCCTGGAGTAACTCCAGCTTTTCAGTGAGGTTGCAGGCGTAACCGATACCAGGGTCTGAATGAGTCTGGCGGTGAGGCAACAAATTAAAAGGAAGGGTTTGTTAAATGACAGCTTTTCAGATTCAGAGTAAAAAAATATTGGTAACAGAGTTTGTTAACCTTGAGCAGGACCAGAAGAAATACCCACTGATGGACAGAGTTGCTGTGTGCACAGCATTTCTCAAGTATTCACTTCAGCAGGTCCATAAGGTTCAACAAGGCTTTGGCCTTAGCCTGGTCTGAGTCAGTTTTTAACAGGGTTCTTACTGCCACCCCATGTAAACTGTTGAAAAAACCCACACTGACTGCCTAGAAAATGAACAGTGCCTTATATACTCAGTATATCCACATATGCAGCCACTCTATATATGCACAACTGAGATCCCTATAACTGCACAAAGCAGGAGCTGTATCACAGCCCTTCTTAAAGTATCAGTTTCGTGGTGAGTTTACTGCACCCATGTTACTGACAAAAGGCATAGCCAATGGCAAGGAAATGTGCATACTCCTCGTATTTCAAAGTGGATATGTCACGTTTGATCTGAAAAAAAATAACAGCTTTCTCAAGGCAGCACAGGCTCTGGAAAGAGAGCCCTATCTTTGAAACAGTTTTGTTGGGTTTCACTTCTGTAATTGAGATCAATAATATAAATCAATTTGATTTCAATGCTGAAAGAAATGCCATGGCAGCCAGTTGACACGAAACTGTCAGATACATTTTCCTAACAGTTTACTACCTTTAACGAGACACAAGATAGCAGGCAGAAGACCTTCAGGCTTTTCCCTCTCCTGCCCTTATAAAATACCCACAATCTTCCAAGAAATCCGAAGTGTCACCAAGAGCCAACAGAAAGCACGACAGTAACGACTGGGTCTGCAATGGCAGAGTAATACTGTCGGATCAAGTCATGTGCAGCTGAGGGAAGATGGTGAAGTTCTAGCTGTCTCATAAAGTGGCTCATAATTAAGGGTATAAACTACAGAATGGTGTTGTTTCCCTTTTATGAAACAAAACCTCATACCATATGTATTGCACAAGTATCTAGACTTTTCACTGGGACTTATTAGTGATAGAGTAGCCTGTAAAGAATAGGCACTTATCCCAAGAATTGGCAGAAAAGGGAGTATTATTTGGTAAGTATGGCACCAAAATACAACCACTGTGCTTCCTCTCATAAATACGCCTAACAGAAGGAGGCTCATATAGACACAGAGTTTTAGGTGGTTGGTGGGCTGTGTTTTTTCTTTTTGCTTCGGCAGGATTTGCAAATGCAGCAGATGATGCATGGAGATGCCACGAGCAGCAAGGGTGAGGTCACCAACGCTATTATACCTAGTCCAACGAGGATCCCCACGACCTGGAAAGACATGGTGGGGAAAACTATGTATTGGTTAATGTGGAAAATAAAATACACATTTGCATGCAGAAGCACAGCACAGGTCACAAAAAAAAAAAAAAAAAAAAGAAAATATTAAAATAATCATCTTGGTCACAGAATCACAGAATTTTAGGGGTTGGAAGGGAACTCTGGAGATCACCAAGTCCAACCCCACTGCCAGAGCAGGATCAAAGAATCTAGGGCAGGTCACTCAGGAACACATCCAGATGGGTCTTGAAGGTCTCCAGAGAAGGAGACTCCACAACCTCTCTGGGGAGCCTGTTCCAGGCTCTGTGACCCTTACAGCAAAGTTCTTTCTCATGTTGAGGTGGAACTTCCTGTGTTCTAGCTTGAATCCATTGTCCCTTGTCCTATCAATAGGGCACAAGTGAAAAGAGGTTGTCACTTCCTTCTTGATGCCCAGCCCTCATATATTTATACACGTTAATTAGATCTCCTCTCAGTCTTCTCCTCTCCAGACTAAAAAGCCCCAGGTCTCTCAGCCTTTCCTCATGACATAGGTGCTCCAGTCACCCTTGTAGCCTCCGTTGGACTCTCTCAAGTAAATCCCTGTCCTTCTTGAACAGAGGAGCTCAGAACTGGATGCAATACTGCAGGTGAGGTCTCACTAGGGGAAGAGAAGGGCAGAGTAGAGGGGGAGGAGGTCCTCCACTGAAGGGTAAAATCTCTTTGCTTCATGCATCCGTGAGAGCTCTGCTTGGCTGACTAGGAACGCACCTGCGTTCTGTTCCACATCACCGAAGCCCGTGAGTGGCCCAGCTTGTTTCTGCAAGGTCCTCTGTCGTAATGTGTTAAGAAGATATCGTTCTGAAAAACAAGAGGAGAAGCCGTAAGAGCAGGTTACAGTACTGTGGGGAGAGGTTCAAGACTGGAAATACAACTTCCCTGACACTGCTTTCAAATTCCCAACTGCCAGCAGACAAGTTCACTTGTCTTTCAAACAATTATCGAGAGAGACTTCTCGCCGTTTCAAAAAGCACAGTGTGTTTGGGACATGAGCTATTGTCTAGCATCTTTCCTCCCCCAGTTTAAAAAGTATAAACACATTCATTGCACCCATTGCACAACTATACAGTCTGCAATTTGGTGATGATTAATGAGCCTGTAAACAAGAGGTATTTCTGAAAGTTAGCAATCAGAGGGATCGTCTTCCTCTGGTACTTTTACCTCCTGTTCTCCTGCTGTCCCTACAGTTTTCCTCCTAGGCTTATCAGGAAAAAATAAAAAAGCAGGAAATCCCGGTTTCCTTTCTCTTTTCCTAGGAATACTTATTAAATAATCAATTTTTTCCTCAGAAGGTTACTAATGCCATGCATTGCCCTCCCCCAGCCAGCTGTTCTATAACTTGATGCTGCTTCCTCTTTCCTTTTTCAGCCCTACTCTTGTCTCTGCAGGTATCACCTTCATCTACATCTGGAGCTCCTGTAACCCTGCACATTTAGAAAAACAACATTTGAATCACACAACTACAGTCTCTTTTTTTCTTTCTCCTCTGAACTGATGCAAACTTGGTTAGGGCAAGTCTGCAGAGGCTGTGAGAACCTGACAGTCTTCCAGATCGGTGTGGTGTTGAGCAATCCCTGTGTACTGTACGTGCTCTGAGGCAAGACTTCAGCCTCCTGTTGAGGAAGCACATTCACATACACAGAAACAGGACATAACACTAAGAGAAACCTCTTTGGCTTGCTGAGAAAAGGAAGGACAGAGAAGGAGGAAGTCTCATGGTTTGCTGGCTGCGGAATACAAAAAAGAAGAAAAGCCCTGCAGCATCTAACATTTTATATCAAGTGCCGGTAAAGTCCTTTTCACACTCCCACAGTTGTTATGATGTCTGTGCCAAAAAGGGAAGCTGTCCTACACATGAGCACATTACTTCCTGTACTCTTAATCCTGCTAGGAAGCTTGAAGCCCACATGAGTTGAGACTAGTTGGTATTAATTGAGAAATAACTAGCAACCTGCACTTCAAAATCCATTTTATAATCCAGTATTTTTATCCTCAAGCCTTTTAACCAATCACTCTCTTCAGCAAACATGTCACTAGAGATGGACTAGTAAAGGAGATCTAGTCCATATGAGCTCTTAACATTCCCCCTTCACCCAGTACCATATCATTTTCTGGACAGGCTGTGACCCTTGCAGTTGAGCAGGCACAAGATACTTCCTGGCTCTCAACTAAACCATTTTTACTGCACTGGAAGAGGGAATCGGGAAAGGCAGCACTGGAGTGGACCTCCAGAAAGCAACCAGTCTGTCCCATTTCCAACAAAGAACTAGCATGGGACTCACAGACATGTCTATAACCCTTTACAGAAAAAGAATGTTGATATAAATGAAAGCACTGGATGAATGAGAAGAAAGAAATGAAGTTAGAAGCTGAATTGAGCCAAGCCCTACACTAGGATATCCATGAGTTGGCAGAGCTTGTACAGGGCCTCAGACTAAACTCAACCCTGTTGCCCTTTATCAAGCTCTTTTCTGCAGCACTTACATCCAAGTTCTGTAGACAGTACCAGCAAAACGTGTGCTTGCAGTTCTTGCACATCATCTGAGCGCAGCCCTCGTTCCGCTCGATATAGATCCGACAAACTGGGCACTGCTTAATTGGTGCCTCTGTCTCCATTCCAATAAGTGATCTAGAAGAGAAGGGAAATATTCAAGTGAAATGTGAATGTAATTACTGTTGACATTCAGCTCCCCTGCCTAATGCCTACTGAGCTTATTTCAGAGAGCATCTAATGCTGTTCTCTTAATGCACTTAATGTGTGAAGCTTGTTATATTCAGTACAAACCACCGAAGTGTACTCACTACTAGGTGTAAGATCATGTAGAAGTGAAACTCCATTCCCTTGGTCTTCTACACTATATAAAACTAATACAGTGGTAGTGAAACACTGGAACAGGTTGCCCTGGGAGGTAGTTGAGGCCCCATCCCTGGAGATATTCAAGGTGAGGCTCGACAAGGCTCTGAGCAACCTGATCTAGTGGAGGATGTCCCTGCTCACGGCAAGGGGGTTGGACTAGGTGACCTTCGGACGTCCCTTCCAACCTCAACCATTCTATGATTCTGTACCCACAAATGTATCATCTATAGTATTAAAAATCAGCACTTTGTAAGACAGCTTGCACTATTCATTCAATAAGACTGGATTATGCAACTCATAGCACTGTCCCTGCCTGAGCAAAATAGCTCAGGTAAACTCCACCAAAGACAAAGACCAGAATGAAGATGAGAATTTATGGCTCTTTGGCAACTCCCATTTGATGAAGCCTCAAGCAGAATACTTAGATTTTAAGTAAGTCTTTCATTTTTTGCAAAAATTGCTAGAAAATTTTGAACATACATGACTGAACTCAACCTAATTCTGAAAACAAAGATGGAGGGCCACAGACATGATATAATTTAAACACAAAAGTGTTTTATTTCTGTAGAAAGCTCATCTGTAAGTTGTTTACACCTATGCAAAATGAGCATAAAACAGATTTCTCACACCAAATGGGACATTTTACACCCACTCTGTCTAAGAGTTAAGATTCAGCTATGCAGAGATCTGTAAATATTAAGTAGGGGTGATTTCTTAATCATAGTATAAGCAAAGTTTGGATCCTGGAATATTTCTGTCTTTTTTTTTTTGTATGGGCACAAGTCATAATTCTAGCAGGCAAACAAAGCCTTTTGTCAGATTCAAAGACCTGGAGGGCTTCACCTTTCAGAAGTGTCAGTGGCATCACAAGTTTGATAAGTACCCAAATCATATTTTAAAAAGTAAGCTAATATTTAAACTGGTATTACATTTAGGAAACACCAGGAGAGATGGAAGGTCTCAGAGATGCACTTGAGATGTTATAACAAAGCTGTTCCATGGAACCAATACAAGGCACAGAGCTAGCACCCCATGTCGAAAAGAACTGAAAGACCACGTTGCTTCCATAGGTTCCCCTCTTACCCCTGCTCAGTCAGTACTGGAGTAGGCAGGTTTTCCTGGCAAAGGCGCCGTGGGTGCCAAGCCTCCTTGCAAGAGGAGCAGAAGCTCAGGCGGCAAGCCGGGCACTCCACCGGCACCGGCGCTCCTGACTCGCCCGGTGCGATATGGCACACTGTTTGGCAGTCAGCTGCAGGGCACCATGTCCTCTGGGGATCCAAGTGGACTTCTGAAATGTAACAGAGACAGAAATAGAACTGTTTGTCCAGTCCTCTTCTCATTCCAGCAATGAGTCTAGGTATGCAGGACCCAGTTCTGTGTGTGGGTGGGAAGGTGAAGCCCTCTGCACCCATACCCATGGGCGTCTGGGCCTACTCCTCTTCTTTAGGCAGCTCTGCAGCTGGGCTCTGCTCAGGCAGTTGTACTGGAAGCATCACAAAAGTGAGAATACACGACATGGGATGTATTCTTTGCCTTTATGGGGAGGTACAAAAGACAAACAAAAGTGCTGCTTGCTGAGAAGCATGTGTCATGACATTGCGCCGTTCCGTGCCCTTCATATGTGCAAGCCATGCAGTACCTTTCATTTGTACCTAAACTGCAGAAGGGCTGCCATTAAATTAATGTCAAGTCACTTCCCATGCGTTGTTTTCTCCCTTCTACCTACAAACTCTGATTAATATTCCCTTTATTATATGATCGTTATCAGTTATCTGATTACAACAACAGTCAAGGTGAGATCTGGGGTGGAGACACTGATTTACAGACATCGCCACATGGCAGAGAATGAAAAATGTTGATTGTTCCTCTTGCTCCCCAACCTTTATTCAAGGAATCTGGGCTTGCAACAGAAACCCAGCTGAAATTCGTTCAGTGCTATAGGTGTCCATTGTGTGTGCACTTTCTACTGGCTCAAGTCCATGAGGTGCAGCCAAACACTCTCGCCCTGCAGAGCTTCCTTAGAAAAAGGCTCTTGTGCCTGCAGGAGCTATCTGCCTCTCCCCCTTCCCTGGGAGCTCTCTGGTACCACCACTGAAAATAAACAGATGGAGAGAATGTCTCAGAAACAGGTGGAAAACCCTGACTGTGAGATGTCAGAAGACATTACAATGTCCTTTTGTACTTCCAGCAGATAAAATACTGTCCCACTTGAAACAAAAGGCCACACAAGGGCCCCTGACGTATGTTCTCTGGCAAATTTTGCCAAAACAGTTGAAGGCACTTCCTCCTATGTACCCCCCCTGCCTGTACTGCTCCTCTGCAAGAGGTTGCTGGTAGCTCACAGTGAAGGGGGCTGAGGGATGGATATCTAGCAGATGCTTCAGTCAGCATGAAAACCAGTGATGTAAGTTCAGAGTCCAGATACCCAGAGACCGTAAAACTAGAAATGTGTTCAAAGTAGTAAAACTCTCCCGCAGGCTCTCAAGCATATAGACATAAATGCACAAACACCACAAAGCTCATAACCTAACGTGCACTCAGTTCTTTTCCAGTATGTTAAACCTGTCTTCACCTTGAAAACTTCCAGTTTGTTTAAAGTCATCCCCCTGTCCTGTTTGTCCAGGACACTTATGATGAGGAACCATGTAAGGATGATTATCCCCTCTGCTGGCTGCAGGACACACAGGTACACAATGTTCTAAGTCTGTGTCAGAGCGCTCTGAGAGCTGCAGAGAATTTCTAGCTCCATGGCAAAGGCTGTCATCTATAATTTAGGCAGTGCCAGCAAAGCATCTGTACCATGTAACTCCAGCCACCTCATCAATCCAGTTGCATCCTTTCCTCTTATTCTCCTACACGCACTTCCTTTGTCCCCTAAAACAAATGAACATTTTGCTTTCTACTGACTGAAAGCCAGAACACAAGAGTTTGTAGTTTCATTTGTGGGGAGAAGAGAGAGACATGGACAGGCAGTACAAACCATTTCACATTTGTATATACTTTTAAATATAAAAGTATATAAAAGTATTTAAAGTGAGAAATCATTATCTTTGTAGCTTTCCTCAGTGTCTCTTAGAAGAAACACTGAATTGGGTTAAGACCATGACCTAGTACTGGCTTTTGCATTTAAGTCCTCCCACAGCGGGCTGTGTACGCTTTCTGTTGATGAACAGCAGTTATCATGGGACAAAAAGCAGTCCCTGCAGATAGCTGCCTAACACACTCAACTTTGGAAACCTAAGTTCTCCTATCCTGTTTTTGGATGAAAGACAGGATGTCTGGTTTTGACATCATTGGGAGGTGGGGAGTTGAGTTGCAAATCTTACTGATTTTTTTAGAAATTTGCTGCAGCAAGATGTAATGCACAAGCTGAAACTCCCTCCTCTCCCACTTCCTCCATTTTACAAAGAACCTACAGATGATGTTTTGCAATCCCTGCTGTCTCATACTGTTTGCTTTACCATGGTGTACAAGGGAAACCAGAAAAAAATAAAAAGGAGCAGCCAAAAAAAAGGAAAGAGGTTCTCATTTCACTCTGACAAGCTGCTCCATCTTTTGGTTAGGGCCATTTCTCTCCTGAGCCTTTCCCCTGCTTCCCTACAGCCAGTTCAGCCACGCTCACTCCACTCACAGGAGGAAAGTCTTGTCACACAGACCCAGTACTGGACAGGGTTCTGAACAGTTTTCACAAAACATGTGAGCAAGCAGGTGAGACATGGGGGACAGACTGGGGAAAGGCAGCACCCTGAAGAAAGGAGCATTTCTGGCTCACTGGAAGGATGAGCTTATGCCTTTTGCTGGGTATCAGGAACACCTCCTTTTAAAATGCACCATTTTCGGCCAGGCATAAAATGGAGGTTCTCATCATCTACCACTTGGCCTATTGGGCAACTGTCACAGAAATAGAAACATAATGCCTGTGTCTTAACCACATCCTATTCCTCTATTTTGTTACTTCTGATGACCACATCAACCCCATCCTAAACAGACAGAGAGTATTTCCTGTTTCTTCCAACAAAATATGCTGCCTGCAAGCTCTCTGGCTAGGTCCTGACTGAACGGATGCAAAGAAGTCACAGATATGTAAGAAAACTCAGTTTTATGCCTGAAAACATATTAAGAACACAAACCCCACAAGAGAATAGCATATTTTCAGTGTATTCCTTATTAAACTAAGCAAGTGCCTATAGATATACAACTATATGCCAATGACTCCTCACTACTTTTTCAACCAATATTTGTTCATTTTAAAAACCCAAAAGAAACAAACAAGGAAATGGAGAGAAAATGTATTTTTTTTTGAAATAAAGCACAGATGGAGGATGAGGAAAAGAGCTTCTGGATTTATATGCCCTTCAGGTTTCCAATATTTTTCTCAAAATTCATCTCACCATGGAAAATGTCTGGAAGGGTAAGAAGCACTGGCTTTACCAATCACATGAAGACTGGTAAGCAAACACTACAGAGCAAGACTATCAACTTATTCAAGAAGCTGGTTATTTTTTTCTATCATTTCTAATAAAGCAAAGGAGATGCTGAAGCAAATTGCCCATATCTAAACAGACTAAAGATGAAAGAAGAAGGGTCTAAATATAGGAAGCTGAAGGATTTGAATAAAGGGCTTTGTTGATCTGAGCAAAAGTCCTGAAGGACACCTTAGTACCTGCCCATTTTAAGAGAGGAGTGGGCAGAGGTAGGCAGCAGCAGCCTGGGTTTTCCATAGAGCTAGGTTGGAAAAGGGCTATGTGGCACTAAGCCTGACACAGACACAAGGCACATAACAGATCTCAGCTGCTGTGAGACCCAGGTCAGATCTTAGTTATCAGGACTCGTTCTCAGGCATCAATAAACTGGATTTACGGCTGGGGCAAATAGGCAGGCAGAAAGGCTATGTTTACGCCCATTGCTTGGATGCCAGTTTTACTTCTCATAAAGGAGAAAGGACAGATATTAGAAACATAATGAAGAGATGTACTGGAGGTGGAGGAGGATTTGTCAAACTTGTGCAAGAAAGAAAAGGGAAGGAGGATTAAAAAAATAGACAAATTTCAGGCTTCTGTGCGTGGGAGGAAGTTAAAAAAAAATACGTGTAACAGGGATTTGGACAAAAGATCATGAGTTCAGCTTTGGCTAGTTATAGAGGAGGAGATACCAGGAAATCATTAGTTTCACAGTCTTCAGTTAAAATAAGGTTTTATAACAAACAGATTAATGTATTGCAAGAATGTTTCTCATTTTTGACCTTTTAATATGGTGATTCAACAAGCTCTGATTTCCACTCCCTAGGGATGTAGACAAGCCACTGCTTGGCTTATAGACTGGAGGATCTTCCTAAGGAATTAAGGATAAGTGAAAAGAAGGTAAAATAGGAGACAGAAATAAAAAATGAAAGCTAGGATTGGGAATTCTTTTCTTTTTTCAGCCCGAGTGCCTGCAAATCATAGCTACGATCTGCATCTGCCCATGAACTCTGGGCTATACTTGGCAATACTCATTTTGCAGTTTTTGTACTTTGTGGTCATTCATTGTGACTTGTGCCAGATGAGATTCTGTAAAAACCCAGATTTTCTTCTATCTGAGCATTTTTTCAAATGCATTACTTTGCCTAACTTTTACAAGCTTCTGCATTTTCATCCACGTTCCCAATCCATCCGCATCTAAGCATGCATGCAAAGCAAGAACACAAATACAAGCTTTGAAGGACAGTTTGAAACCAGGCGGAGTCAGAGCAGATCAGTCCCAGCTACACTTCCCTGCAAGCTACCATGGGGTGAGTTCTTTGAAAAACGCTGCAACTTCCAGCTGAGACTTTCAAGTCGGTGTCAGTTTTTAAAACCAGAGTGGAACTCCATCTTTCTGACTGGCAAGTTTCTCTTCAGCCTTGGCAAGGAACCATCTCCTGAGGCAGAAGGCTGACCTCTGGCATCGGAAAGCTTGGCCCCAGTAAGACCTTCAGTTTCAAACTTCTTTACTAGTAGGCCTTACGGAGTAATGAGGGATCCAATTGTATCCCTCAGGAAAAAATAAAATATGCTAGATGAACACACATGAGGCTTCTATGTAAGAAAAGCTCTCTTGCAGGGACTTTTGCAAACATCCCCGTCACACTGCAGGGCCTATCTCCTCTTGAAGTTCTGATATTCCCTATGGATGTAGGAAAGGACCGTGTGTGCCCTGCATCAGCCTCTAGCACCTTGTCTAGTTCTACCAGTACAACCATCACCTCAAAGACCCGGGAGGAGCATGCTGAGGGAAGAATGATGGAGCCTCAGGCATGCAATTGGAGAGTGTTGCCCAGAAGCCTGAGTAAAAGCTTGGTATTTCAGTAAGATGCCGCTCTCTTGATTCTGCTCCACTGAAACAATTTCAACTTTGTCTGTGGAGCACAGTCAGACCTAGTGATTGTTCTTTAGTTCAAAACAAAGACATCTTCTCTGTCTCTTCCTTAAGTCACCCAACAGGCTCTGTCTTTGCAGTATGTGACACCGCTGCCTCCACTGCCACTTTAAAAAGGAAGGTAATAGAAATCAAAAGGTTCGCACCTCGTTCAAACTTCAGCCTCTTGTATAACTGAAACTGGTCAACGGGCACCAAACAGGCAATCTGAAAGGAGAAGCAAACACACAGAAAAAGCATTAGAAACACGGACTTCAGAAAAATCAATAAGCATCCTGTTCTACAAGCCTGCTCTCCTGAGCACCTCCTCTTCCTGCTTGCTTTCACCACCACGTTCCTCCGTACCTTGACTTTCTTCTCCAAAACATAAACAGTTCTTGACTTCTCCTGTTTCAGCCACACAGCCCAGTAGCTCAGCTTATCGTGCATAGGAAGGCCTTCTTTGGGCATTCTGTATTTACTTCAGGCTTCTCAGTTTTATTTCATGTTGGTTTAACGTAACAAAGAGCGACATCTTTCCAGCCTTGGAGACTGCAGTTTGCTGTTCACGCACAAGAACACAGATCAAATGAACAGTTCCTCGTTCTTGTCTCCCAGTCCTAGTGTTAGAGGTCACCTGGCTCTCAGCAACTTAAAAGCTAGGCTGGTTTCCACTTTTTATTCACTTCAGGGGTTTGGAGCTGAGACATTTAATGCCATTGCTGTTGGAATTTTCCTTAGACCTGCACCAGCCCACTGGAAACTGGACTGAAGTTAACAAATTTAGTTGGCAGAACTTTGCTGATACGCTTGACACATTACCATAATTAAACTAGCAGCCTAAAAGGCTAAATGCTCTAATCTGCAATTAACAGTCTACTTAAGAAACCCAAGTAGCCTATTTAAAGCTAATAAGCAAACCTGCATACAGGGTAAGGAGGGGGTCAAAAGAAACTTCACAGACGCTTTCAGGAGCCGCATGTTTGTTGGACTCAGAACCTGAGGCAATTCCCTTTGTTTTATCTACTCATAATATTGTACTAGCACTGAAAACGTCTTTCTCTTATACAAGACATGATCATTTGAAGCACTGTGAGACACTGCACAACTGGCAGCTTACAAGCAAAGGGCTCTCAACCCTCACATCCAGTATCCCACCACAGTCCTTCAGATGACTGTAAAAGGTGAAATTTTGCCCTCAGTGCACTGGACACTGGTCCTTGCTATCCTTCTGGGTTGTGTGACATGGCACTCATGGGAAGAAATACAAAGACAAAAAAATTCAATATACATTCAGTATCATGCTGTGAATACCTTTGCTTTCACAGATGGATAAAAGAAAAGAATAAATCCATTCATATATTATAAAATACGAAATTGCTTTATTAAGATCTCAAATCAACTGGAATTAAAATTTCATTTTGAAGTGGATGTTTGGATCATTTATTTGACCTAAACCAATGTCATACAAAAAATAACCCAATTGGTGTCAAGATTTAAGTGCTTGAAGAAGCTTAAGAGATTTATAGCTGAAGAAATCAAAGGACTTAATATCAAAATGGGAAACACCAACAAGTCTTACAAAGCACATTCTTAGTCTACTAAATCAGCCTGGTTAAAAGTACTATCCTCATTCGGTTTCTGAATTCAGGGTGTAAACTATTTTTATCCTGAAAGTATCTGCATGGCTAAACACACTAATGTGAAAGACACAGAGAGCTTCCTGAGAAACTCTTCACCTGTTCATCAGAAGTCAGCTGAAATACTTCTGGAAAACAAATAACAACTTAATCAAACAAGCTAAAAAGAATGGAGCTCAGCAGCTTCAGCAAAGAATGAAGCCAATCAACAGAGATATATAAAACCCACAAGACACATCATTTCAGTATTGCCCACAGGGCAGCTTCAAAACCAAATAGAGTTTGGAAAATAAAAGGAGTCATCAGCTTTTCTCTAGCTGGGTGAGCACTGGCAACTACTTTAAATCTTCCTTCATTACAACTAAATTAAAACATCGAGTTTCAATGCTGTAAGAGCCATGTGAGTGAACTGTTTAGCTCTCTGGGGTCTTTCTGTGTTTGCTTTTGCTTTTAACAACCAGTTTTTCAAGGGTAGGTCTATTGAGCCCAGAATTTCCCATGGATTAAAAATTGGCCTTTTTATTTACAGTGGGAGCAGAGTTAAGAGCTTTATTGCAGCAGAGTCAGCACTGAAAGGTTCACTTTCTCCTATTGAAAACCTGACCTTACCATGCCAGCCTTCCCCACAGGTTTTACCCAGGCCCATTCTTCTTCCCACAGAACCTCTTCATAGTGCTGAACACACAGCCCATCACCTCTGCCACCAACTATCCTGGGCTTTGAAAGACCAGCTCCTGATAGCACCCTCATGGAGGTCCACCTGAGAGGTGCCAAGTCAAAGCCTCTCACAGATCGAGCATCTCTAGGCATGAGGAAAGGAATGCAGTCTGCTGCTGCCTGAATTCAGCGACACATCAAAGCTGTACTCAAGCGAAAAAAAAAAAAAAAAAAAGACATGTATCAGGTCTCCCAAAAAAAACAGCAAATCCCTTCCTCGGTAAACTTTTAATCTCGTTTACGCTTAATCAAGAAGGACAGCTGTAAGCCTGGTAAAGGGATTAGGTGTTTATCTCCTCCTACTTGGCATCAGAGACTAAATATTCACCTTCACACAACTTCTCCAGCCCCACCCAAGAGTCCATGCCCAACACCTCCTCTCCTGCACAACCGCACACACCTCTGGGCTGGCCAGGAGATGGAGATCTGGGAAGGAAGCAACCAGCAACCCAGCAGATGGCAAAGGACCAAAAGAGAAAGATCATGAGCATGTAAGAAAGCAGGTATTTCTTATTCTCGGCTATGAAATTATTCAATACAGTAAGAAATTCTACAGGATGAGGTTTTGGGCTTTTTTTTAATATTGGGTTAAGGTTACAATAAAACCCTGTGAAGAAAATGAGCAGCAAGGATTCTCCTGTCCTGAAAATACATTGATTTGAGACTTGTCAGACTGCTGGGACTTGAAATAAGTTTTCTCATTTTCTATACCCTGTAAGTTACATCTGCAGTTAAAATACTCTTGTTATAGAGCAAAAGAACACAAAAGAGCTCTTGCCGAGAACATCTTTCACCTGAAGCAAAAATATGCATGGAAAAAAAGCAAAATTTTGAAGGCTCACTACCACAAAAGGCTCCAGCTGAACCCTTGCCAAGTGTCCAAAAAGACCAGCCAATGTGGAACGATAACCAGGGGTGCTGTTTCTAGGTGAGACAAAAGAGCAAAGGAAGGAAAATAAAAGGGTTTGAAATAATTGGGTTCAATTTACACAGGAGCAGGTTGTTCCCTGTAACCCGGGCAGTGCAGTCACCAAGAGCCAAAGAAGAACAACTCCCCTGTTTTTAAACGCTGGCTACCACAGTGGAAAGGGAAAATCACTGCTCCACCTATTCTCAGCCTTTCAAGGGAGATGCAAGGAGGCAATCAAGAAAACAGAATAGATTTGACTTCCTTTCACACCCATATGAATCAAACCTCGATAATGCCAAGGGAGGGAAGTTCACCAGAACAAGAGCTTCTCCCTTTCTCACTTCAGCAGATAACGCAGCGAGGGCACATCCTGCACTGGCAGCAGCTTGCAAAGGGTTACACTGCCCACTTCTGCCAAAGCCCCACTCACAGAGGCACCCTCTAGTTTTGCAAGAGTGCAAAATAGTTTTAACTGGGGCTGTGGTTTGCTTCTGGAAGGTGTATGAGAGTTCAATCTCTTTTTTTGTCAGAAATTACACCCACACCTTTCTTCATCTGCTACCATGCTCACTAGAGGCACCATGAAATATTATTCATTTTCTCCATTAAGGAGCTTTTCTCTTGTTTAGTGACAAATAAAAACAAAATTAAGACTCTTTCATTTGCTCCCCTTGTGTTTATTTAAAATTGAGTAAGGAAGAAGAACAAAAATTTTAATTTTGACCCTGAAAAAGATAGGTCATCCTGCAACATGTTCTCGCCTTCCTCCTTATGTTACCATTTCAACCACCTCTAGCAAAATGTAAACCAATTTTCAAATTAAAAATAAAACTGGTATTTTAAACTGTCTCCCAACGGGATTTTTGTTCCGCTATGTATGGAATATAACACAATTAAGAATTCTAAGATCTGGGTCGTTGTCCCATTTCAGTGTCACTTTCCAAAGTGCTGACAACCCTCTGGCAGGGCAGCACTGGCGCAGATCACGGATTTACGCAGAAGGAGGGACAACAAATAGACTCTGCCCTGCATGGAAAGGGGTAATTCTCCTTGTCAAACTTAAAAGGCAAAAGGAGAGCCCAAATCAGTATCTGCACAATCCCCTAAACATTACCCAAATGAGCACTGCATTAGAAATCACTGCTGAGACTTACTCCGATTCATAGCTTACACGGGTGACTGGATTTGCACCAAGTAAACCCATTTCAAACCATGACAAATCACCCCTTATTTGAATTAGGGATATTAACTGGTCCAATTAAACCAATGGAGCATATTCCCAAGAAAGACAGGAATATTCTAGACAGAAGAGGTCTGCACTGTCAAAGAGAACTGCATTAACATAAGATGTTCCTTCTACCTTCTGCTTCCAGGAAGGAATCCAGATCTTTGTTTATTGTACTATTAGAGCTTGAAAGGACAAACATCTTGCTTAACAAGATTGCTTTTTAAACTTTCCTTTTTTATGTGTGTAACCAGCTATTTGAAACAGAGTCTGTAGCCAAAACCACTGCCTTCCCACCACCAACACCCATTTATTTCTACTTAAAATCAGTTATACTACAAGCAGCTGCTATCTTGATGCAACAGGTCAAGATATGACCTAGGTTTGCAGTTGTTGTCAAGCACTCCAGTGGAACAATTCCTTCTGTTTGAATGTACTATTTGTCAAAACAAAAAAAAGCCGCTGCTTTGGAAAGTACCAGTTTCAACTAGATTTTGTTAAAGTAAAAAAAACCAAAACAAAATCCCCAAGCAGACGGGTTCTCAGAAAGCATATTTTCAAAGTATTGAAAAGTGCAATTTTCTAGTTCAAATGACTTTTCATATTAGGGTTTTTTAAGAATAAAAACCTGGAACATTTTCTTCTGAGGTCCAGAGGGACATGAAGACCAAAAGCAAAGCCTTAACTCCTAACATTTCCTATGCTCTATGAAGAAGCAGTTTACTGCCCAAACATTCATGAAATACTCAACTGTCTGAAAGACACATTCCTACTATTCACACTTGCTCATTTCTTCATGAGACATAGAAGAAAAGCTTCTATTCCCTGTCTAAAATGCTAATCAGAATTTTTGTCCCTTCTCCACCTCCTGAAAGCAACCCAAGAAGCACGTGTCTCGGAATGAAGGCAAGAGCTGTGAAAAGGCTCTCATAATTCAGCACCAAACTAAATAAACTCTGAAGAATTTTCAGAAGGAGTTTCAGAGCATGTAATGAATAAACTGTTGATTTAAACAATACTTCCATGCTAAACAATAGCCATATTTAAGCACACTCTCTAGCATATGAATAAGATACTGGTTTTAAATAATAGCTTTAAAATGGCAAATTTTCACATGGAACAGCCTTTATAGAGAAGAAAAAAAGAATAGACAGTGCTCATATATAATTTGTAGTTTACATATTTACACATTATTAATGGATTCAGATTATTATTATTATTGTCCCTGGGTTTTTGAAGGTTTTTTTTCCTTAAAGAAATAGGTATTTAGTAAAATGCATAAGCAATTAATTTTAATCAGGTTGGGGGCTTGTTTGCTTCTCAACCTGGAGGTCTGTGTTTCAAGTGCATGGCCAAAAGGGAGCGTCAGAGCATTCACTCATCCACGGGACACTAATGCACATTTGAATTGTTTAGTCATTTTGCCTTCAGCCCAAAAACCATCCAAGGATTAAGCTAATGGTCCATTAATACATGCCCTGGAGTGTCCTTCTCCTTTACTAAAGGGAAATATATCTCTCTAATTCCTATAGCATCATAACCCTAGCTTAACAGAGCAGAATTCTTTCTACCATTTGATAATTTTCTTTATAAAACATGTTTTCAACCAAGGCTAGATGCTTGTAATGTAGTGTGATGGGTGGGAGGGGCATTGCTATGTCCTCCTGTTATCTATGGAGAAGAAAGGAGGAAGGGAAAGGGAAGGCTGCTTTCCACCATAGTTGGATTCAGCCAAAGAGCAGCTCCACTATATGCTTGTAGGCCATAATAGCTGCAACTCCCAGGCCCTGATTCAGCCAAGCACGGAGTTTCAAATGTATGCTGGAGAAGATCTTGCATTTTTCTGAAGAAAAAGGCATTTTTGGTATTGGGAATGGCCCTGTCACTGATTGCATTTGAATTGGATTATATGCTTCTATCACAGTTATGTCATCTGTATACACAGGGCTCAAGCAGACCCAGAAGATAAGCTGCTTTTCTTCAGTTCAGAGATGGAGATCTGATCATCCTTGATTTTGTCCCTGCAAACAAATGCAGAGAGAATGCACAAAACCAGCCAAAATGCCTTAGACACCATTTTATTTTTTTTTTCCTGCTTGTGTTCTCAGGCCCAGCAGGGGCCTACCTGGCTCACAAAGCAAGGAAGCAAGAATAGCCGCAGGGCAACATCAGATTTAGCTGCAGTTTCCTGTGGCCTCCTAAATGCACAGGAGAGCTGGCACGTACGAGCCTTCCAGCCATGCTGCCAACAGCTCTTCCTCCTGTCGTGGCTTTGGCACCAAGCCCAATTCAGAAACTTTACACCAGCCCTAAGACAGGCAGGAGGCATTGCTGGGAAACCATCAGGCAGCCTGGTAGGGGCACATCTACAGCCCCCCCCCTCCTTGAACTCTGTTATCCCAAGCGGTGCAAGAAGGCCTCAAGCACATTTTCCCTCCAGTTTCTCCACCTCCAACTTTCAAACTGAGCTTTCCAGCTACTCTGGGAGACGGTGCAGATGCTAGATGTGAAAACAGCTCTGTCTAAATCTCTTCCAGCTTCTGAGCTCTCAACCTCTCCCACATCTACCTTGGGAATGAAAACACTTTTTGTATTTCTTAAGACTTAATTCTGCCCAGTGCTGTGCCAATATCTTTCTTTCCATATAACCATATAGCCTAATGTGTTTATATTGGATTGCAAATTGGTTGTTGCAGCCCTATATCAATTTACATGAAGAAATAGTGGCCTTTCATGTCATCAGTTTGTGTTCTTGCTGTTGAGTTAAGAGGCGCAAGAATTTCAGTGTTTGCAGTCAAATCAAATCTGATTTAACTGACAGTGCTAATGGAGGCTCAGCGATTCTGGGATATAGACTATTCTGTTTAAGTCACCTGCATGAGTAATTCAGAGGTTGTTCAGATGCCAAGTAAGCATTTCCTGAAGGCACAGAGGGAGGGGAAAAGGAGCAAAACCCTTGAAAAACATCTGTCTGTTTCTAGTTCCTCTTGTCAGTCAGGCTTCTTGCCAACAGCTCATTAAAGGTAATAAAAGGGAGGAAAAAGTATATGATCAAATTTATTATGTAGCTAAAGAAGTTTGGGGGGTTTATGTCAAAAAAAAAAAAAAAAAGAGAAAGAAAAAAGTGTTGATACCTCTGCTTCTTGTAGGGTCCCATGGTTCAAGCATACCATGTCTGGACATGTGATAGGAGAACCACAACCTTCTTCAATTGCCAGCTGCATATACTGTTTTAGGCACTAGAAACAAGCAAAGAAAAGAAAAAAAAAATGTTATAGCCCACATCTTGGTAACACACAAGAGATGCTGCACAGCTCTCACCTTCACTGCCTTTATTGGCTGTCCTGAAGCTCCAGCACACAGAAAACATCAATTATTCTAAGTGTGAATGCTACAAGTCATTCCATTGGAAAGAATGCAACAAAGAACAATTAATTATCCATGACTTCATCTGCCGAGCATTGCGTTTACCCAAGTCAGCAAGTCAGATCTTTCAGCGCTAACAACTCCCATGCTCTGCTAAACTGGGATTGGAAGAAGGATTGGGGTAGAGTATCTTTCATTCTAATTAAACAGGCTTCACTCTTTTGTCTTTCTTTGTGTGTTCTGAATTCAGACTCTCAGCCAGCAGTCTCCACTGGAGGAGACTTCATTTATAAGAAAGAGGCTACTGCAAACAAGGTTTAGAACCTTGTTAGGAGGTTACAAACTGCCCTAGAAGAAGTGCAGCTATCAGTTCCTCTCCCTACTCTCACCTCAGTCAGGTAAATTCCATGATTTACCAGGATTTATCATAAGCCACTTGGCTACTGAGTCAAAACCCTTTTTTCAGCATGGAGGCCACTTTAGAAATGTTTCCAAATTGTTTCATTACACAAAAATGGGCAGGACTCCCCCTCCAAGGGGAAAAAAAGCCTTGTTCTCCCCACATTTTATTTGGCATTCTTGTTTCAAATATATATATATTTTTAAATATATTCAGCTTGTTTTTTTAACACATATTATACAGCCTTCAGGAAAATCATGGCATAAAACTGGTGCAACGGACCAAAGAATAGTGCTTGGATTGTATCTCCAAACTGCATAGTGAGTGAGCTCACTTTGAAATCAAACAAAACAAGCAAGTCTTTGCAAAATGACAAAGCATACGGTAAATTGCAAATCTCTGTTAACAAAATACGGGTTTCTGGCAGATTTTGGCATTAGCTTGCATAGTTTCTTGTAAATGATAACCAAAGTATTTTCCAAGCAGCAGGACGAACGCAGCTTTGGTCCCCACAGGTTTGTATTTCCTGTCCATGCGATAATCCTCTTCTCCTCCTCAGTACTGCTGCCTTCTTCCTTTGTTGCCCCATCAGTTTTCAAGAAATATGTCAAAGCCTAAGGTCTTAGAGACCTCTGTCTCTCTGCCAACCTTGAGAACAAGCCCCGAGTTCAAAAGCTACTAGGGTAGGTTATGGGGAAATCACCAGCTCTAGTAAAGCCCCAGGACTCTTCACAAACCATTGTCCCAGTGTTTATAGACATTTAACATTCAAATCTGCATTAGCCTGGACTGTTCTGAGAAGACCTTGCATATTGTGCTCTGATTAAAGACATTTCCTCATTTGTATTTTTATTGGAAAAATGGTACCCTCTTAAATGTCAGGATAATTCAGACTTTTACAAATGGAAAGGAAGTTTCCTTATTATTCTTTCTGCCTCTCTACTGAAACATCCACATGTTTTGGTTAATTCTCATCAACTATATGGAAATACTAGTTCAGGCAAGTAGAATCAGCTTAACTCAGTGGCATTTTAAATGAGCTTACTTCTGGTTTGTAAATATTTGAAACGTATTCATTTAGAAGAACACTGGAGTATAACCTAAATGGTAAGCTTTAAATGTCTAGCTTAATAAGCACTAATGGATTCAGATCCAGCACCCATCCCTGTAAGAAAGCAGCAGCACAGGCTGTAAGGAATGGATGGTGCAAGTAGTATGGGGGAGGTGAGGGAGATACTCACAGGTGAAGATCAAGAAAGAAATCATGTCAGTAACTGAAGGAGTATTAGCTCCCTAGGGAATATAAACCCAGATTTAACCAGGAGCTATTCTTCTATTATTCAAACAGCAGCCTCAGTGCCCTGTCCCATCACTCCACCCACCTCTCCCAAAGGCATCCAGGCACAGTGGATAAAGTCAGTTTAACCACGGGATCAAATACCCCCAGTATCATACACAGCTCTCTGCACAGCAGGAAGCAGCGGCTCCATAACCACAGTGGTGCCCAGGAGCAGGTATGCTAGAGACACAGGAGCTGCTGGGGCCCTGCCTTCATCTGCTGCCACCATGATCTGGGTAGTGGCAGCACATGACAGATTAAAAGTGAAAGTGTCCCCAGAGCCCAGGGTGGCTCCCAGTGCTGTTACTCATGTGGATGGAGAGCGTGGTTGAGTTGCTCCTGCAGCCCCACATTCATCAAGCACTTGGCATTGCCCACGTGCACAGGAGAAATGGGCTATCAGGTGCTCGCTCCCTGCACAAATTTCCACCCAGGTCTGTGCCTGTACCCAGCCTGCACCTTGAACGACGCAAACAGAAAATTCTGCCCTCCAAGCCCCTTTCCCAGAGCCTGCATAAGCTGGAGAGTGTTGGGTGCGCTTCTTGGATACGTGGGCGACGATCCAGCAGAGCCTCTTTACATCTCCCTCCTGCTCCTCGTGGGAGACCTGTTTACTTTCTGGATCAAGTCTCAGGGCAGCATCTGGGGAAGGGGGAAATGTTTCCCTCTCACGAAGGCATTTTGTTTGCCTCAATCCCTCAGCAAGCACAGGAGAGCAACCTTTTACTTTCACTGAGATCCTGGCTTCTGTCCCCTCAGTGGTGCTGCCTGATACTGTGTAATTTGTTTTGACAGCACGGTACAGTGGATTTGTGTTCTGGGGGCAGCTCAGGTCAGCTGGTTACAGAGGGAGGACAAAGCCTGAGAAGTTACTGCAGGCCCAGCAGCAGCCCAGAGGCTTGTTCTTAATTTAGACTTCCAGGATAGAAGCTCGGAGCACTGACAATTATCCTTCCGTGCAAGGATGGGCATGGAGCTCTTAAGGAGCTTCGATCCACAGTATGGATTTTGCAATCAGTTTCAATATGCAGTATCTAAATCCTTAGGGGTACCAGGGCAGGAGAAAAAAAAGGTTTCTGAGGATTGCTAATGCATCTTGTTTCTCCCCTTCTAGCTACTGCTTGGTTGAAGGTGGGGACAGGTGAGCAGCTGGAGCCTTCTGAGATATTTTTAGAAGGCACTGTGCTTTCAGAGGGTGACCTGGAGAGATTTTATAATAGGTCTGTGCAGTGCCATGGATCTTAGAATGTTTCAGAGAAAATCTCCCTGTTAGATAGTTTTAATAGGTATTAAATTTTTTGCCTTAATTTTCTGCACTCGGAGATGGTGCTGCAGGTGCACTTCAGGAAGCTGATGGAAGGAAACACGAAGGAAGCATTTAAAATTCACCAATGAAAGTTTAAGCTTTTTACCCAAGTCTGCACATGAAGATGTGAACTTCTTCCCTTTTTCACAAGTTATCTTCTTCAGTGAAGAAGATAGTGGAAAATCACTAACATTTTAAAATATGTCTTCACTTTAACAGTGAGACTGTTTTTAGACGAGCTTTACTATTATTTGCAGGCCAGCTACTAATTTAGCTACTTACTCGAAAAGTGGCAAATGAAAACATCTGAAAAGATGTACAAGCTGCAAATGTGATGAAAAGAGGACTCAGTGTCTAGATAATGAATCATGACCAACCTTCTCAGCCATATGTCCTCCCACACTATGGAGGATACATTATACAGACATAAAATGGTAAGACTTTTTGAGCACTTTGTCTACAAAAATCATCAGTATCTCCGTTAGGAAAACTGCACACACTGTATATGCTACTTAATTGCTCTGCATAGTGAAATTAGAAGCAAGATACCCAGCTTTCTGTGGTCCTGAGTTTCTTGAAAGGATCTTAACCTTGATATCCAAGAAACCACCCTTGGGCTATACTCCCTCACCAATTTCCCACAGTGTGGTGCTGTTTGGGTATGGAGAGCAGTCAGTGGCCAGAGAGGCTGCATTACAGGAGCTGTGGCTTCCAGTGACAGTCATACCATCATCTTACTGTCCATGGCCAGAGCAAGTCATCAGCAGTGACCTTCCTACAAGCACAGTGAGGTTTCCACAAATTCATTACATAGTCAAGGAAGAATGGTTTGAATCACAGACTGTTTTGGGTTGAAATGGACCTTTCAAGGTCATCTCATCCAACTCCCCTGCAGGGAGCAGGGACATCTGCAACCAGAGCAGGCTGCTCAGAGCCCCGGCCCAACCTTGCCTGGAATGGTTCCAGGGATGGGGCAGTGACCACCTCTCTGGGGAACCTGGACCAGGCTCTCACCACCCTCAGTGTAAAAACTGTCTTCCTTGTCTCCAGTCTAAAGCTCCCCTCTTTTAGTTTCAAACCATCACCCCTTGTCCTATCACAACAGGCCCCACTAAAAACATTGTCCCCATCATGTTGAGGCAATAGACTAAAAATCTACTGTGGTCTTGGTGAACAGGTTTGAATCCATTACGTTGACCCCTCAGATAAATCGTAGACATCAACACAAGGAATTTTAACTTCCATACCTGCAAGTGTACCCGAATCAGTTATATTCAGTTTACTAAGATTTTCCGCACGGAATTGTACTACGTACCGATCTGTGTTCTGGGATACGTAACAAAGCCCTGATGCAATCAAGCAAGAGGAATCGATTCAAATGTGATAATGGAATTCCACCAGTAAAACTCAGTACACGGTAGAGAAGGTTTTGGTGCTGATCTACAGTAACTACTACGGGTAACTACAGACCCGTCAGCCTCACCTCCATCCCTGGGAAGGTGATGGAACGACTTATCCTTGGTGCCATCTTAAGGCATATCAAGGATAAGAGGGTCATTAGGGGCAGTCAACATGGCTTCACCAAGGGGAAGTCGTGCTTGACCAACCTCCTAGACTTTTATGAAGAAGTGACCAGGTGGTTAGATGATGGTAGAGCAGTGGATGTGGTCTACCTTGACTTCAGTAAAGCATTCGACACGGTCTCTCACAGCATCCTTGCTGCCAAATTGAGGAAGTGGGGACTGGATGATCAGGTAGTGAGGTGGACTGTTAACTGGCTGGTGGGAAGAAGCCAGAGAGTGGTGGTCAATGGGGCAGAGTCTAGTTGGAGACCTGTGTCCAGTGGAGTCCCTCAAGGGTCAGTACTAGGTCCAGTATTATTCAATATATTCATAAATGACCTGGATGAGGGAATAGA
>VWZK01013642.1:267699-307108 GCA_013396935.1 Baryphthengus martii
GGTTGTGGAGTCTCCTTCTCTGGAAACATTCAAGACCCGCCTGGACACCTTCCTGTGTGATGTCATTTAGGTTCCTGCTCTGGCAGGGGGATTGGACTTGATGATCCTTTGAGGTCCCTTCCAATCCCTAACATTCTGTGATTCTGTGATCTAACTCTGCCAAGCATGTTTTGTTCCCACAGATTACTGGCAACTTCAGTGGAATGAGTACTACAAGTCATTTTTTCTCTGCCTGAGATTCCCAATGTATGACACCTTTTTCAAGTAATTTGCTGTCTAAGCATTTTGGGGCAAGAATTTTTTTTTTCCCTCATCTGGTGTTTTTGTGTTTCAGGCTGTCACCCTTCTCTGTTTAATAAAATGCGGTCAATATCCATAGATTTGCTTCACAAAATGCTACTCATGAATATCTAGTAAGTTAAGGCCTGTAAAATACCTGGATCAAATTATCGTGCAACATCCATGCACTTCATTTTTATCTCACAGGACTTGTAAGAAAGATTACAATTTAGGCAAATATTTACATATGCCCCAAGCACTGAAAAGCCCAATCCAGGAATGCACAAACTAACAGCATAAAAAAATTCCTTCTTCGGTAATAAGCACTTCCTTTGGAAGTGTTTTCTATGGTCAGCTGTGAGCCCCAGGAACAGAAAATTCCGTTCAGGCTATTCATGGTTTCTTTCAACACTTCTTCTACAAGATGCTCTAACTTCAAGTATATTGTACAGAGATATGTACTGACAAAAAAAAAAGTAAAATTCTGTGTGGCACTGTATTTAATCTGCAAAGGGACAATAACAGCTCTGCATTTTAACCTGAGAGTGAGTTCAAAGCATAACTTCAGTATTATGTTACTAGGTAACGATGTGACAAAGGCATTACATCCCTCTCACTGCAAAATCTTATGTTTCTATTCAGTCATTTCCAGATAATCTCTGGACCACAGACAAATGATGGATTTCAAACATTTCTACCTAATACATTTCCAGCTACCCTGATATTTTCCATTCCCTTGCTCGTCTCCCAGCTGCATGAAGCGACTCAGCTCCCTAAACGCGGCCTCATTGGTTTGGTGGCAAAAGCACAAAAAGAAACCACAGATGTGATGTGACAAAACTGAACAGGTAGTTTTATTAAGAAACATGGAGATATGGTCAGGAAGAAGAATAAAACTGAAAGCTCTGGCCTATTTTCCTGTCAAATGCTAAGATACTGCAGCCAGCCATTGCACAGTAGATGATACAGGATAAGTAGGGTGTTTGTCTTGAATTAAATTGCAGAAAGGGAAAAAAAAAATGGATCTACAGTATTTCTTAACCAGCACTAGGGCTTGGTCTACATTAAATATGAAAATGAAAGATATAATTGAAGGCATCTTGCCAAAACAGGGTGGTCTTTCCTCTTACCACATAACTTGAAGACAACTTCAAGCTCAGAAACATTAAGAAAACCTCAGGTTTTCAACTTAAAATACACAAGACTGATTTAAAATGTTAAATCCTTCTTTCAGATTTGTCCTCAAAACCGCACTGGTTCACATTTGGGGATTTTTAAGCCTTAGTCTTTTTATAAACCCTAAAATCTGGTGGGGGGGAATGATTGCATGTGGAGAGAAAACATAACTTTTTTTTGTTTTCATTCCAGAATGTCTTATGATTCAGAATAGATCAACAGATAGGCATTTAGGTTTTGCTTCCATTCTGGACAGTGTTTATGTACTCTTTACTCACTAAGACACATAACTTTCATTTCTTTCTTATCACAAATGCTACTTGTTCCTCAGTGCAAGGCAATGTAGTAAGTCATGTAGTTTTAAATGGAATATGTTGTATTATTGGCTTCAGGGAGCCAGTTCATGTCAGAACTCTAAATTTAACCACCTGATTCACTCAGCATTTCATCGGTTGCGTGCTCACATAAATATACCCCCCCCAAAACCCACTACTTATAGTGTTTATGACAGATCTACATAATGTTTAGTAATATGTTCATCATGGTCACGACATCTGCATTTCTGCATCTTCAATCTGTAAAATGGGCCAGGAGCTTTCAATGTGTGGTAATCGAACTCCCGGAATCTCTCAAGTATTTCTCAATCGGTCTTAAAACTAGATGAATCAAGTCTATTGGCAATTAGCTTGGAGGCATCTGCACTGGATTTGGAAAAAAATGTGAGGCTTTTCTAATCAAAGGAAAATTTTTACAAGTACAGCACAGAAATAGCCATTTCTTCATTTGATAGAGACAAGCTTATGACAGGCATGGTTTAAAGTGACAACTGGAAGTCCAATGGAGCATGTATTTGTATTATCCAATCTATATTCTAACCGCTAAGGACCAGTTGCAGGGATAAATGAAGGCGCATTCAGATGGAGAGAAGATCAGGCCACCTAAGAGCCTTGTTGAGAAATACGCTTGAAGGAAAGAGAAAAAAACGCTCCTTTAGCCTCAAATGACATATGGTCATCTCGTGGTTCAGTAGAAGGGGAGAAATAACAGAAAAGGATCAGAGGACAGGACTGGAGAAACTCAGTCCTTCCAAACCCAAACCAGCTGCAAATACTATTTCTCTTCCAAACAAATCTGTGTCAGGCCCAACGTGGCCTTACCAAGAGCTGCAAACCAGACACGACCATGAGGCTTATGTCACAGGCTGGCTCAGCTACTGTGGCACTCTGAGGCACTGACAACTTACTTCGCATCTGTTTCTTCATTTGTTAGATGGAGATAACACCAGCTTCACTGATGCAGTGCTGGCATTATGCATGTTAGTTCTCCCTTGCTCACCTGTCTTCCCTTGGCCACCACCCAGATGCTCAGCTCTATTGACTTCACAAACATGTAGCTCCTCTTCCTGAATAGCAGCATCCATCGAAAGGCAGTGGGTGCATTTGTGATCTTTTGGCACCCATACTAACTCTACCTTTGGTGCGACTCTGCACAGAAATGCTTGCAAGAAGTTCTTAAACCACCTAAGTTACTATCAAAGTGCTATGAGTTCAGTGTCAATATCAGCAGATGTGGGAATTTTCTTCTTTATAGCTTTAAATCAGAACTATTCTGAAACATTTCCAATGCTGAGCTGGGAAAAAAGAGTTTAAAATGTCAAAACTTGACAGCTTGCTACCTGTGAGTGGAAACGGAAAACAACCTGAGGTGAGCTTTATATAAAGTAAGTGGGGCACTGCAGCACAAGGTCTGTTTAGGAACAGGAGAAGGTAGTGTTCTGGTGCAGCCGTGAGCACGTGCTGGTATCTCCTAGGATGGGGGAAAGAGGAGGAAGAAGAGAAGACTAAACCTCTTCTTGAAAATCAGCACAAAGAAACAGAAGAGATACTGAAACCCAGTGTTGGTTAGATGAGGGCAAATTCAAATTTTCCCTTACTCCCAAGTTTTACAAAGGATCTTTCACTAGAGTATTCGTGTACACGTGCTCCACTTAGCAGGCATCGCACTTTGTCATCTGCCTCTTCCTTGTCTTTGATCTACTCGGTCTTCTCAGCTCTCAGGCTCTTCTGCCCATGATTTCTGCTGCTGATGTTGGTCTTTCACATCAGTTTCTCTCCAGTTCCTCAGTGCTCCCCTGCACACGTGATCTGAGGCCTCACTGCACTAAGGACACAATGTCAGTATCTAGCCCTCTGAAGCAGGCAGGACAACTCACAGGAAGCAGAGAAGCCTCATCAAGAGTCCTGCTGGTGAAGCACAACAGAGAAACTACTATTTCTGTCAGGGTTTCCCCTTCCCCTCTAGCAAAAGCAGGTGGCAGCAGCATGCAAGCTCCTCTCCTGGAGGCTGCAGCCTCCCAGGGCCCAGCCTTGCCAGGCAGGGAGCTGCCAAGGGCACCAGCAGCAAAAGAGCCTTTTTCATAGAATCATAAAATCATAGAATGGTTTGAGTTGGAAGGGACCTTAAAGATCAACTAGTTCCAACCCCTAGTTTCACCCATCTCTAGCCCTGGTCCTGCTGTCACAAAGAGCTACAACAGAAAATCCTGTTCTCCCATTGGATCACCTTCCAGTTGCAGAGTAGCCAAGACCGCACTGAAGCCACCTGGGCTTCTATTCAACGTCGCACACCGACTTCTCCCTTTAAGGTTGCACCAAGATGGCATTTAGTCCGCGTTGTGTGCACCAAAATAACAAACAGGTGGAGCATCGTGGTATTTGTTTGGCATGTTTTGTAACTCAGTTACCTCACACGCTTCTCAGAAGTACAAGACCCAACAAAGAACTTGCTGGGAAAAAAAGCAGAGTGAATCACCCTCATTCTGCACAAGCAAGTGCTGACAACACAGACACACACACATGAAAGTACCTTCAGTTTTCAGAGTGTGTTACATACTTTCTCAGGCATCTCAAACCCTGTCACAGTAAAGAACACACAAGATGGATATAAGTTGCTGCTTGATGTAAAGAGCAGCAATGCCATTTATTGCTGACCTGGCTCTCATCAGGACTCTGAAATGCTTAGAAGGCGGGAAAAGAGAGAAGATAAAATAGGTTTTGGTGTCCAGGGAAGAAGGTGGCACTGGCTTTTTTACTGACTCCCAAACCCATGTTTTCTGTAACAGTACTGCACCGATTCCCTTCTGTCACCACTGCCACCCTATCTGGTAAAACCTCACCTCCGTGGAGGCGCCTACAGGCCACAGCCTCATACCCAGTCTTTCGCAGGGCCCTCAGTACTTCCAGTATTACTGCCAGTCCTGTTCTCCTCACTGCTGCTTCCAAGGGTAATTTATGCTGTGTGGGGTGCCTGTGATCACACTGTGCATCGTCTCTCCCAGCTGTTTTCCCAGTTCCAGCCAAGTTTCAAAAAGGTGGGAGTGTCAAGATGTACATGTTTCAGCCCGTCTAATGAGCACCAAAGCACAGGCAACACCCAGGGCCCCCTCCAAAGGCAAAGCTGGAAGCTCAGCCTGTCCACTGCTGGCACTGCCCTGCCAGAGCATTCCTGACTCTTGCCAGTGAGGCACCACTGGAGCTATCCAGGGCAAGAAGGAGAACAGGGAAGGATAAAAACACATAGGAAAATTGACTAGAAACAAGTGTAATATTCAAAATATAATTTTCCAAGTGTATCAGTCAGAGTTTAATTAATGTTAGCTTGCTCTGGATCCAGATATAAGTGCACTAAATACTGTATTTTGTAACCCTGTGACGATGCAGCCACAGAGAGCGTACAATCATTTTACATTCGTATGTGAGCGATGTGACAACCATAGGGGCAAAAAACCTGTGTAGTCACAAAAGGGCACATCCAAGGAAGAAAAAGTTGCAAGGCAAGAAGGTAAGCACAAGGGACTGCAGGTTGGAAGGACATCCCACCAAATACACAAGAAGAATGACTGGCAAGGCAAAAACCAAGATAAGCAGTATCAGGAACAGATGAGATCCCCTCCCTTCTAGGAAATGGGGCGAGTAGCATAAAACTGTGCAGCTTAAGCAATACATATATTGCTGAATATATATATACATAAGAAATGATCTGAATAACATAAAGTGCAGTCTTCCAAAATTTTTGCAGATAAAATTTACCTCACATCTCTGCCCAATCCTCTCCAGAGATCGGTCTTTCACTCAGAACTAATACGGCCCAAACACAAGGAATCCCAGCCACCAGGTACACTACAGCTGTTTCGAAACTCCTGGGACGTGTAAACGCGTGCTTGATCCCACATTGCGGTGGAGTCTTGAGGCCAAGTGCAACAAATGTTGAGGAATACAAGGCTAATGCCTCTTCAGACCTGACTGGGCTACCAAATAAGATGGCAAGTGTGTTCCCCAATCCATCTGCTTTTCCTTCTCCGAATATAGAGTAAAAATGTTTATAGGTATTTGAAAAACCCCTGTTTTACTAGCGACATTCCACCAAAATGCCAACACACACCTTCTAAAACACAGTTTACTTACTTTGGCTAGAATACAGTTTTTACAAGGTATAATGTTTATTCAAGAGTTTCTAAGCTGGAAAAATAACTGTACACAATTCTAACTACTCTAAATTCCTTGGGTTTACAGGCTACATGTGAAACGGAGATATAAGCTTGCCTGTGCAGATACCTAAGTATTAACAATTTCCAATTATTTCCACAGCCAAAAACGCTGTAGTGCAAACCCAATCATAGATGCAGAATCACCACAGCAAAAAACCCCAAAATGATGTGTAATAGAACAAAAAATTAACAAAACAGTTTCATGTTAGTAGAGCAGAACCTATTCTACATTTAATACGGCTCTCGGATCTATGTAATTAACTTTAGTGACAGAAAATACGAATAAGGCTGACAAGCAGAAAGCATTGCTAGCTGAAAAATTGATATGGATTCCATCTCATAGCTCACAGTTGCCATTCTTATTCCATTACCTGTCTTAAGGGTAGTGTGAAGGTATCTAGAAGGCCTAGCATGAGTGGGGGGAAATCTCTACAACTACCTGAAAGGGGGTTGGAGAGAGGAGGAGGCAGCCTCTTCTCCCTGGTGATGTGTGACACGATCAGAGGTAATGGCTGCAACCTGCACCCGGGGAGGTTTACACTGGACATTAGGAAACATTTCTTCACCAAAAGGGTCATTAAACATTGGAATAGCTTGCCCAGGGCAGTGGTGGAGTCACATCCCTGGAGGTGTAGACCTGGTGCTTAGGGACATGGTTTAGTGGTGAGCTTGCAGTGTTTGGTTGAAGGTTGGACTAGATGATCTTGAAGGTCTCTTCCAAACAGTTTCTGTGATTCTGTGAAATTTAGGGCACTGCTTATCAGTGCAGGCACTGCAGGCTGTGCCCCGAGCAATCCCCTACACAAGCGCTCCGTGGCACGGTGCTTCTCACACTGTTCTTTGGAGGTTGCCCAAAGATGCAATTCATACAGCCTCTCAGAAGCTGCTCTGGATTCAAGACAGAAAGCCATATAGGCTGGTTAAAAGTTTCCAGAGTCCCCTCTGGTTTAGGATGCAAGATCCATGTGTCTCTGCTGCATGTGCCCAGACATGTCCACCGGGAGGATGTTCAGACACAGGCAACAACAGCCAGCCAAAGGGTAGGCATGGAGCATAAGCACAAGCGAGATGTGTGACACCCACTGAAATAAACAGAGCGTGTCTAAAAGCTTCTTCCAGCTGCACTGGGCACTCACTCGTGGCTGCCTCTTGGTTTAGACAAAGTCACTGAAGTTTGTGCTTCAGATGCCAAACCACTGTGATCGTACTCTCCACTGTGCTGCCATGGCACTGGAGAGCCAAGCTCCAAAGGGATGCTCTTTCCGCTACTGGCCAGGTAATGGGTGTACATCTGGGGTGGCAGTTGTGGCACCAACAGGGGACTGGTGGGGACAGCAACATCCCCAGCCATCACCGACCTCTCCCCTTGGCCAGTGCCATTAATGACACTAAACTGAAGATACTGTATTCCTGGAGAATAGTGGGACCACTGCAAAGGCATCAACTTCTGATTTTTTTTTTTAATCTAAAGCAGTATCTTCATACTTATCTGTTAGGTATGTTCTCTTAAAACATTCATTACCAACTAAAATACAGAAATGGTTTGTGGAAGTCAGTATGAAAAACAAACTTCATGGAGTTCAGGTTGAAAATACATCTTAATCTACCTTACCCTCATTTCCTGAAACACATAGCTAGTTTTTTATCCTATTTAAGCTATTCTGAATTCAGAATAAGTGAAGATACTCTCACTCAAGCTGGCTTCACAAGTATCTTTCTTACACAAGTATCTTTCTTTCACAGGAAATCTTTCTTACGTGACTTCGAACAATCAAGGGCAAAACTTAAATGCATTTGCTTGATGCTTATCTGATGTTAAAAAGTAAAACCAAGTACACAAAAAAACTCCAACATCCCTCCAGTAGCTGTTTCCAAAATCCATTAGTCAGGCACATCAAAGTCATCATCACCAGAGAAACTAAGTCCATGTTCTCACGCTGACAAAGAGACCAGAAGAGTATTAATATCTGTAAGGCTTTTCTCAGCTCATTCAACCTCTGCTTTTATCACTTCCACTAGCTGCATTTGAGCTGAATTTACAGGATAGAAAGTCCTCACTGACAACTACAAGCAACGCTTGACCTGGGCAACATCTCTGCAGCACAGACTGAAGATGCAGAGGTTCAACAAGGCAAGGTTCATTTTTGCTCGGATTTTTTGATTGTCCTCAAATATTACATATAAGACTTAAAAAGTCTCACAAGTATTCAGAAAAGGATAATGGGGAAACAAAACCTCAGAGTTACCCTATGATGTTTCAAGATACTGCTTCAGAAAAAAAATAAATACTGAGATTGACTGTCTTAAAATGTATCTATTATTTCCCATTTACTACTGGGATTTATTATTATTTGCTCTGGAAACGTCTGTTAGAGTTATGAATTATCAAAAGCAGAATGACAGAGAAGTCTTTTAAATAAGGCAACACCAGATGCTCTTTAGGAAAGCATCCTCTAGCAGCATGGATAACACTGCGAGATCTTACCGATGTACAAAAGATGCAGCTGCATTCCTGAAGAGTGGTCATCTTATCCAGGGAATATTCACACAGGCATAGCTTGCAAGTGAAGAGGGGCTCCAGAGCTAACTCTCCAGCTTCTGACTCGTCAGCTGTCATGGTGTGAGGACAAGCTTTCCCAGCAGAGCCCATTCAGTCATTAATGGTCCACTCAGTCTGAAAAGAGAAATCAACAGCTGAAACATCCCACGAGCCACGTAGGCACTTCTCATTGACCTGAGAATTTAGATCCATAAAAGCACCTGCACACCCAAAGGTACTTCTCTGGCATCTTGGTGCCAGTCTCACGCTTCAGGCCATTCAAAATTTACAAAGAAGGTACCTGTGACCCCAGCTCCCAAAAAGGCCTGAACTGGGTTGAGTTCTCAGAGGACACTCACCTCGATGGCATGGAACACTCAGTCAGGCAGCTTATCATCAAATTAAAAAAAAAAAAAAACACCAAAATTCACACAGATGAGACATCGCCTATGTTATATGGAACAGTAGAGTGGTCAAGGCCCTCACCAAAGTCCTAGAAGGAGGGATCTGACGCAGGACAATAAATTGTTAATTAAAAAGATAAACTGCATTCATATGTGCATAACTATACCCCTCTGCCTTTTCAAGTGATTTTCAGAGTGATACCCCTCTCATCCCTATGGGATCCTTCAGCCTTCGCTGCACCCACACCAGTTCAACGGGGGTCTCTTCCACTCTGGCTGGTGGCTCAGGAGCTCTCCTGGGCAGTGTGGGGCAACAGCAAGCACAGATTCCACTTCCTAGGCAAGCACTTCAAATGTTTAACCTCTAATGGAAGTGGTGGGTCCCATGAATTCCACCTTCTCCAGGAGTTGTCACTGAGCTAGTGAGCTGGCAGTTCTCTGCTAAAGGGATGGTGAAGGCATCTAAACCCTGGAAAGGGTTTCACATCACATATCCTACTTCATGTAGGGCTGAAGCTTCAATCCAAGCAAATAAGAGCATTTCATGGGCAGTCCTCTTTTCTGCATTGTCTTGGTGATGCCAGAAAGCTGCTTGCTCAGCTCTGTAGCTTTTGTGCGTTCCACTCCCCAGGATCCAGCTCTTCTGTCTCCCAGGGCTCTTAGGCATCTAACTGAGGTTTGTGAACCATGAACGAAGTGCACTCGCACTTTGACAGGGAACTGCTCAGAATAGCTGCATCTCCACCACACATTATGTCACGGCATCGCTTGGGGAAGAAATTTCTATATTTGAGAAGGAACAAATGGAAATATCATGCTTGCATGTAATGCTTTCTGACCTGAGCCTTTGAAAACACTGCATCATAACCACAAAAAAATTCAGGACTCATTCTTACAGAGTAACACTGAAAGAGAAATTAAAGAGAATCTCCTCATGCTTAAGGTACAACAGTGGAAAGCAAATTCACAGGTTTTTTTTTCACCTCAAAATAGACAGTGGGCTTCGGTGCATTTAAGGCACTGGAAAATCTATTCCCACCTCCACGAAACTTGCCTCAACCTCCACAGGTCTGCTTCCGAATACACTTAGCTGATGGCAAGAAGACCTTCACACACATTTCTTACAAGCAGAGACCCGTTGGGTGGCTGCTCACAGCTGCCTGCACCAGGACCCAGCAGGAGCGCAGCAATACTGGAGCTAAACTAAACTGCTGCACCACAAATGGAAGCTGCACGAACATGCGTACAACGGAGGATCAAGACCTGTCCGTGGGCCTGTCAGAGCAGACATCTGACAAGGCAAACGGGGGACTCTAGCCCTTTGGTCCCCTCCTGCTCAGCTCCCCTGCAGTCCTGAGCGTCCTGGCGGCCGGGCTGTCAGCTCACATTTGGCAGCAGGTCACAGTTGCCATTCTGCTGCTCCTGGAGCGGCTGGGCCAGCTGCAGCCGGTCTTGGGTGTACACCGTGTGCCAAGCTGCAGTACCTGCCGAATTCCTCCCCAGAGGAAGAGACGATGGTGCTCACGGAGCTCAAGGGGTCAGTACACATGAAACCTCATCCCAGAGCCGACGCAGACCCGAGCTCCATCCCCAGGCCTGCCCCAGGAGCCTCCCACCCTCTGTTCCCATGGCTCTGCAGGAGAGACTTTCCCTTCAAGAGCTGTGAAACCACAAGAAATCTGGGTGGGAGCACACTCACCCCTTTTGCACTGTGCAGTTTCCTAGCCTGGTCTGACAGAGAAGCCACCAGATACATCCCTTGGGATGTCTTTCCTATCAGCAGCCGGTTTTAGAGATACAAGAGTCAGCCAAGATACTGGCAACCAAACTCCTGGCTATGAATCCAAAGCAAATTCTCTCTTTAATGGATTCCTGTCACTAGTTCAAAACACATGCCGTGCCCACATCATTCTTGGCACAGTCTCCACCTGCTACCATCATGCCCCTCACAATTTGCTCCACAGGGCTGCCGAGCTGGAGCTCCAGCATGGCCAGAAGCCTTGGAAGGAAACCTCCCTCTGAGTCACGGACTGCAACACTCTCCTGTAATTATTGCAACGGGAGGGTGGGGGGGAAACAGTGAGTCACTGGAAATGCTACAGCAGATCAAGAACTACCTGTTATTTAAAACTATGTGCTAGGTGTTATCTCAGTGTTTAGGAGGAGTACAACACATGTACTTAGGTGTGCTCCTCAGCAGCAGCTGCATCTGCAGAAGTAAGCTACTCACCCCCACACTGCACACATCTGACATCTCTTCCTTCACGTGGTAAAAAGTAGCAATGGTAAGAGGAGGGATGTTAGCAGGGAACCGGTAGGAATATTTCAAGATGTGGGAATGGCTATACAGTGGATATAGCTATTTCCAAAGTCAGTGTTCTTTTTATATCTGAAAAGGTTATAACCCTGCACACTTTTATTAAGGCAGCAGCAGAAGGATTCAGGTGTGTGACTGAAGTTTAGGGCTAGGGGCTAATTTTAGATGGCCTAAATCTGGTGCTCGGTGGGACAGCAGGAGAGTTTGCCAAAGTGAAGAGCAGGCTCCTGATAACACAGCTCAGCCCCACCAGCGATCAGATGCTGTGGGGACCTGTTACGATATCCCAGGCATCCTTGTCCCCGAAGACTGTTTGCAGGTTACATTCAGTTTTGCTCCCTGCTCGCTCCCTACACCCTGCACCAGGATGCCAGAGCAGGGCTGAGGTTCTCCCTAGCAGAGCAGCCTGTGGAAACCTCCAGTGGACAATACCAAGCCAAACTGGTAGAGTAGAGGATCCAGCCCACACACACAGCCCAGGCTGGCTCACCTCACTGCAGCCTCATTAACCCCAGTGGGGTTCAGCAAACGAAGTGAACAGGATCGAAGCCACGGTGCCAGCTCCGTGTCCCAGTTGTATAGCCCCTGGAGCAGGCATGGTGGCCACCAGCAGCAGCACTCCCTTCACGCTCCCTAAGGGGCTGGCTTGCCTGTAAGTAGGCCTCTAGGTCAGGCTGGCACAGGCAGAACCATCCTGTTACCTGAACACCTGCCCATCGAAGAGAGAGTGAAGGTATGGCCTGCACAGCCTGCTCCTCTTCCCAGAGCAACCCAACCAGCTGGTCTCTGCTGCTGCTCACCACAATTGTGACTTCTGCTACCGCTGCCAAGGGAAGCGTGCAGGGGAAGAGTTAATGGTCATGGAAAAGGGTAGCCCGATCCAGTGGCAACCACGCTCCAAAGAGAAAGCAGACCTGTGGAAGAGGATCATTCCCATGATCAGATCAGATGGTGCAAATGATGGGAAAAGAAAGGCACGTGTCTTCCTACTGCTCTCACCCTCTGCTCCTTCTCCTATTCTTTTCCAGCATTTCAAAACGCATTGCCATTCCCTAAGCTCTCAAACCATCTCCCAAACTTTACTATCCTGGCATAGCTGAGTTTACCATACACTGCAGAGAAGCTGTGAAGTCCCACCTCAGCTGTTCTGAATTTTTATGGCTTTCACTTTGCTGGGCTTAGTCCCACAGACTGTCATTAGTTAATTATACATCCACTAGCTCTCTTTACAGTGGCTTAAAATTCCTACTCTAATTACAAGAGAGATGCCAACAGTTTAGGTAGAAAACAAAACACTTAGGATGTATGTGTCGTGCAGGGGAAGAAGGTCAAAGTTGGGGACAAAACCGAAAAGATCATTCCATGTTTGTTTATACTAATAAAAGTGACCTGAAATAAAATTAAATGGAGAGTGTCTGAAAAAAAATAGACCCTCATATAAATAAAATACATTTCTAAGCACTAAGATGCTTCCTTTCATGCTCACAAACACAAATGACCCATTTAAAGATAGAATCCCAAACAAAGCAAGAAATGTGTCACTGAAACTACTGGAATACAGCACATGACTCCTCACGAAACTCTCCCCTGAACAGCAGCAAAAGTTCCATGAGATGTTGTGGGATAAGCATAAACACACCTCAGGGACACTAACCTGGAGGAACAGACTAAATTAAATTCTGCACCAGCATAAACTGGTGGCAAGGAAGGGTCAAACTGGCCTCAGTGTGTATCAACCACTCATGTAAAGATCCACGTGTTTTTACACGCTTCTATCATCAGCCATAGACATGTGCACGCACACACTACTTCCCTTTTGCATTGCCCAGAAATTCCAGGAAATGGGACGTATTTCCTCAAATTGTACGCTGCCTGGCTTGTAAGGAAGAAGAATTGTCGGGAAGACCCATCCTTCCCTGGCTCTGACGCTGCCGTAGGATAAGGCATGCCCAGAAAGCCTGACTGGATGAGTGAGCTCCACGGGGTCAGTCCTAGGAGGGCACAAACTGCTCAGTCACCAGGACCACAGTTTGCTGAGCGCCCAGACATGTCAATGTTTCCATTTTGTTCATCTGCCTGCAAAGGATTTTCCTTTGTCTCTGGGAGGTGCCAAAGCTTTGTGCTTTCTCGTAGCACTGAAATGTCCCAATGCCACCCAGAAGCAAGAAAACATCAAAGCAGGAGAAAGGGCTCGGGGGGGTGGGCAGGATAAGTACCAGCAGAAACACTACCACGGAAGCAGTGGAGATTTTGAGTGAAATATGGAAAACACAACAAAACACTGGGGGAAGGAGGGCAGAACTTGTCTGCCTCCAGGGCCTCCTGACACCCCAGTGTCTGGTGTCTGGCTTTGAAAATGACTTCCCAACAGCAACTACCTGCTCTGCCTGCTTCTACACAGGTACCCCTTGCAAATCTTCCTGAAGTGAGAACTATTAACTTCCAGAAGTGGGAGTGAGAGAGTGGCTGGGTGGGTGTCTGGCAACCAGCCAAGGTCAAGTCAAAGCTCCATAAAGGTGTAAAAAATTGATGCAACCTAGGTTTGAAACTTGCCCTGTGAGCGTACACTGGGAGGTGACATCCTTGTGACAATCACACAAAGGCCCACTTGAGCCTGCCCAGCTGCCTCAAACCAAGATTAAGAAGCTCAAAGAACAAAAGTTACTTTGTGCATGTGACAGAGCAAAGAAGCCAGGAAGTCTCCTGAGCTGCAACATCAGAAGGACCCTGTCTGTGTGCCTGCAACTAAGTCACTGTACTTAGCTAAAAAAACCAAACGTGTCTGAATGTGACTTTCGCCACTTAGAAATGTCACGTAAAATCAGGAAAGCCTCCTGCACTGAAGCTGCAGGAGAATGAATGGATTATATTCAGCACCATAAGTCATCCTTTCATTTTTCTCATGCTGCATCCAATGGCAACAGCAGAGTTTTTGGAGAAGCTTCTCCCACCCTTGTGTTTACAAACAATTCTGCTGAAGTTAGTAGAACTGTATGCTCGTAGCTGAATTTGGAGCTTAAAGGAAGTCAAGAAATGCACAAACATGAGACACATTGCTCCAGGAAACATGAATGGAATAAAAAAGGTCCTCCCTGTGGGCTGGTGGGTGTCCTGTGGGGCAGGGTGACAGTCCCCTCTATCCCAGCACCCCCCATGTTTGTCATAACCCAGCGCTCAGGCAGGAATTAGTGTTCACACAGTGGGATCGTAGAGAGGTTGGGGTTACTTTTAGGTTTAAGGTCACATGTGGGTCTAACACATAATTCAGCACTTCCTATTGTACAAAAGGCATTTTGGTATCGAAATGAACCCACAGCACCATTGCTAAGGCCTATTTAGTGTGCCAGGTATTCACTGAATTTTCCTGAAGAAACACTTGCAAGCACTCTAATTGTTTCTCATGCCCTAGAGCTTTTTAAAAGTACTCCACCCATTACGACATTACTTCAATGCCATATAAAAACCTGTTTTGATATCACTCAGCTCAGGATTCTGTTGTTTCCTGTAACTAAGGTTTCCCCCTTAAACAATAAAATAGAAAAAAACAACCTGAAAAACACAAGCATTCAAAACCAATGCTAAAAATCAGGCCCTTAGAGAAAAAGAATAATTATAGGATGTTTAAAAAAATATAACAGAGTGGTATTAAGATAATGAGGTCAGATCAGAGAAGATATAAACTGAGCTATGAAATTAGGACATGCGAGGGCAGCTGTCAGAAACCCACAATTCTATCAACATCAGCAAAACCCCATCATTACCAGCTTTAGTTACAAGCCCTCAGCTGTCCCAACTCTCTCAAGACAATGTTACTGAAAATTCCCTTCCAAGGCAGCTTATTTAACCTCAACAGCTCTGCACAGAGAATTAGTCTGAATCAAGTGCACTTGTACTTCTCTGGTCTGACAGACTGACCACCAAGCCACAACGTATTTTCATCTCTCCTTCTTTGGACACGCGCTGCCTACACAGAGCTACCTCCCCAGTCCATACAGAACTGCTTATCAGGCTGGGATCCAGTCAGGCTGTAAAATATAGGATTACAGCTTCAATTCAGGAAAGCCTTCATCTTCAAGAAGAACATTTAATCGTAAGTTTAAGTGCTCCTTCATATCGAAGCCTGAATATTTTGCTTTACTGCAATGAGATTACTAACAAGTTAAACAAGTACTTAGTTTTTCTGAAATTGTGGTGGCAAAAAAAAAAAAAAAGGCAACCAGATCTGCAAATAGGTCTCATTCAAAATACATTTGAAATATATCCAGAATTACTGTATTACCTCTGTGCCTTAATACAGCAAGCCCTTGATTACAAGCATGTACAAGGAAACCCCATTTCTGTATTACCATAATGTGCTACCAAGCCAAAGTATCAGAGAGAATAAAAGTATTTCAGTATCTGTTCTCTTTGAGCAGGGCTTACGGAAAGTCAGATGTATAATATTTCATGACAGCTTTCTCCACTGTACAATTTTTATTTTAAGAAAACTTGTTTAAAGAACAAGCAGCCTAAGTAAATGTACTGTCTGGTACATGAGAACACACCGAAGGCAATTTCTCTCACTTGTTTTCATTCGAATGCCTGGGAAAAAAAAAAAGGGAGAGCCCTTGAGCTGCTGTTCAAGAAGCACTGCCTGTATGGAGTATTTTCATATCATGCTAGCAACCAAAAAATAAATACATCAAATACTTTGAAAGGAATGTAGCGAGTGGGAAGCCTCTTGCACAAAAAAATGTAAGAGACAGAAGGCACTAATTAAGAATATCATCCAGCTCCCTGGCAGGAATTTTTATACTAGCACTTTGGGATGCCTAAAACACACATTGAACAGCTTCCCAAATCTCACATGCTTGCAATAACTTCAAATCATTCTAATAAATCAAAACAACAGTAGGGCACATGGAAATCAGTCTCCACAAGACTTTTAGAGTACACTTGTCAAGTAACATCTCTACTGTAATACTGTGAGGTATGAAAAGCTGAGATTTTAGAACACCACTTCTTCACAGGGACTTCCAGCAACCCTGCATCTATATGTCCTTGGGGAGTTGGTTTTTTTTGCAAGGCTATAGATATTAACTGAACATAATAAACCACTTTTTCAGTTTTTTTCCAAAACACATGTAACTCTTTGCAGTTGTGGGAATTCTTGATGTGTTTTCTTGCTGTGCTGCTTTAGAATAAGTGAGGGGAAAAAAAGTGGCCTTTTCCCCCTTCCATTCCTAAAAAGCTGGGCAGTGCAATCAAAGGGAATGTGATAGCTAATGCTAAAATAAATGCTGCTACTCCCAGCTGACAGGCAGCTAGGAAAAGCTGACCAGTTAAAGATAAAAACATAAAGACTGAAAAAGAAATCATGCAGCCCGTTACTAAACTGAAATGCATAATCCAAACATGGTCTTCTTCCCTTCTCAGCACAGACAGGAGCCACACAAGGGCAATATTCATTGAATCCATGAGACAGGAGTAAGCCCTTCCGCATGGAATAAGCTCAGATCAGCGTATCACAGAAGCAGGCATCTCCACTCAGTTTTGCTGGAACCGTGCTTGAACTGGGACACACCAAAATTCAGGAGACGGCTCTGGCAGACAGAAGTCACAGCTCCCTGCACCAGACCTAAGTCCTAGGCAGGCCTGTGGACATCAAGTTTGGGATGACCCAGACATATCAAACTTACTATGCCTGAGCAGCACGATGGTGCTGGCCACAGGCAGAAGGCTATGGTGATACGTCTGGTCCCACACACAGAGAGAGGATTCCCCTCAAGTTTTATTCTCACCCTGGCAGTTAAAGACCTTAAAAAACTAAAGTTGACCAGGACAAAATGCAGTCAAATATGAAGTGTGCAACCAGACAAAAGAACTTGCACATTTTGCCATCAAACATTTCCAAGTATTTCCAAAACACAGTGAAACAACAAAATTATACCAAGTGGAATTCCAAGGACTTGTTACCAGGTCTAAGCTTAGCCTCTAAAGCTTATCTAAATAACATCCCCTATGCTTAATGACACCACGCGACATCTGTTAATGGTAAGCTACCAGGAATTTACACCCAAACTAGTCTGCTGCACTTTAACTTCCTGTTGACAAGAGGTAATAGACCACTATTAAATAAAAACACACTCTTCACGATATTAACAATAAAAGCAAATGATAGGTCTGCCTTTCTGACCACGGGAAGGCTTCTGGTAATTGTAGCATTTACTAAGTGAAAAGGAATTGAGCTTTTGGGAGGTCAAATGGGTTGAGAACTTGGCTGGCCATCTCAGCTGAAACAGGAATAGGAAGTCAGATGTAACAATTTGCCTTTGACACAGAAAAAAAAAAAAGTTTATTTTTGTTAATCAGATAACAAAACCTTCGGATACCTTAACTCCTTGAGCTGGAATGTTTACAGTTTAGATAGGGTGTGTTCAGAAGATATTTGTGACATTGGCCTGGTCTAATACCAAGGATTTTTAGAAGATACTTGTAAACTTGCATTGTTAAAGCGAAAGCCATGGAATGTTATTTGACAGAGGGACCAACTTCATCTGTTTGTTCCTAGTATGTACTCTTCTTCTAAGAAGAATCTAACTGGGCTGCCGGGCTCCTCTGGCTGGAGATTGCTCCTTTTTCAGAGCTGTGTTTGGAACAAGCCGCATCCTAATGCAAGGCAAGCAGGTCAAGGCAAGTGGAGATGTGACACGAAGCCAGGCCTCCAAAGTGACAGCAAGAAACTTCTGAGGGCCAAGGGAAGTCTGCTGAGTTCGACAGAAGCCAAAGAACAGCTCAGCTGACCGAAACAATGGAAGTGACCCTCCACTGAATTCTGCAAAAATGCCAAACACTAAAAAAATTTACTCAACACCAGCTATTGACAACAAATTAACACATATTTAGGTATTTATTTTCAGAAGAGACAATCGCAAAAATGTTGTATTTGATGCTTACAGTAACTAGATAGCTTTAATATCTCTGTCATTTCATTTTGTCAGGCCAAGAAGAGTGAACTTGCAAGATTATGGCCCTACAGTTCTTTTTCCACCACAAGCATCGAAAAGTGCTTTCACACAACTTCAGACTTACCTCAACAGAAATCAAAGAATACATTTCTTTTCCTTTAGTAACAATTTTTGTGCAACTACTCAGTGATTAAAACCATTAAGTATAATGTTTTCATTTTCCCCTATCTAATCTTACAGTCAAATATGTTGCCCATTATGACAGAAGAAACACGCTGTTCAAGGTAACCAAGATAAAAAAGGTAAAACATTGAAAACTGTCCTTGAGCCAAATACGTCTCAATGACTTAGAAAGCTGAGGGACACAGACTACCCAGTGTAACACTCGTATCTTAGCTACAATGACATGCAGTCAATCACAGGCTGGGAGTCAAATCTAAAGATCAGACCTTGGGGAAGACACTATCACTAATTCTCCATTAAGAAAACATGAACAGTTAATGACTATACTGGAGTTTGACAAGAAATAATAGTCATTAAGAAGCCATAGCAAAGGTTTGGACCTGGACAGGAGTTCGCTGCTTTGAAACGGAATACATGTATTCAGTCAAGTAACTGCATCTCACAACTGGTTATTAAATTAATGGGAGTATACTCCTAAACTGGACAGAGCACTGAGCAAGTTCCAGCTCTGGCCAGATCTGCAGGGGCAAAAAAGAGAAGTAAATTCCAGTAATAACTCCCTAACTGAGCCTCTCTCTGCCTGTCCTCTCAATACCCATGCTTGCTCTCCCTCTTTTCCAGCCCATGCACGGGAAGAGCAATGAGCCCCATATGCTGGGAGACAGCTCCTGGAAGGGGATGTGCTACTGGCGATTCCTTCCACACTGCCTGCTGCCCCAGCAGGAACCAGTCCCATGGTCCCCATCAATCAGGGTGTGAAGATGGGGCATCTCTAACCTCTGATGGGCTTCCTGTAAATGCTACTGAACTGAAGGTGCAAACTATGCTGGGATAACAGTAACAGCTTCAACTGCAATTAGTCTTATGCTTTTGACTAACAGCTCTGTATTTTTAAATCACCTAAATTTTCTCACTTTCATAAATGAACATTTTTAACAGGCCATGATCTATTTTGCTCTGCCTCTTATTAACTATATAAGACAAACATGGCGTTATCTTAAACGTGAGTCACAAAGCTCTGCAGTGGCTTGGCCGATGACAGCGTCTATCACACGATGCAATCTTGTCTCACTTCTGCCCTCTCCTCTCCCACCTGACTTTCTGCATCCACCTTCTGTCTCTATGCTTCAGGCTCTAAGCATTCACAAGAAGGATCTTTGCCTGTACATGGTCAAGCATGGGGAACAGTTTCTCAGGAGCTCTAGGTAAATTCTCAGAAACTCAGACGGTACTACAAGACACAATAATGCAGAAGTGTACAGCAAATGCAGTTCGAGGTTTGCATTCATCATTCCCTCACTCCAGATCCAAATTTCAACCTTCATTACAGAAATCATTTCAAAGGAGAATAGCAACCTGTAAATACACAAGATTTCAGCCTCGAGAGCCTTAGTACCTGTTAACAACTGGCCGATCTCTACATGATCCCAGCCACAAAGTCGAAGCCCAGCCAGTGGGAGTGTTTCCAGTGGCTCCACTGGACCTGATGATGTGTGCAAAGATAAATGACCAGGAGCAGTTGAAAGAAGCTGCCCTATCTCCTAAACACTCAGAAAAATGAGTATCTAGAACAAAGCACTGAAGGAACTCATAGACTTGCTGTACTATAGGGTGGCAATCTTACAGAAACCTTTCTCAAGGTATCTTTCTTCTAGTTGGTCTTTTAATTATGACCATGACACTTAATGCTCCTCAAACAGGCATTTTATCCTCAGTTTGAAGGAATTATGAAAAGGGGCTACGGCAAGAATTCTCGACACCTTCTCTCCTCCTTTCCCCACAACTGCACATTTCCTTCCAACCACAGGGTTGGAACTCGTCAAGCCATGTACACTGCTTGGGTAGTTGTAACGAAAACACTGACCAATCCCAAACCCACATGTCCTCAAAGTAGTATAGGATAAATTATATATACATAGATGTGGCTTTTACTCCACTCCAGGCAAAAGGCATAATTGCCTTTCCCACAAATCCTCCCTGGAGACTGTGATGGAGATTCCCCACCACTGAACCCAACAGTGCAACTGTGAAGAGGTCAGGAGAGTGCAAGATTGCATCCTCTCCGTTGTGCAACTCTTCAGCAAGCAAGTTATTGCTGGCCCCATAGATGTTATCTTAGCCCTATAAAGGGGAAACTGAACTGGGAAGGGTTTCAGGACCAATGGTCAGCAGAGGGTCCACTGCTATGAAAAAGCTTCAAGTGAGTGCAATGATAAAGAGCCCACAGGATCAGCTGTTTTTCCCCACTTGCTACATCTCTGTAACCTTTTTTTTGAAGCAGGAACGATCAGCTTGTTTTCCTTCATCATCTCCCCACCTCTACCCATCAGAATTAAGCACAGGCAGGACACATGAACTTTCCCATCTACTGCCCAGATATTTCCAGTGCCGGCCTGCACGTCACAGCTTCTACTTAATCTTGGAATTTCTTTGCATGCAAGTGATTTGCCTATATATCTGCTGTCATGAGATGTGTTTTTTCTTCTATATCCATAGGGGGTTAGGGTCATACAATTTGGAACGATTTGCAGCTATACACACACGAGCAAGGCATTCACCCCTAAGCCACTGCAGCATAGAGCACAGAAAAGCACAAGTCAAGGAGCCTTGAAAGACCCGTCTCTGTCCCTGAACACAGGAGATACAGCTCTTCTGTTGCACTGTTTTTTCCTTTTTGCAAACATATAGAGCACGTAAGTGTTTTCAGTTCTGCACAGTTACACCCTAGCAGTCTGAAAATACAGTAGTTTGTATAACCAAACATGAATATCAGTGCTTCTGTCAGACACCCAAACAGTGTCCACTCTTTGAGCAATGAGTCACATCTTACACTTGCCCTCCTCTCCTCATTTTTATAGCAAAGTGAAAGGCAGAAAAGCTTGCAACAAATACTTACTCAACTAAAAGGGAGAAACATGAGAAGGACAGTAAAATGCTACTTTTTTCCTTCTAGCAAAAAGTAATTTTGTACTCTGTCTCCAAATCAGCATCTCTTGTCTCTCCTTAAGACAAAAAGCAGGTAGAACAACTCCTCACAATGACTGTGTCTACAGCAAGCTGCAGCGCACAGGGAGCAGTCTCACGCAGGGGATGTGTTCTGGCACACACGAACCCCCCCACACAGGCTGGACTTTTCCACAGTAACATGCAGCCCATGGCAGGTCTTGACTTCACTGTCTTCACTCCAGACCAACACCAAAAAATACACCTTATCGAGTGCCAATCCTGAAGCCACAAGATAGACTCCCTCTCACTCACCCAATCCCCTTATTTATGGTCTTTGAAGTCCGTCAGACAGGTACAGGATTTCTCATCAGGTTTTATACGAACATAATTTATAAAACAGTCCCTTGACTACGGCAGGTCTGAGACTGCCGCACTTCTGGGAGATTAACCGTTCTGAGGCTGAGGCTCCAGAGATCCTGACCCACTTGGAAACATGAGGACGTTGTAGGTCTCACAGACGAGCAGCCCAAACTCTGCTAAAGTCAAAATTGTACTTGTAGGCACCAAAGACGTTTAAAGAATCAGGTAAGACGATGACATTTCTAATTAGGGATTATGGATTTTCCCTTGGAGGCTAAGCAGATTTCCCCTAGAAATATAGTGAAAAACCACCCAGGTCTTGGGCAATCCACAGTGTTTTTTTTTTTCTTTTTGAAAATAGAACAAGAGGAACCAGAAATGGGGAACACTTAGGTCATTATGTGCAAGTATCAACACATACAAAGAGATCTAGAAAACTGCATCAACAAAATGTGGTTTATATAGCTACATTTTTTATTTCCAAGTGTGTTTGCAATGCAGTTAACAGAGTCATGGTCTCAAGCCTAGGAATTTCCACTCAGCACCTCCGCTCCTCCCTGGAAGACTAGGAGTTGGAAAAGTCCCACTTCAGCAGGAAGTGAAGGATGAGGTCCTTTGCAACTTGAGATGCTATTTTTTTTCATATGAGTGTTTTAGTATCTGCTAGCAATGATCTACTTTACGAATGTAATGCCCACTCAGTTCCCACTGAGCTGAAACCACTTACAAAAGACACGGAGAAAGATTACTGAACGCTCTTTTCTTACTGATCAGCACAAAGTTACTTGGCACAAGCATCTCTCTAAATATTTGTCCAAGACTGGGTAAATTTGCAATGTTCAACGGCCCTCAGACCTGTACTTCTCTCTATCAAGTGAGAAGGCTCATAGTCTAGTGCGAGAGCTCAGCTGTGCTTCAGCAGAAAGACAAAATGCTAGAGGCTGAGCTTCATACCATCACTGGCTTTCCCTCTGGATCTGTTCTTTTTCGGTTTGTTCAGTGCTCCCCTTCACAAACCAAAAAGATGAATTTTGAGATAGAATGAATGGAAGGCTATTCCCGGCTGTTGGGTAATGAAGTCAATTTTTGAAGCATGTTATGCAGGCCGAGTTTTGGCATGGGGAAGTTAGGGGCAGAGGAAGAAACAGCACCCACCTCCCAGCGAGTGTACAGAGGAAGAGGACAGATCAGAACCATCTTCAGTCTCATGAAACTGAAGTCAACATCTGCTCCAGTCCATGCAAGGAGGTCTGATGGACTCAGCTCCTGGCGACGCTGGCAGTCCACACCACAGTATTTTCGTTCACACAGTACTTTTGCGACACCATGGGCGCAGAGCTGCAGTGATGGTCTCAGCTATCACAGTCCTACTAGCCCAGGAGATATTTATGGATCTGATACATACAATCTACAAACACTCTGCAGCTTCAGACACATGCAAGAAAACTCCCCGCTCAAGAAGAGGGACTGCAAGTCTAGAGCAGTTTTTTGAGCTCCACATCAAAGCAATCCACTCCACTGGGGTGTCACCGCTAGAAGTGGTGACACTGAAAGGTCTGGACAGGGTGGATTTGCACAGGCACAGGGCTCAGTCTCATACCATAGATTTTATCAGAGGCATACTAATGAACTGGGAACCTGGTTAAGTACTAGCACTGCTTGTTTTCCTGTAAAGTAACTCGCTGCTTCCCACAGTCACATTTTGAACTTCAGATGCTAATAAGGACAAGTACATGCTCTCCTTCTCCACCAGAAGGGAAAGGCCAGATAACCACTCCCACGCTGTTTATTTATTCCTCCTAAGTTTATGAAGCATTTGGAGAATAGAGTGCAATCCAAGAACCTAGCTAAAGAGAAACAGCTCCATATTGTTTGCTATTTATATGATTAACTTTTGCTCCAAACTATACCACCAGACAAGCAAAATCACCAAAATGTCACCATCTGTGGGAAAGAAGACAGTGACTACCAGCATGGGGAACAGAAACTATACCCAGTTGCCACAGGTTATTCCTACATGAAGTCCAGGGTGGTTTCTGTGTCCTTGTATGAGCACAGAGCACTTCATCTTAAATACCCTCACTGGGCAGAAAGATGCATGGGAGAAAAGGAGTCCGATTCTCATCATACTGGCCTGGCTCCAGAATAGCTCCAGTTTATTTTGAAGGAATACTTCCCACTTTACCACAGCTTCAGACACTCTGCAAATACACTCCTCTCAATCCATAATCTAAAGCATCACTTCTGGGAGCATAACGGCAGCCATCCCCTTATCAATGCGCTGTATTTTTGCCAAATGTAGCTTATGTTCACTGAGGGAAGGGTTTCAGCCACTTTCATGCTATGACAACAACCAAACACCCACTCATGTTCAGGCACAGGCAAGTTCTAAACAGGACAAGAATCAGATCAATGTATTTGTTTTGGAAAATATTTAAGGACAGGACTTGGAAACTTCTGTTTCCAGAAACAGTGGTATCCCAAACCTGGTGCTTGCCCTTAACCAAGACCATTTACCCTTTGGCCAGAGGGTAGCCAAACATCGTGTTGCTGGGCCTGCCCACAGTCAGCTGGAAAGCTGAATGGGGGCATTTCAGTCACAGCCTGTATTTCTGCTAAATTTGACTTCTTAAAAACATTCAGTGTCTATTTACTGAGAGGGTGAGAAGTCACTCTGCAATGCTTCCTTAACTATAGTCATCCTAAATATTTTACTATTTACAGTGCTCTCTGAAGCAAGATATTTGACATTGCTGTATACAGTTGGGAAGCAAAGTGCCTTTGTATTTACAAGAAAATACAGAGCTTTATAATAAGCCAGACTGAAATATCTTCATTACTCAAGCAGCTTTGCACTGATAAAGCCTTATGCTGAGAAAGCAATGCAAACATATTAGTAAGTGCAATTTTCTGTTCTTACAGCAAAAACATTTAAAAATGCAAACCAGAAAACGTGTTGTACATGTAGTATATATATCCTTACCTAAATCACATAACCCTACATCCTGAACAGATTACATTAACACTTATAATACAGCTCAGCATATTTTGCCTTCTCAAGAGCAGCTATACAAGACTGTGGTAGAAGAAATGCCTTAAAACCAGAAGGAAATCACTGCATTTGAAACCCAGGCTTCCTCCAGCTTAATCAGATGTGTTTTCAGTACGAACAGAGTTCTTGTATTTAAATTAAAACATATGACTGACAGTATGCCATCTTAGCAACTGCTTTCCACACAGATATGTCCTAATGCTGCAGCATTTTCAAACACCTCACAGGTATTTCTTTAGAAGTTACACTGACAAAAGTAATTCCACGCTTTTGGGAAGCACTTGATGTCTATTTAATTTTCTTATTCCTTTAATAGTCAGGACTCTGAGATTTCCTTTTCCCTGAGCTCTAAGCACCACACAGTTCGATTTTAGCCAAACCACAAACAGCATCTATTTTAGCTCCTTAATCATTTTAGTTTTTCTTTTTAACTAAGCCTTTTCTACTTTGTACCTTTAGAAGCAAATCCTGGCTTTCTGTCATTTTCACAGTGTTCTTTGCTTTTAAAGGAAAAAAAATAGCTGGAAAGCTGTATTCCAACATACCTTGAAAGGAGAGTAGCATTCCCTGCCAGCTGGGTGACTTTTCAGTAGCTGCTCTCAGACTCCAGCCTTCCCAAGAACCACGATATCATAAAGCCCTGAAGCTTGTAACCAGGAGCAAAGGCAGCTTGCTCTCGCACGCCCTTCCTCTTCGCCAGCCGACAGCTGGACACTTTTTAAGACTGCAGCAGGACTTGTCTTTTAGCCCCTTTGCCACTCTGAGACATTATCCCCTCCCTGCTATTAAGAGCATGCTGCCATTCTATCTTGAAAGCACGTCACGGCTTGTATGCAGAAGCTGTGGGAAAGCTGCATTTATTTATACAGGAAGCTTGAGCACAGCACTTCCTACTTCCCAGCCAGGCTCCATTCAATTGCAGGTGATTATTTAAACCCTGTCAGCTTCCAGTCACTGCACACCCTGCCTTCTTCTTCGGGTACCTCTGCTGCTTTTTGTCCTAACTCTCGTCTGAGCCTTGACAAGATGAAACAGAAAGAGACAGAGCATTAGATACGACACTCATAAAAACCCTCCCAACTGCCAGTTAACCTGCTTTAGGGTAGCAGTTTGTACAGCAGCTGCCCCACCAGCACATGATGTCTGAAATATCGGTGGCTTTTGCTTCTCTGGGAAAAATGTCATTTAAAAGAAAAGTGATTTCTTCCTGTTGGTGGGGAAAGGAGCAAAAAAGATGTAAACTCCCAAGTAAAGTATCAGTGTAATTTCAAACCTGTCTGCTTAATAATGATGGTGCTCAGATTATTCTGCCAACACTAAATTTTGTGTGCAAGAGGGGTTCTGCAGTTCTGTACTCCATACCTACAGATGTGATTCACACCGGCCATGCAGCAGGAGAAGGTGTTACTGTGCCCCATGACATCAAACCCTCAAGAAGTTTTCCTGCTGTAGGAATTGCACCACACTCCCAGATAAAAAGCACAGACACATCTGAGTGCAGGGGGCACAGAGAAACAGAGGGAGAAGCAAGTACAGATGCTAATCTGTAATATTTATGATGTAGTAAGTTTACTTTGTAGTTCACGCAATTATTGCTGGCATTTTGCCTTCAGTACTTCTCGGTGAAGACTGATGCACAGGCGTTTCTTCCAGGGTGTAGAGAAGCTCACAGCTGAGCTTTTAGTTATTTTCAGACCATTATACTGCATCAGATTAATATAAGGAAGGCAGAAAGCTCATGCAACTTTAATTCAGCCTCCTTGCACCTATGCATTACAGCTTTGCATGAATTATCTTCACATACTCCTTTCCCCTCCGAATAACTACAAACTTCATCAATTTGTCATCGAGTGTTATATATAATTTTATATTTGGAAGGAAGGGGGGAGGGAATAATTACCAGAAAAAAAAATATAGCTGATCCTACATGTGGAATCATGTTGATCCCTCCAGTATTCAGAAAAAGGATTACAATAGGATTAGGCAACCTAATGACCACTTGAGCTAGGAAAGCCCCACCCAGCACTGGCAGATTTGTATCCTCAGCAGTGACCAATCCCAGACAGGGCTTAAGAAACACCTGGAGCTCCGAGCTATTTTTTAGGCTGCAGAGCAGTAGTGAAAATGTGGAATTCTGTGTCAAACATCACAAATGGATTCTCCTTCAGTGGTTAGATTTTTATTTTCCATCTTCAGTTCTAGTATGAAACAGCTTAAGCCTCTATTGCTGTCTTTCTACTACCTCCTCTCCTCTCTCTCTGTTCCAGCTCCTGTATTTTCTTCCTGCAGCTGCTACCTTTGCTATTCTGCCTCCATCGCACAGGTACTTGTGAGGCCACAGATGAAGCGCAGCAAGAAAAATCTTGCTGCTCCCGGGTCCTGTACTCTGCACTACCGCACTTGAGCAGCAAAACGACAATTATCTCCAGGAGGAGAGTGGTGAGAGAGGATGAAGGAAATCCCTCTATTCGTGCAGGTGTAGGGAAAAGGGCAGGGCAATACATCCAGAAGTAGAACAGAGCAGCTGCCAAAGTAGGAAAAGTAGCATCTGGTTTGGTACTTACTGCTTGCTGGCACAGCAAAACAAAACCAAGCTCCACTGCAGTAACCTCCACCAGTCAAGAGAAACAACTGCAAATAAAGGCTAATCATCTTTCCTTCAGCTAAATGATGAGGCCAGCTTGTATGTAGAGGGGCTGTTTTTTGGAGTTAAGAAAACTAGATTAGTTCATTAAAATGCACATCAATTCTGGAAATTTCAGCTGCAAACATCACATATTTTTATCCAGTTTCCTACTGTATCTCTATGCCTGAAAGTTATAATGGGACCGCATAAAGGTGCAAAACTGCTTACAGCAAAATTAATTTCCCTTAAACATCACAAAATTGGTAAAGAAATACCATAAATGTTTCTCGAAATATTTAATTTTCCGCAAAATGTTAAGATGTGCTTTTTCCAAGCACTCCACTTCCAGAGTACCAGCCCTAAACTGTTGTTCCCTGGATTTACAAGCAGGACAATCACTTACTGATGCTCTGTGGACAGCTGGTCATTCCTCTGCTCCCGTCTTCACTTCTGTCTTTGTCCCTATTTCTGTGTTTACCCAGGATCTTGGCAGCAAAGAGGATCAGAAGGTGACGTGGCTCTGTGCAAGACTTCAGGCTATAAGGACTTGAGATGATCAATACAGATGATTCTTTCCATTGCCATCAGCACAAGGAGTGAGCTGGACTGTTATGAGCTCTTCTGTCAAAATGATTTCTCTTCCACCTCTACCTCGAGCCCAGGTACTTGACAGTTTCAGAGATGCACATCTTCTTGGCAAGCTAATTTTGTGAAGTGTTCTGAGTCATGCTAAAATTGCTTCCCAGCTCAAATCCCTGAATCTCCTAACCCAGATTGATCGATTTCATTTTTAAGCCAACAAATAAATATAAAATACCAGTTCAGGATGTCACGCAATGCCACTCAAGGCACAAGCTAAGCCCTCCCCATTTGCTTTCTTCTTCAATAACATGAGATAAAGCACAAAACTGAGAGGGTCCAATTGATTTTTTGGCCACTCTTAACTGTTGCTTTTATAACTCCAGGGCTGGGGGCATGGCTGAGCCTCTGAAATGGCACAAGCCAAAATGCAACATCACCGGGAATTCTGAGTTGAGTTCCAAGCCAGAATAAGAATAAAGGTTGGCATAGTTAATTACTAACTTTGCTGTGTCATCCTTGCAACTACTTGAAATACCTACAAAATGACTAAGCCGCTCTGGCACTAACTAAAATTGCTAATTAATGACATAGGTGGGTAAAAAAGTAATAGGATGACCACTGAAAAGATCCCTCTCATCCCACAACAGAATACCATCGACAGCAAGTGAAAACACCAAGTTAGTGTATAATTAACAAACAGTTTCATTACAATTCTACATAAAGAATTACGATTAGCTTGTGAGGAAAAAAAAAGAAATTTTCATATACCCTGATTCAGTTTTCAACTAATAAAAAGATAAATATCCTGGTAAACATTTCCTATCCATGGGTGTAAAATGAAACAGGGTTTGTAAGAAGCTTTCTAAAACCAGAGCATAAGAAAAGTGTCTTTTTATCCGCTTTGCTTACTGTACCTGTGAATTATCCATTTTCCAATGGAAAAAAAAAAGAAAAAAAGTATTCATATATGCAAGAGACATAACCTCAGGAGAAAAATAGATACTTATGTGTAACCTAGCCAGTGCTGAAAACAAAACAGGAAGGGTTTTAGCACAGTGAGTATACATATATTTTATGAAGTTGCAAGTCTGCTGCCCCTGATGTCATAGCCTAAGAATAGTTTTCTTCAGTGGGAACTATTTTAAAGGGGGATTACACCATCAAAAGCCATTTGTGGTACCTTCATAAACCTAATGATTTTAAAAAGGTATCTCTATTCAATATATGTATTTATATAATCATACAACACCAGAAATCAGATGTCAGTGCAAAACATACAGAGCTATGTAATACTCTGCACGCAGACAAGCTTTATTGAGAATAGCTACAAGAAAATCAGGATCACATCTCTTCCTGTTTAAATAACCCTATTGTTCTATAATTCTGACTTGCTATGCAAGTCACTTGCTGACAAATCAGGCTTGAAACCTCATTATCCCCTTTAGCTAAAACACAGTGAAACTTCATTATAAGGTGTTTTGTACTGGTGTGAAATAAATCAAGTTAAATTATTTTGAAAGAACAAGAGGTAGAAATCTAAAGAGCTTTTTATTTTACAGTAAAAAAAATGAGTGGGATGGCACACTGTCTGCTGAACACTTAGAATCATTATGATCTCAAAATGCATGGATTTGTCTCAGACACAAAGCGGTAGGTGACTTACACTCATCCTGCTCTATGAACAAGGCAAAACGTAATATTCGTTAAAATTCATTGGCACAACAAACCATCTCCAAACAAAAGATGACCATATGGCTTCCATGAAGGTCTGTATTTCTTCTCTATGGGTATTTTTTTTTCCCATATTTACACTTTGAAGGACTTCCTGACATATTGGAAACTAGCTTTTGGTATTTGATCCATATAGAACATGGATAAAACCATATGGCCTCACCGGAAAACCTGAGAAAACCAGTGGGGTAGCTGGGTTTGGGGTCCTGAGACATCCCAGCTTAAAGATCAAGGCTGATGGCTTTGACAGAACATTACTGGAGTTCCAGTGCAACTTGTTTGCTTGGGAGCTGGAAACATTCGGAGAAAGTATATTTGCCCCTGTAAGAAACCCTGCTGGTGGCAGAGCTCTACTGGCAAAGGCACCAGGAGCAGGCATTTAGCCACCAGCAACTGAACAGCTCTGCAACAGCTCTACAGAAATCTTATAACTAACTCCTGCCTGTTAAGTAAGCGTGCGAAGAACCAGCCTGCGAAAACAAGCTCAGTTGATCTTAGTCTGCCATAAATAAAATGCTGATGAATTGCCCCTGAACAACAAAGCGGCAGCCGTGGGACAGCCAGCACAGCACCCTGAGCATCAGGCCCCTCCGCGGCCACCTTTTTGCGTTCAGACACAGGGAAGAGGCAGGTCATGAGCACCCTGCCTCTTGACTTCCTCCTGTGACACGAGAGACACCAGTGATGGCAGGCAAGTGGCCACAGCCCTCCCCACACGCCCAGTAAGCGCAGACACAAACCCTCTGGATGGTAAGAAGAGCGGGCACGACGGGGATGTGAGGACACTACTTCTAGTGACACGGCAGTGGAGGACACAGGACACCCCTCAGGCTCAGCGGCCACCCTGTGCAAACAGGTCAAGTTCCCCAGCACAAGCAGGTTCCCCTAAACCAGCACCACCTCCTGAAGCTGCTGGAAAAAATAAAATAAACCCGAGCAGCTTGCCTGGCTCCCATGTCCATAGGTAACACAAACAGATGGGGAGTTGCTCACTTCTTCTGAGTATCAGGTAATAGGTGAATCTCTAGCTGTGAAAAGGGCAATTTATAAAGTAGCACCAAGGGGACCATATTATGTACACATGAAAGAGGAGACACTGAAGCTGTCTTCTTTTCCTGCTCTCTCTTACAGCAAACCTACATTTTTAAGAAGAGTATATCAAGATTGCACGGGAAAAACTCAAGGCTTGGTTAACTGAATTCATTTTCTATCAGCTGTGCTCACAGCCAGCTTCAGAGCATGGCACAGACTTTCAATTATGCACAGGTTTTTTTCCCCTGTTGACTGTGCGCCCAAAGTGACACAATCTGTTGACTTTTAACCAACTGTTTTGGTAACGTACCTAGAATTGCTGTGATTCCAGACATCGGAATCACCATCAGCTTAAAAACTGAGAGGGCAAAACCATCCCGGCAGCCAACACAGGCAGATTCCTCTGTAACAGAGGAGGTCACCAACCTGCCCTTGTCATATGAAAAAAATGTGCATGCTGTTTTCACTTCTTCATTTCTATGCTTCTTCTGCCTCAAGCTCTTAACAGTCCTTTTTTGGAAATATTAAAAAACAGTTTTATTCCTTCCAAGCCAAGACAGTCTCCTAGGTGATGGCTTTGCCTTAGCGTGGTGAGGCTCTATCTACAGGCTGAAAAGACAGCTAGAATGGAGGGACTTAATAAAACATTTCAGCCCAGATCTTGTTGTTTTCACTGTACCTTCTGGAGTCAGGAGTGGGCAGGTCAGAGATGAGAGAGAGCACAGGCACCTTCTGTTACGGCTATAAAGCCAACGGCAGGACTTTCACAGACAGCTGACAGGCAGGAGCAAGGCATGGAGCTAAAACATACCTTTGATTCACACCTTTTCTTTAGTATTTGGGTAAGACATAGACTTACCCTTTGATTAATTTAGGGGGGGAAATGCTTTCCAAGTTGAGAGGGGTTACTCCAATAGACTGGCTATGCAGGGAAATGCTGGAACTGAAACACACCTCTGTAGTAAAACCAAGAACTTGTCCCTCTCTCCCAGCATCTCTCTCCTTCCTCAACTTCCAAGGAGGGTTCCCAGCGCTGTTCCACTCATCCTAGTTTACATCTCACTCATTTATGGTGAAACCAGATGAGAAAAGGTTTGTCCAGATCCCCTTTTCTCCCTACAGAATTTAATCATGTGGTTAGACAATCTCAACTAGTAGAGTTTTTAAGGATTTCAGCCTCTCAGTGCACCACAGCAGGGCTGTTTGAGCCAGCCTAGCTTCTCCCTGCCATTTTAGGCTGGCCACTTTTGCAAGGGCAGCATCTAACACAGACAACACCACCACATCCCAGAGGAGAAGCAGCAACATCTTAAAACACATGCAGCTCTTTGCTGGCTGTCATTGTATCACCACTGTAGTAACAGAATCCAGAACTGCTCCACATTTGGGTCTCTGTGCTAAAACTTTTCTCCCCTCGTCTGCTGAGAGCAGAGAAGACAGCAATTGGAGTAGTCTCCTTGAAAGGACAGCTTGAACACACAGACACACACACACCAAGCAAGTGATGGTTCAACAGTCAATTCAACAAGTTCAACAATCCCAAAGTGGGAAGCCAAAACCAAGGAGATGGCTTGTTTGCTGCAAGCGATTTAAGGATTTATTCACTTGCACTGAAATAACGGGGGAGAGGGGGTTTAACTTCATGTTGTTTATTTTTGTGTCTGTTATAATCAAGTGCCAGGTAAGTTTATTAAAAATATGTGCTTTATACTTGGTAATTTTTTAGTAAGTCTCTTCGAAAACTAGCTTTACCCATTTGGGCCAAGAGAGTCTTCAGGAAAAAGAAATGTCAGTTTTACAAGACTGAGCAGGGGCAGAAGGACAAGAGCCATACCAAAAGCTTTGCTTTTCCAAACACTGCTCAAATCCAAGCAAACAGTGTTTTCTGCTTCACTACTATCTACGGTCATTGAAGAAATGACAAGTGACCTCATATTTTTCTCAAGCATGACTTCAGCTGTGAATCCACCTCATCCACTGGCTCCACTTAACTCCCCTGTACTTGTCAGGAAGAAATTTCAACAGATTTAGCTACATCCTCCAACTTTTTATTTTATACATACATATGTATTTCCTGGGTTACGACAAACCAAAATAGTTAGGGGCAAAATTTAACAATAAATTTGTTCCCACAGAGAATCACTTTGCAGTATACAATAGAAACAAAGCTTTGCAGTGAATCTGTATAGATTCCGTGAGTTCTTGCTTTTGGTGACCAAGCTGCACGAATTCAAGGTGAAGCAATGTGCTCAGTGAACTCTTCCTATGAGTAAACAACTACATTTCTCCTTACATTGCCTTTAGGATAACTGTTGACAGGATTGCAATTTACAAATCTAGGCAAAAGGAAATTACCTGAATCAACAGGAGTGGAAATGCTGCATTGCAGAAGGAAAAAAAAAAAAAAAGCATATATATATATATATATATTCTCTCGTATGAGGGGCTAAAGGCAGGGAAACTATTTAACTCTCTTGAACATAAAGTTAAGAGCATGAACAGACTGAGGGTAACTCTCTACTCTCTTCCTACTTTCGGTTGATGCGCAGAGTACATTTGCTATACTGAAAATAAAGAAAGTGAAAGGGAAGGAAAATCATACACATTTACAGAGTGTTTCTAACGTTGCATGAAGAATATACAATAAAAGGAAAAGCTATTTCAATTTTGCTAATTTATTTTTGTCCTTTCTCAGACCAGCTCTTAAAATAACCTTCTTGAGCTAAACTTGATGGGTTTTTGAGCAACATAACCAAAAAGATGACAAAGAGCATTTCCCAGTAGCCTTGCAGAGTAAGCTCAGCGGCAGAATCCAGACACGTACAATCTCCAGCAACCCTGATGGGGATCACAAATGACTTGCTAGTCTCTGGGTATCACAGGGAGCAAACTGCCACAGGCTTCAGCTGGGAAAGCAGCAGGAAGCTCCTCCCTGGGCTGATGAAACTGGAACAAATACGCTCCTTCCTACTGAGTAAAACCCAGAGAAACTATCCAACACAACTGGGTAAAACCCAAGAAGTTCCAACTGAGATCCTTTTGAAAGATGGTGATTACCAGAATATGCCACAGAAAAAGGGTTTACAATTGTTGGATATACAATTTTTCACAGGGTGTACAGCTTGTCCTTGGGTTAAAAAAAATATTAGATTGTGGTATGATATGTGGCACCCAAACTTTGTACTTGGAAACAGAATTTGGACAGCAGGAGAAGGTAACTTATACCCACAACGGTTTTATTCCTCATATTGGTTTAAGGATTTGAAGAGATTCTGGCAGTTCCGTTTAACTGGGGTTTTTTTGAGGCATAGTCATTTCTCTCCCCCAAGCAAAATGACAGGAAGCATGAATCAAGATTGTTTAAAAACTAAAATAACAACTTCCTTTGTCCTTATTGATAACATTTTTGTTTTCGTGACCTCAGTGGATATTTGTGTGTGGGGAATCTTTTGCCAGTGACTCACTATTTTGATGCAGTATTTTACATAAAGCAGACAGCTGATCTTTTGTGTCGTTTCTTCTGTTGTCAATGGGATTAGGAGGGAGAGAAGGGAACTGAAGAACATGTAGGACGAGTAAATAAAATTAATGTTTTACAGGAAATTAGATGGATGTTCTGCTGCAGTTAATTTCCACTAAACACAGCAGAGAATGTCATGAATGAAGATAGTGATGGTGAAGGAAAAATGCCAAGAATCAGCTTTAGCTCTTGGATTGTCTGTCCAGGAAACAGGGAAGTTACTTCAGCTTCCTTCAACTAGCAATGAGTGCACAATAAATCTTTTGTCATTTAGTGATAACCCAAATGTGCAACACTCCACATACCATGATGGTTTGAGTCTGGATACTTCTATAGGACAAGAGGCCCATCCTTCTCTCTGTCCAGACCAACCAAGCTGTGTTACTGGCATTGTATTGAGATTTAAGGTTCCCCTACATTAGAGTGTCTCCAGCCCGATGACCAAGATCTCTGCTGTCTCTGTACCATCAATTGCCAAACAATTTTAATTTTTCAACTGAAAATCCTATGGGAAGATTTCAAAATGCTGATGAATTTGAAACAATGAGGGGTTTGATCTCTGCACAAGTGTTTCCAGGCATGCTGCTGAAAAAAAGTCAACAAGAAAATTATCTTCCTCATCCAGAAGGTACGGTAAACTATGGTTTTCCTCAGGAATTAAGATATATTAATTAGGTAGATTCCAAACTTTTACATGAGGAAATGAATGAGCAGGAAAGCTAACAAAACCTGGTTTCTAAAGATCTGTGTGCCTACTAAAACAATAGCCCCCAGCTCCCAGATCTCAGTTGCAATGTGCCCCTGGGCCACGGGCAAGGCACGCTGATTAGCACAGCACACACACAATGCTGCTTTTCTGACTGGATGCCACCACAAAATGTACAACAGTGGAGTGCTGCCTGCATCTTACAGCAAAGGCTCAAAAAGTTCTCGAGTGTACCCGCAGACAAATACTGTAATCCACATGAGCTCTGTTTCCCTAAGAAATTGGGTTACGCAAAAGACTTAAATGTCTTGAGAGCAGCCCTGAAGAAAAGGACTTGGGGATGCTGGTAGATGAGAAGCTCAACACGAGTCATCAGTGCCTGCTTACAGCCCAGAAAGCCAACCCTGTCCTGGGCTGCAGCAAGAGAAGCGTGGCCAGCAGGGTGAGGGAGGTGATTCTTCCGCTCTACTCCACTCTGGTGAGACCCCACCTGGAGCACTGCATCCAGTTCTGGAGCCTCTATTATAATGGATATGCTGGAACATGTCCAGAGAAGGGCCACGAGGATGATGAGAGGGCTGGAGCACCTCTCCTATGAAGACAGGCTGAGAGAGTTGGGGTTATTCATTCTGGAGAAGAGAAGACTGCAAGCAGATCTTCTTGTGGCCTTCTAGTATCTGAAGGGGGCCTACAAGAAAGCTGGGGAGGGACTTCTTAGGATGTCAGGTAGTGACAGGACAAATGGGAATGGATCCAAACTAGAGGAGGGGAGATTTAGATTGGACGTTAGGAAGAAGTTCTTCCCCGTGAGGGTGGTGAGACACTGGAACAGGTTGCCCAGAGAGGTGGTGGAAGCCCCATCCCTGGAGCCAGGCTGGATGGGGCTCTGGGCAACCTACTCTAGTGGGAGGTGTCCCTGCCCATGGCAGGGGGATTGGAACTCGATGATCTTCAAGGTCCCTTCCAGGCCTGACAATTCCATGATTCTATGATTCTAAATCAGCTCAAGCCTTTAAGGATTGGACTGAACATGTCACAAAACCATAGCTGAAGTCACTGCACTCTACTGGGTACTCTTCAGACTTGTGACTAAGTGAAATGTTTATGTTTTGTGGTTAACTTTCTGTTTCATTGTACACAGTAAGGAGAAAAGAGGAAAAGCTTTCATTTGACGTTCTGGATTTGACCAAGGGAAGGCAACTTGAGGACTTCTGCAAAAGGCTTTCCAGTTCCTTAACAAAAAAAAACAACCCTACAGCACAGACACAAGATTTAGATTATTTTTTTCCCTAGGCTTTACCACAAACATCCTTTGATCTTGGAAAAGTGCACTAGTTTTATTATCTGTAACACCACAAAAAAAACCCCAAACAACCCTTACTTGCTTGTGCCCCAGGTCAATGGGATTAGGAGGGAGAGAAGAGAGAATGGAACTGAAGAACATGTAGGAAGAGTAAAGTCTTGTATACTTTATAACAGACTGCAAAGTGTCTTCCATTTCCAGGCTAGATGGATTCAAGTGCAAAGCAGAGGAAGACAAAAGTTCAACAGGCAAATCCAAAGCGAATTAATAAAATGAAAAGTTAGTCACTATAAAAAAAAGTTCTCTAGTGTACATCACTGACCTGATGAACTGGATTCTATGTCTGGAAGATAATACAAATGATCACTCAAACAATACAAAGTGTTTACACGGGGCATATTTCAATCAATCTTGCCCTAGCTGAGCAGGACTAGCTAAATGCCACACACACTCTAACCTCTGGAATACTCAATGCTAATACAAACTGAATATTAAATGCCCGAAGCAGAGCCAGGGGGTCACGAGGGACCACTGACACCTCTCATTTCTGAATCGCTCCCCAAGTTCTTCCTTCCAACTTCCCACTGTCTTCTCTTTGACTCTTCAATGCATGTTACGTATGTCTTGTTATTTCAGCCACATCAAGACTTTGGCAGGCAGGCTTAAAAACCTCCTGACTGATCATCCCTGCACTACCTGCCTGAAACCCAGCTACACCTACTCTAAAAGTCTTAATCTTTTCATCTTTTCTTCAGAATAGTTATTTCACTTAGTCAGCAAAATCCCAAATATCCCACTGTGAATATGGCAGCAGTTTATTATTTTTTTATATCTGCAGAAGTATGTAACATGCTCCAGTGTGTTTGATCTTGGGTTTGCTTCAAAGGCTTTCTTTGTGAAATGTGTTGAACCAACCATTTTTCTGTTTGTTAGTACATAAATCTGAGTTCCTGTTTTACTGGAAATGTAATAGGCATGACCATGGTATTTTTATGCCTTTCATTAATGTGTGCATAGGATTATCGGAAGGTAACTCCTTTAGGTAACACCTATTTGACAATTACTAACTGCAAACATTTCTACTATTAAAATATAAGTTATGACGATACGAGGTTGTACTTTGTGAGACTATGAGCTGAATTAATGAAGTAGCCTGGTATCATTACATTGTATTGTACGGATTTTCTGCACCCTACTTCAAGCTGTGCTCCACCTGCAAGACATCACCCAAATACACAGGATGCTGCACTGTCAGGGAGAGCTCAGAGTCTGAGTTACACTCAGAGGGAATAACAAAGAGCTGTGCAAAAACAAGAAAAGAAAAGTAAGGCAGGAAAAAAGTGCGACTGGAAGAGGATACAAGCTACCTTTGTGCATAATGAAATGATTCAGAACACTTGACATTTCTTCTTCGGCCCTCTTTCCTCCTCATCAAGAAAATAAATAACTGCAATTCTTGACCAATATTAACTAGTCATCACTGTTGGCTGCCCACAGGTAGAAGTCACAGAGGAAGTGAAGAAGTTGAAGGAAGAGAAGATGTTTCCCTTATGAATAATAAGGCAAGGTGTTTTTTTTTGCAAAAGGGGCCACATAAGAGATCATAACAATATGAGCAAAGTTGACATTGTTGGCAGGAGACAAAGGAGCAGCAATGAGTTGTGGAGGACCTGGAAAGTAGAGAGGTGAGGCAGCAATCCTCCCAGCTGGAGGGCTATGGGAGAGAGGGCACTTGGCTACAAGCCAGTGTAGGAACTGAACAGCCACAGCTCAATAGTCACAGACACCACCACAGGTTGGTTGATGGTAACACCTAATGCCTGAGAAACACTAACAACCAAACCCACACATTTCCTTTCTCTGTTTCCAGAATTGCTCATTCTGTCACATTAAAAAAAAAAAATAAATTTCAAGTAGATGCTAGGAATTGGGCAGAATGCTCTTCCAGACCTGAGAGCTACATGAAGCACTTCATCACCAGCTGATCTCAAGCATTTTTCAGTCACCTTGTTTTATCACAAAGCTGGCAGCTCCCACATGGCATTAACTGAATCATAACTATTGGGAGATTTCCCCCCCCACCTTTTCACCTTTTCTCAATTCAGCCACTAACCCCTTCCCTACTTGCCCTCTCCTCCTCAAAAATCCTGTTTCAAACAGGTCTGTGAAGAACCTGTTTTAGGAATCAGTAGGGTGCTCCGATTGCTTCATCACGACACTGATGCTGCCAACACCTCAATGTGGAGGTGTTTCTGGCAGGGTTTGTATTTTGACGTGCAGCCTTTCTGCACAGTGAGAGCCACTTTAATAGAAGAAGTTGTTTTGTTCATACAACTGAGAGGAACGTTCCTTGGCATTTGGAATTGGAGCTTCGGTAACTGATTGTCCTGAAAGATGATACGACGAAACTATTCTAGGATGGATTAGCTCTTGGTTAGGAGCTAGGAACAAAGCACAGTGTTTAAATGCCAGGAAATCAAGCAGTGCTCCACAAACTATTCTGGAAGAACAGCTCTGCGTGGATCACCTTCCTGCAGCACAGACAGAAAGATGCACAGACCAGGTTCTAGAAAGCTTCTGTTCGCCTGTCGCTGGGGTTGGCAATGTCCAGGCAGACAGGTCACTGATCCCCTGGCAGAGTCACACCAAGCTCTACTCTTCCTCAGATACAAAGTCCCAAACCCTGCTAACCCAATCAGCAAGGGATCCACTACCCCAGTCTTTGGCTAGACATGTTTCTCCTTTTCAAATTCCATTTGAGTCATTTAATCATCATGAACTCCGCCTTTCTCAAGTCTGCCTTCAGTCAAGTGGCTGATTCTCCAAACCACCTGACAGTGCCAATTGAAGCTTAAAGTGTGCAGAAGGATATTCTGCTCCCCCCAAGCTCAGCTCTCCTCTTGAGCATTGCCTTGCCACGTTTTTAGACTCTGGGAAAGTTTTTTGCCTTTGAGAGGTGTCACAGTCTCCAGAGCCCCTCCTCTGAGCAGTGTAGGGGAAAGGGATCTGGGAGTCCTGGTGGACAGCAGGATGACCATGAGCCAGCACTGTGCCCTTGTGGCCAGGAAGGCCAATGGCATCCTGGGGTGCATTAGGAGGGGTGTGGTTAGTAGGTCAAGAGAGGTTCTCCTCCCCCTCTACTCTGCCTTGGTGAGGCCAC